>WAAF01001740.1:107640-231636 GCA_013400475.1 Tricholaema leucomelas
TTTGGGTAACTCTGAGGCTTTTTTACTATTTCACAGATGATTCGGGTAACTCTGAGGCTTTTTTACTATTTCATAGATGGTTTGGGGTAACTCTGAGGCTTTTTTTCATTTGTTACTTTTTTAACAGCCATCAAATTTTACATCACAAGGGCTTTTAGACCTGTATTACTGCTTGTTTTCCTTACATTTTTCTCCCTTTCTTTTTTCCTTCTTTTGTCCTTGCCATTATTTTAAAGTTTTATATCTGTTCTCTGTGTTAGAGAAACAGAAGATGCAAGCACTCCAGACAGTATTTTCACCATGTCATTTTGTGCTGCAATCTAACAAGGTGTAATGCTAATTTTAATAAAATTTTGGTGGAAGACATCTAATTCCAGTGCAGAGTGTGAGTTGCAGAAAAAAATGTACCTGTACAGTCCTATTAGGATGTCCTTGTTTAAAAATCTAGAAAGTAAAGCATAATGCAAATGAAATCAGTTATGTTATGAATAATGTAGACTATCCATTATTCTTTATAAAAAGTTGCACGTGCTTCTCAGACCTAGCTAGATACATTCCTGTTATGTGACCCCCATAGCAATGAGAACCATGGAAGATCAAATGCTCTGTGGCAGACAGAGAGGCCAGAGAGGATTATGTTTGGCTGGAGTGTTATGCTAAAAATGCATCTAAATAACACCAACATGCTTCCATGTCTTCACATTAATAAACTCCTTCATGAAATGTAACTCCCCTCCCTGCAGATGGAGTGGCACAAGCTTTCACCTGTTTGTGCTTTGCTTCCCATGGCTGGGTGCACTCCTGCAGAGGTTGGGGGGGGTGTGTTTCAACTGCATGTCCTCAAAGAGAAGTGAACTTCTGAGGACAACGTTTGGCTCATGGAGTTACCACAGGCTTATGTCTTTTTCTTGTTTCTGAACAGAACAGGCTCTTTGTCTGAGACCCTGCAAAGAGCTATGTACAGCTTAATTCTGTACCCTGGGAATAATTTCATGCGTTTCATGGAGACCACAAGCAGTGTGCAAATGTAAATCACTGTAAAACTTGTTTCTGAAAATCAGTGTAAATATAAAAGAGGTTTAAATGTATAGCTGGTTATGCAGCTTTCTTATGTAAGGGGGGAGGGGAGAAGAAACATTTTCTCTTGATAAAATGGAACATGAAAATCCTCCTGCAGTCAGACATTATTTCAAAATGCATTGGGAGGTGTATTTAAGTAAATTTCACTGCAAAACAAAGTTGATCATAAAGTTGTCTAGGTCTTAACTCCACAGTGTCTAGAGACATAAACTTCAAGAAAAAAATTACTTAAATGAAAACTATTGACTTGCTTTTTTGCTCAGCCTGGTCCAGTTCTACTAACTCACTCTGTCTTGCCTTGGAGGAGCAGATCTTCAGGATCTTGAGAGAAAGTTATCTTTTCAGAAATCAAGGACTCAAGAGGGTTATGTGGGATTAAAAAAAAAAAAAAGTTATATTAAAAAAACTTCTTTATGCAGTGCATAATTTCTCATCTAGGATACTTTCATGTGTCGTTCTCTGCAGCTTGGGATGCTTTCTGAATGCCTCACCCACTTACTTGATATATGTAATTTTGTTGTGGTTGTTAATACCATTTTTTCCCCAATATGTAATTTCTTCCCTCCCTTAACTAAGTACTTGTATCCAGGGATGAGTTAGAGACTGGCTTTTAGCAAGAGTAGACACACCAGGCTTCAGCAGGTGAGCTGCCAACCTCACTGAGAGCCTCCTGTTTGGAGGAAAAGAAAAATCTCAGTAATGTAAATGCAATCAGCTCAATGCTGTTCAATAGCTAAAGGGCAGGGGGCAAGAGGATGGGGCCAGACTCTTTTCAATGGTGCCTAGCAACAGGACAAGAGGCAATGGGAACAAACTGGAACACAGGAGGTTCCACCTGAGTATGAAGGAACTGACCCAAGCTGCATGTAACTGGAGGGCTACACAGAGGCTTTGGAGACATATACCTGAGTATCCTAGGGTTATGATTCAGTACAGTATTGTTTTCTAACTATGTGGGGAAAGAAGAAGAAGGATTTTCATAGTGCAGGTGAGGCAGGTAGTAAACTTGAGATAACAAGAACTAAAGAGCAAATGTCCCGTACTCCTGTTTGCATTCCTGCTTTTTTCACCACCACTTCACAGTTTGCCTTTAAAGTGTCCTATTCAGAGGCACTAGTAGAGGTGAAGATAGGGGAAGGGAGTTTACCAGTATAGTAAAAAGAGGGTGCTAACCTCAGTCTTGCATGCTGAAGGGTTTCTGCTGTTGTGGTGTAATCCTTTGCTAGAATGAGCCAACTTCTCTGTTACTTAACTGGGCAAAGTTCCCACTGAGTTGTGCTTGATTAACAACTCTGGAATCTGGCTCTGCACAGTTATGATGAGAGATGCTTAAGCATTTCAGCTCAGCCCACCAACACTGATCTCCCCAGCTGCTGGCTCCGAGAATTTCCCAGCTACCGTTATTGTGCACTAGTTTGGAAGGGAAATTTCTCTTGGAGCAGCTGCAGAACCTTGTACTAGGCATACTACAAAGCAAAGCCATGTGTTGGCAAGTGGGAATGAGGATAAGGCAATGGCAGAGCACTAACCTTTCCCCTTTCCAGCCCATTTGCAGTGTCACTGCCAAGAAAGTTTGGAGTTTGAATTCTTTGGGTTTTTTCTGGTTGATTGGTTGTGTTTTTTTGTTTTTGTTTGTTTGTTGTTGTTTTGGGGTTTTGTGTTTTAATGTGACTGGATGGCTTTTGTGGTTGCCTTTGGGAACATGTGCAGTGCAAAGGCTATTGGTATTTGGTATTAGATAAGACCTTCTATAGCTACCTGAAGGGAGGCTGTAGCCAGGTGAGGGTTGGTCTCTTCTGCCAGGCAACCATCAACAGAACAAGGGGACACAGTCTCAAGATGTGCTGAGGGAGGTCTAGGCTGGATGTTAGGAGGAAGTTCTTGGCAGAGAGAGTGATTTGCCATTGGAATGGGCTGCACAGGGAGGTGGTGGAGTCACCATCCCTGGAGGTGTTCAAGAAAAGCCTGGATGGGGCACTTAGTGCCATGGTCTAGTTGCTTGGACAGGACTGGGTGCTAGGTTGGACTGGCTGATCTTGGAGGTCTCTTCCAACCTGCTTGATTTTATGATTCTAGGGGTCTTGGTAGTACCAGAAGGTTTGGTTTCTTTGGTGAGTTGGAGGGGTAAGGGGCGGAAGGAATGTTGTTAATCGTTTTGTTGTTGGAGTTTTTTTTAATGGAGGCAGCAGACCTGGCTGCAAATAGTTTTTTATCCTCTCAGCAAATTAGAGTTGGAGACCACCAATGCTGCATTACAGGATTTTGTGGCCAAGTCTGATCTCTTCTAAGTGGCATCAGGATTCGAAAAGCACTGGGCTGAGCATACATTTACAGAGGCTGCCTAAAATGGTATTCTTCAGACAGATTGTGAGGTTTCACCTAATGCTTGTTGTACATGGCTTTCTAGTTGATGCATGCAGCTTGAAAATCTGCATGTCAGACATGTACAGCTATACTGTACTGTTGTTACTCTGTTACCATATGTAGGAGTCACTTTGTGCAGAGAATAATCTGTTTGGTGCTATATTTTGAAAAACAAACACTCTGCTCTATTTGCCTAATGAGCATTGCCCATGTTTTTTTACATGGAGATTTCAAGAATACTATTCATCCCCTGAAAAAAAAAAAAAAAGAAACAAATCCAAAAACCAAAACAACCCAAAACTGCATAGACTGGAAAAATTAGATAGTACACAGGGCTGTTATTAAATAAAGCATCTTAGATGTTCCAGTCAGCCTTTGAGTTAAAAACAGAGTTTGCAGGGCGTCTGATGCTTAACTAAAGAGGAGCAATTAATGAATTGGGTGTGAAGCAGCACTGTGATTTGTATGAAAGATTATGAAAAGGGTGTTAAACTTATGGAATCCATAACATTTGGCACAGGGTTTGTTGGTTTTAATTTCACATTCTTGGCTCATTCGTAACTGTCTCATGTACATAAAATGGACAGGAGAAACTCCTTGTTTCACTTTCTCACTGTCTTCACTTTCTCACTGCCTTCACTTCTTTTCTGTATAAATATAAAAAGGTGAAGCAAGAAAATGTAAATGTACATTATTTGGTTTCTATTACAGAGTTATTAATGATATGGCAGGTGTAGTGCTTGCATATTGTGCTTGACCATTAAGATCTTAATGCACATTTCCTTATGGTTAACTCATTTTTAAGATGAGCAATACCATGTTTTGAATGAAGACTTCAGGGCTTAGCAAATGAGGACATATAAAGGCTTGAGATTCAGAAGGGCTGATGCTCTAGCTGCTCTTTGTTGATGGTGACATGCTCCTGTCATGTTCACTCTCTGTGCTTGAGAATTGCCTGCTGAGAAGCAACAACCTCATGCTGTCTGAAATTGGTCTAGGGTCAATATCTTTACCCTTTTTCAGGGAAGGAATGTGGATCCCACTACCCTCTGCATGGACAGCATATTTCCTTTCCTTCTATTTAATGACCATAATTCCCATAGTTTGTTCAGCTATTTTCCAGTCCAGAAGGGTGTGATAACATGGTCTGATAAACATGTATGAGCTGACACTCATTCTTGGAACAGATGTTGTGATGGTTTGGGTATCCCCCGCCCCCACACACTTTTGGAAATTACCCAGACTAGACTCAGTCGGCTCTGGAAATTTGAATGAAGCTTATATTTACAGCTGGCACAATTTACAAGCAGATATTTACAGTATATACAGTTATAGACAGAAATATACAAGGTAAAAAAAAGATAATACAAATACAATTCCCCTTCCAGAAACCTGAGGCCCCAGGAGGGGCTCTCAACCACCCCTCACCTTCCCCCTACCCCTCTCAACCTTACCCCAGTCCCAAGGAAGAATGGAGATTCGGCCAAAAGGGTTAAAAGCAAGGTGAAGCAGCCAAGCAAAGGAGGGTGAGGTTAGAAAGCAAGATGGAGTCCAGCCATCGGCTTCAGCTTCTCCCCAGCAGGCAAAGCTCCCCAGCGAAGAGAAGAAGCAAGTGCCCTAATCTTTGTTTTGCCTTTCTTCTTTACACATCCCAGCAAGACTGTGAGGGAAGTAGACCTCACCATTGTTTTCATTTTACAGCCTATCATCTAGTTCTTCTCACCAAAACATGCTAGCTAGGCTCAAACTAGCACAGATGTAAATATAAACAAATGGCTTTCTGTGGGGCACATATCTATTTGTTTTGCTTGGTGGAGGTGGGGGCATAACACTAGGCTGGTTTGTTTTGTTGTGGAAAAAAAGATATTTTTGCCTAATTCTCTGAATTTCTGGAATTATATATATAATCTGAAGAGTGATTTATTAGAAAAGCAAGGAGTAATTTTCCTTTGTTTGAAATCAGTCTCTCCAGATATGCAGCTGTTGTACACACAGAGCCAAAAAGAACAGATGTGGGAAGAAGAAACTGGAGAAGTTAGGAACATATCATAAACTAGATTATCGCAAGCCCAGAAACATACGTTTCTCACGTGTGTGCCCAATATGTAGCTTACAGCAATTTAGGTTGTAGTACTGTGGGTGGACAGAAGCAAGTTTGAGGCATAGTCTGATCTCATCTGGGATACCTTTATTTTTGTATGCACGCTCCATTGAAGTTGGTCCCATCTATGGCGCTATGCAGTGTCAAATCAGGCAAAGCAGGATCACCTTAGCACAGAAACTCCTGCTGCACCTCAAACTCTGTGTGGCCCTGCTCTGTCTGTTCAATAAAACTAGAGTGTCACTTACTGTATAAAAAGAAAGGGAAGGACAAGTAAATTCCAGCAGGGCAGTTTCTGGTACTCTGGAGCTTTTCTGAAGCTGCTATGGTGTGCTAGTTTGAGACTTAATCCTCTCGGCCGAACCTCCATTCTTCCTTGGGACTGGGGTAAGGTTGAGAGGGGTAGGGGGAAGGTGAGGGGTGGTTGAGAGCCCCTCCTGGGGACTCAGGTTTCTGGGAGGGGAGCTGTGCCTGTATTACCTTTTTACCTTGTATATTTCTGTCTATAACTCTATATACTGTAAATATCTGCTTGTAAATTGTGCTAGTTGTAAATATAAGCTTCATTCAAATTTCCAGAGCTGGCTGAGTCTAGTCTGGGTGATTTCTAAAGTGTGGGGGGCGGGGGACACCCAAACCACCACATACGGTGTGGATGCAAAAGGATTGCTGTCTACAACTACCTGAAGGGAGGCTGTAGCCAGATGGGGGTTGATCTCTTCTCCCAGGCAACCAGCGATAGAACAGGGGGACGGAGTCTCAAGTTGTGCCGGGGCAAGTATAGGCTGGATGTTAGGAGGAAGTTCTTGACAGAGAGAGTGATTTGCCATTGGAATGGGCTGCCCAGGGAGGTGGTGGAGTCATCATCCCTGGGGGTGTTCAAGACTGGATGGAGCACTTAGTGCCATGGTCTAGTTGACTGGCTAGGGCTGGGTGCTAGGTTGGACTGGATGATCTTGGAGGTCTCTTCCAACCTGGTCGATTCTATGATTCTTTACTCTGCTGCCTTCCATTTTACCACATCCACTTTGCATTCCACTTCCCTGATGAATTTTCAGGAGTGTTACTTGGTTATTGGTGTTGCTCATGAATTGCAGCTTTAATTGATGGAGACCTTCTGTGGGGAAAAGAGCTTCTGATGTGTCTGTGTGTCATTGTCATCATTCTTTCTTGGTGCCATTTGATAGTAAATCTGTTCTTACATTTCTGACAGTGTAGTTGTAGCAGCTGAGCTGATTGATTATATGTAGATTCACACCAGTCTATCAAAAAGAAAATTCATTTACATTTCTCAGGGAATGCCTTAATTTTTAAAAACTTTTACTGGTAGCTGATATGGCTCTAAGCTTTAATGATATTAATGTTATTTTATGTATCAAGGTCTAGTCTTTGCTACACAGGACATACCTAGCAAATAATGATAGCACTGAGGTTTCAAGATGGGTACCTATGTAATTAGTGTCTCTTTTTTTCAGAGTGATGGAATAGTAGAAAAATTAAGGGTACATTGATGAGACTTCCTAGAGGTTGATTCATGTATAAAACTTAACTGATATGCTGCTCAGCTAGCACTTTTTTTTCAATAGGGCCTTTTTGCTTCAGCAAAGAAACCTCCTGTTTTGAAGCAATAATTGTCTCTTCCAAATATTTGACCAAATCAAATACTGGTGCAGAACAGTGGAGCTTCATTGCCTGTAGCAGATTAATGTCCTTTCCCATTGCCCAAGGATTTGATTAAAAGCTTGTGTAAAGGCAACCTTGTGAAAAAATCACAGGTAAGTTAGACTTGCTTTTATGTGACTTTTTCATTTTAGCTGAATTTAAAATGTTTGGCAAGAGATAAACTGTGTGGGGCAGTGGCTTTTGTTGAGTGAGGTTTTTTTAAGTACTAAATTCCACAAAGTCCTTCTTGTGTTCTGTGTTGAGAGACGTATTAAGCTAGCACACTGCAAGAGAAGTAGATGCAAGAATGTAAGTCATTCCAACAATGAAAGTTAAAAAAAAAGGTTTTACCTGAGATACTCTCTGATTTTGCTTAAGAAAAAACCAACAGCAACAAAACCATACAAACAAGCATCAACCCCCTGAAGCAGAGTATGTGGAAAATATAATGACTTAGTAAGAGGCATAATACAGGTTTGCTTCATGTAGTAATCCCTTTGATTTCTTTTTCTTTCATGTGTGATACTATCATTTATGATGCTAGTATTTGTTTGCATGTCTCTAACTACAGTGTTTACTCGCAGGAATTGTTTTGTGATGGGTGATTGCCCCAAATCAAGGATAGCTAGATAACCTTATCCTTAGCAAAAACACCTTGATGTTTTCACAGCAGACAAAATAACAATTACTGATAGAATCAAAAAATAAAATGTTGTTGTTTTTTCTTTACAGAGTAACCTGTAGAAGAAATTAAATTAAATCTGACCTCACATATATTGTAATTTGTAGCAAAATAGTCACAAAGTACAGGCTGGGAGGTGATCTGCTGGAAAGCAGTCCTGTGGAGAGCGACCTGGGGGTCCTGGTGAATAAGAAGTTAACCATGGCACAGCAATATGCCCTTGTGGCCAAGAAGGCCAATGGGATCCTGGGGTGTATTAAGACGAGTGTGTCCAGCAGATCAAGGGAGGTTCTCCTCCCCCTCTACTCTGCCCTGCTGAGACCTCATCTTGAATACTGTGTTCAGTTTTGGGCTCCTCAGTTGAAGGACAGGAATCTGCTGGAGAGAGTCCAGCAGAGGGCTACAAGGATGATTAGGGGACTGGAGGGCATGGCTTATGAGGAGAGACTGAGAGACTTGAGACTTTTTAGTCTGGAAAAGAGAAGACTTAGAGGGGATTTGATAAATGTTTATGTGATATATCTGAGGGCTGGCCAGGAGCGGGGGGACAGGCTCTGCTCATTTGCTCTCTGGAATAGGACGAGGATCAGTGGGTGTGAGTTGCAGCACAAGAGGTTCCACCTCAACACAAGGAGGAACTTCTTTACTGTAAGGGTCACAGAGTACTGGAACAGGCTCCTTAGAGAGATTGTGGGGTCTCCTTCTCTGGAGACTTTCAAGGCCTGTTTGGATGTGTTCTGTGATCTGTGTTAGTATGTATTGTCCTGCTCTGGCAGGGGGCTTGGACTCGATGATCTCCTTGGGTCTTTTCCAACCCCTAACATCCTGTGATCCTGTGATCCTGTACTCTTGTTGTGAAATCAGATTCTTTCATTGAAATGCAAACTAAAAATGCATTTGCTTCTGCTTGGTTTTCCCTACTTACTGTGTACTTAGAGACTAGGAGAATAACACCAGCTTGGAGGCTAAAGACCTAATAAAAAAGTATGATTTCCATTTTACTCACTGAAATCTTCACTCAGAATAAAAATTTAGACAGGCTTAAGCAAACGTGATGGTAAATGACAAGTGACACCTGCCAGAGATGGGACTACTGTCATCATTTTGATGTACATTCCTGATACCAATGATAGTCCTAAATCAAATCCCTCTATTAAAACATACAAGGAGTTACTGGAGGCTATAAAATCCAAGCAGAAGTTTTGCTGTTGTACCTTTCTCTCATTTCATCAGGTATATGTGATTTCATTGCAGATTTGTTAAATTGTTGTCTCATCCCAGTTGCTTCTAATTCTACAGTTACCCTTTTAGATAAAAAGGGTAGTGCATCTTTCTGTTTGCCTGGGGTTTTGTGCTGTTTCAGTATCTCACAAGAGCATGAAAAAAGTGGTGCCATAAGGAGTAAGAGATAGGAAGTCTGATTTCCTAAAGGTTCTGCTTTAGATTTGAGTTTTCTTGTGTCTAATAAATTAACATAGCAAGCTTTCCTCAGCAGAAGCCTTATCTTTCTTCTGCCCTACCACCTATACGTGTTTAAAACTCAGACACAGTATCCACTACCATTCTGTCAAAACCTCATTGAAATTTCCCTGGAAAACTGGAAGTTATTTTGCAAGATGGACAAAAGGATACAGGCAGATGTATACACTGGCTTCTTTAGGAAGTGGGCTGATAATAAAAGCTGACTTGCTAAACTCAACAGTATGCTGGAGTAGATAACCTGTGCCTCCGTTTGTCATGGAGAAAAGAAGCAAGCACAGCCTTATTATCACTGCAACTCAGAAGTGTTGTTCTACTTCTAGGAGATCTCTGAATGGATTTTTTTTCTGCAACAGTATCAGCTGGGCTGTGATTGATTTGGTTGTGCCTTTTTTCTTCTTCCCTATTGCGTCAGAGATTGCAGAAAATATTTCTTTCATAGCCTTAGCTGAAAGGCTGCGTGGAAAAATAAAAAGTCAACAGTGTGTCCTCTCTCAGTTCTCCTCTTCCACCCATCAGCAAATTTCAGGAAATTTGAATTGCTGTGTTTCAATTTTGATTTTTTTTTTTTGCTTTAAACTGTTGAACTTTCCCTGTCATTGATGTCCCTCTATAAATGGGTAATACAGCATTTAATTTTGAAACTTCAAACTATCCATACAGTTTGAATTTTGCAATTAAAAATTAAATATATTCCACAAATATGGTCAAAATTCTGCCTTCCTGGGTAGAAGTCTTCTTCCTCTGGATTCTTCTTTTCTAATAACTTGTGGACAGGTGTGGAAGTCTGATTATAAATAAACACAAAAAGAGAAATGCTTGATTGTTCCAATATTCAGAGTTTTTCAGATCTTCTCAAAGGTGTATCTGTTGGGAAGCCTAAAAAGGAGAATGTACTGTGGACAATTTTCCCTTCTCCTCCTTTTCTCCCTTCTGTTTTCATTTCTCTTTCCAGAAGAGAACATCCCAGGAACTCGGGATATTTGACAAAATGAGAGCCTGACAGCACAATTTTTAATATAGACAATGACTGTCTGCATATAACCTGAACTTTTACAATGCTTAATGATCAACTAAGCCAAAGCGATTGCCAGAAGTAGCTATAGATCATTTCAAATAGCTCTTTATCAGTCATTTTGGTTTCAGCATACACTTAAACATGGGGTTTTTTTAAGTGGTGTTTATACTGCAGAGATCAGGTAGAATCATGGAATGGTCTGGGTTGGAAGGGACCTCCAAAGGTTGTCTAGTCCAACCCCCTCTGCAGTAAGCAGGGACATCCTCAACTAGATCAAGTTGCACAGAGTCCTGTCAAGCCTCACTTTGAATATCTCCAGGAATGGGGCCTCAACCACCTCTCTCAGCAACCTGTTCCAGTGTTGCACCACCTTCATGGTAGTTAGTAAAAAAAAAACTAGAAAAGCATATGCTTGGAGAAGATGATGACACTTATCAGATGATAAGGTTATCATAAATTTCCCTTGTACTCCACTTTCTTGTGGCTAGACAATGTGATTCTTCAAATGGCACAGGTTATCTGAGTAACTGCTACCATTGGAGGAGAATGCTAGCAACCATTCCCTGGGAAAGCATGCACCCCTCTGCTGCAAGTAGGTTCCTATATGTCTATACACATGTACTAGGAGAGTAAAGTTTTCATACCAAAACCTAAGCCACTTGATGATGTTACCCAAATGGGATCTTACAAGATGAAAAATAGCAATTGTTTGGTGAAATCTATGCTATATTTGCTCTGTACACAGAAGTTAGACTTGGGGAAAGAGCATGTAGTCTAAAAGCAGTGGTTGAAGTGTAAAGAAAAGAACAAGATATTTACACTAGGTGTTTTCTCCAGGACCAGAGTTCTCTGTGTATCCTGACAGAACTCCTACAGCTAAAGTTTCTACTGGGTAAGGCACAGGTCTTGGCAAGAGGTGTGTAGGTGTGCTAGTGAGGCTCTGCAGAGGGGTCACTGCTTCTCCCACTGCCCCTTCACCCCACTGCAGGGGAGCAGAGAGCTGCCTGCCTGCTGTGGCTGGAGAGATTTGGGTTTCTCCTCCTTATTCATTATGTGTCTTTAATGCTATTCTGCTGTTTTTTTCAGCTGAATTGTCCTCTTATTTGAATTATTTTTGCTACAAAGCTGGAAAAGTGGCTCTGAAAATGTTCTGGTTTAAATTTTCATCTTTCATAGTTTGCCCACTCAGGTACCTGTTTCTTCTGACTCTTCTGACTTGTGGCACCTCTCAATCATGCTCCTGCCTTTGCTCCACAGAGCTAGGGAACAGCCAGCAGCCTTTTAGAGACACCCAGCTGCTCTGAGATTTGCCAGGATGAACAATCTGTGTCTGATGCTTGTGATGGCCTCGGGCAACTCTGGTTGCTTCTGGATTTTAGAGTTACTTAAAGATGTTTGCTGGAGCCACTGGGTCCTGCACCAGACAGTAGCTCATCCTCTGAAAAGCTGCCGTTAATTCAGACCCATGGAGGTATGTCTACGTGACAGACTTGAGCAGGCCTTTCTTGCTAAGGCTTAGAGGGATTAGTATTGTCCAACTGCTACATGCCTTGTGTAGATGCAGTTGAAACTTTTTACTGGAGCAGACTGGTAATATTTCATTGACAGTGGCAACTGAGAGGGTGGCGTTTGTAACAGAAAAGTTGCTTCTGTCATGTTTCTCCATGAAGTGAGAATTTCTGTTATGGCAGAACAGCATTCTTGTGTCAGCAAGGGGCTCTTTCGATATTGTTTTAGACTGTAGATTGCTTGCTGGAAGGAGTTGTCTGAGGAACAGTTATCTCAAGTTGACTGTGACAGTCAGAGCTGTCCTGATGAACGCTTTGTGCGACACTGCGCTGGGGGACTCAGACTGGTCACCTTCACCCCATGATCTGCAGAGCTAGCAGACAACACCAAACCACAGATGTTTTAACAGGTTTAAGCAGCAGTAATTAACTCTGGAGGATGAGGGGCTACCAAGGTTCTCATCTGGTTGATTTTGTTTATTCCTTATGCTTGTGTACTGGAGATGAGACTCACCAGGAGGTATCCAAAGTATCTCCTGGAAAAACTTTTCACTAGACCCAAGTCTTGCAAATGTTTTCTGATGTATTCCTGTCTTCTCTCTTCAGTCTTCTAAGAGCTTTACACTTAAGCTAGTTAAAAACACTTCCTGGTCTCATGTGCTAATAGTCCTTAACCATAAACATGCTTTAGCTGTACAGGCTTACTGCTGTATGTGTACCTTTTCCTATAAAGGTACCTAAGCAGCTGGAAAAGCTTCTCTAAATTGGAAATCTTGATGAGGGGAAGAAAAGATAAAAAAGCAACAGAAAATTTTCATGAAGAGGGTAAGTAACTGTCCTAGTTAATGACCTCTCTGAGAAGCTTATCAAGCAAATACTGAATAGTCTTTGAACTTGCCCTTAACACAGGCATTGATATTGGGCTCATCAGTGCTGCAGAATTACAGTATACTTCAGGGAATTGTTTATCACTGTGATCCTTAAAACCAGGAAGACTGGAATGATTAGAGGCAAATATCAGCCATTTTGCCCTGGCATGGGCTGGGTTTTCCAACATTTTTGAGATGATGAAAGATATGTTCTAATTTACTTTATGGATGTTATCCTGCCTTTAAGCATCTGTGAACTAATACTATGTTTACACAGACAAACTCTCTCTCTCTTTTTAATGAAATTAAAATAATTTCCTGCATTTTATAATTTTATTCTGATTTTTTTTTCCCTTTAAATTTCCTTGCAACATTTGTGGTTGCAGAAGGAGGTGTGTCCAAACTAATGTACTTTGTGGCTTGGTCTTTAATCTGTCTGCAACTTTTGAGCCTCTTTGTCTCTAGGCTTCCATGAGTCCTTTCCTAAAGTGATTATTTCAATAGACTAAGCAATGAACTTTGAGTTGGATTTTTTTAGATCTCAGCATAGTTTTATATTCTGTCTGTAACTAAACAGCAGTAGAAAGAAGAAATTTACTTTCAAAGAATTTCAGAAGTGAATTCACTGATCATCGACTTGTGATGGTTTGGGTGTCCCCCGCCCCCCACACTTTAGAAATCACCCAGACTAGACTCAGCTGGCTCTGGAAATGTGAATGAAGCTTATATTCACAGCTAGCACAATTTACAAGCAGATATTTACAGTATATACAGTTATAGACAGAAATATACAAGGTAAAAAGGTAATACAGACACAACTCCCCTCCCAGAAACCTGAGTCCCCAGGAGGGGCTCTCAACCACCCCCTCACCTTCCCCCTACCCCTCTCAACCTTACCCCAGTCCCAAGGAAGAATGGAGGTTCGGCCAAGAGGATTAAGAAGCAAAGGTGACTCAGCCACAAAAGCAAATGGAGGGTGAGGTTAGAAAGCAAGATGGAGTTCAGCCAGCAGCCTCAGCTCTCCAGCAGGCAAAGAGCTGAGATCACAGCCCAGCATGAAGTGCCCAAGCAAAGTGACTTTATCTTTGTTTTGCCTTTCTTCTTTACACATCTCAGCAAGGCTGTGAGGGAAGTAGACCTCACCATTGTTATAATTTCTTAGCCTATGATCTAATTCTTCTCACCAAAACATCCCAGCTAGGCTCAAACTAGCACACGACTCTTTCCACATCTGGAGTGGCACACTGCTGCCAGGCAGTTTACTGAAGGGAAAACAGTGTCAGGCTTAAAGTTCATGCTTACGTGTATGAGACATACTTTTCCTGTGCACATTGTGGGTAGACTATTCCAACATGAAACTGGAAGGAGAAGCAGAAACTAATTACAAAAGGTGGCATTGTAAGAAGCAGTACTCTCTTCTCTGGAAATGGTGACTTTTATGATCTGCCTCGTCCAGTGTGACTAGTTGTTTGGAGAACAGCTGTTCACCACAGACTGGGTGGTGTTCCAGCTGTGTGACATTATTGACATGCCCTGATTGTCACCCATTTCTGCCTACAGTTTTGGCCTACATGCTTCAAATATTCATTTTGTCAGCTTTTGGGCTCTTGGGAGATTCGAGCCTGTGTGAAAGTGAGATGAGTCTACTTCTTTTACAAACAGGACTTCACATTTCACACATCCTTACTGCAGTTTTCCACTTTCGGTGGGTTTTCAGGAAAGCCAACGAGGAGCTCCCTCAATCTGAGGATCAAGTTGCAAAGTTTTTTTTGTTGTTTTGGTTTGGTTTTAAATTTATTTAGCAGTCCTGGGTCAAATAATCTTCAGTAGCTAGAATGAGATCCAAATCTTTTTTTTTTTAAATGGTGAATTTCTGAATGTTTGAGTTAACAGAATAGAATAGGATAGAATAGAATCAACCAGGTTGGATAAGACCTCCAGGATCATCCAGTCCAACCTAACACTCAGTTATGCTGAGTATTTTTTTTCTGTGTGGTCTCATGAAATTATATCTGTAATGCTTTCGCTCTAGATTTTACATCATCATGTACTTAGTTGAAGGGTTTTTGGAAAGGTTACAAAAATAACTCTGTTACACTCACTGTAAGATGACTGACTCACTTGGAAATAAAACCTGTGCTAAGGGACCATAGGAAAGAGATGATCTACGGCTGCCCCAGATTTTTTTGTGTGTGCTTTTTTGGCCTCTCTTCGCACTTCAAAAACATTATGTAATTGTCAGAATGAATCAATGAGTTATGCCTGTATGGAGAAACCTAAATCAGAAAGGTTAGTTGCTTGAGAGCAAAACCAAAAAAAAAAAAAAAGGAAAACTGTTTTTCTTAGTAGTCCCACAGTAGACACATTTGACACTGCTATGGCTTGTTCTCTTCCTTCGTGTTCTAAAGCAGGGAGATGTCTCAGTCTCTGGTGTTGCACTGCAACAGCCATGTGTGGGGCTGATTCTCCTTTGAGCAGGTGTATTGTGATCAGAGCCTGAAAGAGAGCCAGGGACCTTGAACCCCTGGCACAGGAGGAACGATTTACAATCTTGCAGGGGAAAACAGTGATAGATGTTCCAC
Organism: Tricholaema leucomelas; assembly: GCA_013400475.1. Lineage (NCBI taxonomy): Eukaryota > Metazoa > Chordata > Aves > Piciformes > Lybiidae > Tricholaema lacrymosa > Tricholaema leucomelas. The sequence continues at coordinate 122,986 of WAAF01001740.1, forward strand.
TCCAGCAGCTGCTTGTGCTTTCAATGTTTCCTTGGAAAATAAGGATTAATAAAATAGTAGAGGACCAACGTATTTAGGTTTTGGTTTACTTTATTTTTAAGTAGCTCAGTAGCTGCTTCTGAGAGCTCCAATATCATTTGAACAATCAGTGCTCAGAGAGAGAAGCTTTATGTTTCCCTCAGTGTTAAAGGGCAAGAGCTACCTGCCTAGCTGGTAGACATGATTAATTGTCAGTTGTCTGCAGTAGAGGAGTTATGGCTTGCTGGCTTTTCATACTGACTTGTCTGCCTTGCCTCTCCTACAAGGCTATGAAAACATGAAGGGGGGAGTGGGGTGTTGTAGTAGAATTTATTGTTATGTTGCTGATACACAGTGAAATGAATGAGAATAAAAATAGTTCTCCTTTTTATGCTGATCTGCATCCACAAATAAGAAGATTACAATAAAGCATAGGGTAAACCTCTTAATTTTTTCACAGATAAGAGTAGTCATGAGAAGATCAGTTTCCAAAACTACTGCTTTGCCAAATGCAACATTTCTGTATACCTACTAGTGTCAAACCATCAATGGAACAGATCTTTGTCTTTTAATACCAGTGTTCATTCTTTGTTCCTTTAAGAGCTGTTCAAAACACTGTTGATAGTTATTCATCTGGTCTGCTTGAAAGAACTATTTTCTATATTATTCCTGTGACATGGGCTGGGGAAAGTTTTGTATAAAACTCATGTATGACAATAATAATAACAACAATAATAATACCAATAATAATAGTAATAACAACAACAACAACAACATTATTTAAAAACCTAACTAGTAAGTTGTTATTCCTATTATCAGGGTCCTTATCATCATCATCATCTGCAATTCTTAATTTTTGATGCTCACATAAACACAGAAAAGTCCCAAATTTTATACTAATTAGGTGTCTTGATTATGCTTAAAGAAGTCTAGGCTGTAGTCTTAGCTATGTTTTTAGCCTATGTTCAGATAATGAGTACAGGACAGTAGGGAAGCGTTTTAACACCAGAGATGGGATCCTTAGCAGATCTTCTGCACTCCAAACATTTCTTCTGATCTCAATTTTTACGTTATTATTATTATTATTATTGTCTTCTTCCATGTGTCCTTCTTAGCCTGCTCTTCTGACAGCCCAGCTGGTACTATTCATAATTGGCAGGCCATTCAGGGCTTAGGCAAAAATAGCTATAAATTAAAACACGACTGACTGACCACTCTCTCCCCTGCCTTGCACCTTCTGTATATACTTCCATGTGTGAGAAATGAGTGGAAAATTATATCATTGTGATCTAGTAAGGTTTTCCTCATACTTTGCAGAGATGTAAAAGAGTGCTGAACGTACATGGCTAGTATTGTATAAACACAGAGCCAATAATTTGCATCAAGGCTTGAGTGCTGGTTCTTCCTTTGGTTCATGCCTTCCACTTTTTGTGTATTTCTTTCATTTTAATTATTTATGATATTAATAATACATCAGTGTTTCCTCAGTTGTGTCTCAGAGTGACCCTATCATGCAAGTTAAAAATTAGGTGTTATTACTGTATCTGCTAAGCATTAGGAACCTAATTATTCTAGGTAGAGATACCTGGAGAGGATACTCATAATTTTAGATAGTGTTTCACCTAGGTAGTGAATTGGATTTGAAAGGAGAGGGAATATTAAGCTGTGGAACAGCAGCTCTGGAAACCTGAATAGTGATTTAATAAGGACAAAGTGTCTAAGAGATTATAAAAGGAAAAAAAAATTCAAAAGCAACAAAAAACCCCAACAAAACTCAAAGCTTACAGTGCTCTCTACCTGGTACAGTATCAATTAATGAAACACTTTTGAAATGTTAATTATTAAGATGAAAGACTAATAATTAGTCTGTGTAATTATTTGTGTAACCAACTGTCAGAACTGGCCTTACAGCCATTTTCTTTGTTTTGGAAAGGATGATGGGCAGAAGAAGAAGGCTGCCACTCATCCTTATGGCACATATGTAGTATAGTGTAAAGTGTAAGGTATCATCTCCACAACTGGTACTGTAACTCAGACAGAAAGAAAGTCTGACAGGTAAGTGTGGCCATACTGAGTGAATGGGAGACATGCTTATATTTGACCTGATCTAAATTATTCCCTCTGAAAAATGAAAAAAAAAAAAAAGTTTTGGGAATTTTCATCATAGTTTTTGGCATCTGTTTTGTTGATTGTGTGGTCTTTATGTTCTGTACCTTGCTAAAGGGGAAATTCTTTGGTAGCCGAAGGTTGACAAAGGAGTCTGTGTCCAAGGCACAAATGGGGTTGAAGCTCTTCCGAAGTCTATTTTTGCACTAATGGTTTTCTTTAGAGCAGGCATCCAATTTCTCTTAAATCCTTTTAGGTCCAGTTGACCCAGGAGAAGGAATTCATAGCAGGAATTTTCCATTCCTCCTGGATTCAACCATTGTACAAAGTGAAGTTCAGCCCCTATGGGTAAATTATTGTGTTTGGTATAAATGTCTTCAGACTTTAGCAACTGCAAGCTATGCAGCCAGTCTAGTTTTAATGTTCCACTCATCTCTGCCAGGAACTGTGTCTCCAGAGTTTCTGGGATGAGTTTTGACTAGATGTTATCAGAGCTTTCTCTCTTTACATTTACTCTTTTCCACACATGCTAGCTGGCACATTTATTACATTCATTGGGTAATTGCTGCCCTGTACTGCATGGAGACCTTGATCTGCCACTAAAGTAACTTGCAGTTCTTGTGTTGAAGGTAGAAGCTTCATTTTCAAGGCTACTTCTGTTCTTGAAGAAGGTAATGGATTTCAAAGTCCTAAGAAAAGCTGTCAGTGGGATCAAGCTGAATATTGGCCTGAGGCACATCAACAGCTTTTGAATTTATTTTGGGTTTGTGTTTGTTTCTTCCTCTGTTTTGTTTTTGTTGTTGTTGTTTGTTTGCTTGTTTTGGTTGGGGTTTTTTGGGGGGGGGCAGGCCGGGGGTTTTGTTGTTGTTGTTGATTTTGGTTTGGATTTAAATTAATTAATACAGACTAAAGCTTCTCAAGTCTTGGAATATTAGGAATATCCTTAGAGTGGATTTGCTGGCAGAGGCTAGTGTGCAGGATCAAAGATGCATAATAGATTCCTTACTGCACGGACCAGCCTCAAAGAACTGAGTCGTGTCACAGCACAGAAGTCAATGATGACTTTTTGATTTGTTTTGTAGTCTATTTTGAATGCTTGACAGAGATCTGCTGTGAGTAGTTTTGTTGAGGATTGTTTAATTTGTACTTGACTGGCTTATCATAAAGTTGAAGGTATATATTCTGTGTTTGGGTTATTTTGAACTGAAACTCCATTATTAGCATGTAGTTAGCTTCACACACTTTCTTTGTTGTAAAAGAGGACAGAATTTGAAAATGTATGGTTTTGAGATGGAAAAAGGGTTTGTGTGTGTTTGACAATGACTTTTTTTACTTTGAAGAATGTACAGAGTATGATAGTGTCACTGGTCTGAAACAAAAGGCAAAGAAGGAATTAGTGTTTTGTAGTGCTCTGATGTAAAGTTGATGATTCACTTGTTTGGAGACTTAGCTTCCTTTTGTGTTTCTGATGTGGGGGAAAACAGGCTTAGGTTCTCTCTCGTTTTGTGTCTGTTGTGCAAGCATGCAGCAACATGTTGAGAGGCAGCTATAGTAAACCAGAACAGCAACTGAAAAGCTAACTTTGGGACAAGGAACAAAGAGGAATCAAAGGGAAATTACTCTGATGTATATACCTCATCATCACATTCTTCTTCCTTTTCTATATTTTGAATGAATTGCTATCATTCCTGGTGAGCCTGCTGTCTTGGCTCTTAGGCTTTTGTTTTTCCTGCATGATGAAATGTGGTTAAGAGCATGAGAGATGGGGGAAACATGTTCATATTGTTTGGTAGTGGGTGAATACCTGAACCAATTCCAGGTGAACCACCTTCTAGACTAATCAGCCTGCTGCCACACCTGGACTAATTCACCTCACAAATATGTTTTTATTTACTATGAGGAAGACCCCAGAAGTTGTGCTAACTGTGTAGGAAGAAGACTTTGAATCATTCAAGTAATCCCTTTCTACCCAGTTTCTGTCAGAATCATTCTCATCTTTATTGTCTATATAATATTGAGAGCAAACTGATCATTCCAGCTTTTATAAACTGTTGGTATGATCACTTTTTCTAGGTTAAATGATTTATGATGTTTTACCTCAGCCTTATAAACAGGAAAAGCCAGCCTAAAGACAGAAGAGAGATACTAATTAGAGAATGATAGAAATACAAATTTAAAGCTGCCACACTAGGGCAGAGATTTTCAACAAAGGAGCATCCCTTTTATTACAACTTCAGCCTTAGCATATACTAGAAGACATAGGATATATAATTATGTTTAATTGCAGAAAACAAGGTATAGGAAAACTAAACCTTCACAGCCATATTTGCCAGAAGCTCGAGAACGGGATTGCCAATAGAGGAGAAAGTAGGAAGTAAGCCCCTGTGAGGATTGCCTAAGAGACACTCCAGCTTGACCAAGGGGAGATGAAGAGGACCCGGAGCTTCTGCCACCAAGGAATGGCACAAAAGCAAGCTAGTGAATGCAGGCTGGAGCTGCATACACTGTGAAGTAGCTGAGGGAGAAGCTAATGGTGAAGTATGATCTGCTGATGTGTTTTACTGTTTTATCATTTTAGAAATTGTTTAACTTTACATTGGTAATGTGTACTTGCAGCAGGCTGCAGAATTGTCTCTCAGCCACCATCAGTGATGTTTTCTTGAATCTATGTTCAAGGAAATGCTTTTTGGAGGGATTGGTAGCATTGGATTCTGATCTTACAGAAGGAACATTTTTAGTATACCATGAAGGGATACAGAATAAAGCTCCATGTTAGTTCACAGTATTCTTAAATACCAGCAAGATTTCATTACTGTGTGGAGGATTCCCTCATGCACACAGCCTCCCCCTGCATGTTGTAGCCTGCAGACAGTGTAAATTTTGCTTTGTTTTGTTTCTTTCTCCCCTCTTCCCAAACTGGTCACTGAGGAAGGACATATCCTGCCTCAGCTAGTGTACAGGGCTGTGATCAGTCCTGTCAGCTGGTCTTTCTTCCAGGGAATCCTGCACTTCATCTGTTGTCCTAGTTTATTTTTCTGTGTCTCCAAATACACTAGATTGCCTAGCTAGTCTAGAATGAGTCTGTTCCTGTGAGTGTATTTATTACATCTGAAAAACTAAAGCGTCCTTTTTCTCTCTTGTGCTAGTTTGAAGCTAGCTAGAATGTTTTGGTGAGAAGAATTAGATTGCAGGCTGTGAAAGGAAAACAATGGTGATGTCTACTTTGCTCATAGGCTTGCTGAGATGTATAAAAACATAAGTCAAAACATAGATAACACACTCGGCACTTCACTTGGGAGTCTTGCTTGGGCTGTTGCTGGGGAACTGGCTGAGCTGTATCTTACTCTCTAAACTCACCCTCCATTTTGGACTAATCCACTTTGCTTCCTAACCCCTTGGCCAAACCTCCATTCTTCCTTGGGACTGGGTTAAGGTTAAGAGGGGTAGGGGGAAGGTGAAGGGATGGTTGAGAGCCCCTCCAGGGACTTAGGTTTCTGGGAGGGCTGTTGTGTTCTTGTATTACCTTTTACCTTGATATTTCTGTATATAGCTGTATATACTGTAAATATCTGCTTGTATATTGTGCTAGCTGTAAATATAAGCTTCATTCATATTTCCAGAGCCAGCTGAGTCTAGTCTGGGTGATTTCTAAAGTGTGGGGGGAACACCCAAACCACCACATCTCTCAGCTTAGTACAAACAATAAAAAGAAAACCATAGCTTAGTTAATCATGAGGGCTGAAGCCCCTACAGTTCATTAATTGAAAGTAAATTCCTCAAAGCTTCAAGAGTTACAGTGTGTTTTCTGGGTTTGGGTTGTTGTTGTGTGTGTGTGGTTTCTAAGACAGGGGTGTTTTTTAATTATAATACCGTGTGGTTTTCCTCACAAAGGCACTTACCTGACTATCTTTGGTTTATATTTTGAATGCTTGCTTAGAATCATGGGAATCCTACAGACTTTCTGAATAAAAGTAATAAAGTATTTGGCATAGTATTTTTTTTCTAATCACACTCTTTAAAAGCCTTACCTGGTTTACCTTTAAACACACAAAAAGAAAATGGATACTAATGGGCACTCTATATTAAATATTTCCTGCCTCAATAATATCATATTAGTTCAGTATTTTTATTATCTCTGTAGGTAAAAAAATGTACTTTATTTTCCCTTTTCTATGAATGAAGTGACACCCAGAGACAAATAAACTTCCATCTTTAAACCTCTTTCTACAATCATCAGAGCCCAGAATATGGTAGCGTCAGAAGCTAAACTTTTAGGCTTCGAATGGGCCACACTTCTTTTCTCTCAGCTAAAGTGCCTCCAAAGAGGATTTGGAAAACTTCATTCCACAAGGAAAAGCTTCCTGTGGATGCCTTCCCTCTGCTGTTTCAAATACAGTTTTGGTAGAGGTTGTTTATGGTCTTCTTTAGTAGCAACTTCTATTAAGTCTGGAAGTTTTCAGGGAGAGAATAGTTAGTGAAAGACTCACAAAAACAGTGAGTGTGTGGAAATAGGAGGTCTCTACCTCCATTTTTAGAACTGTGAATCGCCACAGGCTCCAATCCCAGCTGACAGAGGCACTAAACGAGTCTCCATGCAACTCCATTCCCAGCTGAGCTAATGGGGCCAAAGGTTTGCTATCTTTATTCCCAGCTGCCAATCAAGAAAACAGTTTGTCTCCATCGCTGCCATCTCTTCAGGGACGTTCAGAGAGTACAGCTGAGTTCTTTACCCATACAGCACTAAAGCTTGGATTCTGGTTTATTGCAGATAAATGACAAATTCTTCTGTGTTTATATGATGCACAGTTTTCACATCTGCAGTATGAAATGTGCAGCTGTAGCACTGCAAAGCTTGGATTGTTGTGTTTAAAAGATTCTGGGTTTTTTTGACTACACTGTTTGGCTCTCAGTAGGGAATCTCTTTGCTCAAAATACTGGGATGAAGAGCCACTCGGCCCTAACCTTGTGAAAGAGATTTGGAGCAAACTGTTGTTATGTCCTCCTGGACTGGGGGACACAAAGCAAATTCTGGCTGACACCTTTGAGAAACAAGAGAGTGTTTTCATATCTCTGTCTCCTTTGCATAATCTGTGAGATCTGAATTAAGTTTCATGACATATTAACACTTTAAAGCTGAGTTAATACACTGTGTTGTGTAATACATTATGTATGACTTGGGCATCAGTTGTGCTGGAGCATCATCAGCCACAGACTTGAAAATGTCTCTTTCAGTGACAGAAATCCTAAACAATACTGAAACAAAACTCCACTGCCATAATCTTATTTTGTGTTCCTTGTCCCATTACAACGCATCCTACTTGAAAACCCACACATGTTCAAGCCAGCTAGCTTCCTCTTCTCTCCTCCATGTACTTGTCACAGAGTCCTCATTCCACATCTTTTATATTCCAAATACTCCCATGGTGCTGCATGGTAATTTTAGTTTGCAACATCAGAAGCGTTAGGATTCTGTTAGCTTTGCTGAGCCTAGGCACTACAATGTGGAAAAGAACAATGATGAGCATGAACATTTATAGTAATGATGTGCTACAAAGAAGAATAAGAAATGAAAAGAAAATGAATCCCAGTGTGTTTTTTTTTTCTTGTTGTATGCTTGTATTTCATGCTTCCAAATACAGCTAAGATATAGCATGGTTTATCAGAAGCTGTCTTGTAAACTCTACATTGGGCTGACATTGGATACTATATATATATAGGCAAATATGTAGTCAGAGGTTTAATGGTCTTAATATAACTCATCTTAAGCCTGATTACTTTGTTTCAAAATTAGACTCTTAGAACATATTAATTATGGATATATCCCCAGACAACATGGCTGCCCATGGGGGATTTCTGCCCTTAACTCTGATTAGCATTAGCAGAAACTATCCATGTGAACTCCTGGAGGAACAAAAAGAGACATTTTCTGCTAGCTACATTTTTCTTTCAGCATATAGAACACTGAAGTGTTTTGGGGGTGAACTGGTAGAGTGCTTAATAGTGATAGTCTGAATCCTTTCCTCTCTGTGATGGATCCTGGATCTGATAAAAGCACATTACAATATTACGCAGAAGATTCTATATTTTTAAGCTCACGTAAAAAAAGAATACTCCCTTTTCATTAGCTGGGTGTCTTTTATTGCTCTCTTTCTGGCCTAACCTGAATTAGACATTAGAGAATACATTTTTGTTGTTTAGATTGGGGGTTTGGTTTTGTTTTGGGGGTTGGTTTGTGGTTTTTATTGGTTGATTTGCTTTTGGGTTATTTTTTTTGTTTGGTTTGAGATTTTTTTAAATTATTCTTTGTTTCTATGTGATTTCTTTAGAAGTTTTGTTTTGTTTTGTGTTGCTGCTTTTTTTTTTTTTTACTGGAAGTACTGGACTGAGAAATGCCAGTACTATATAGGCAGTATCTATGTGACCTGGTGTTGTAGGCACTAATTATCCACCCTTCATGATTTTCCCACCTTGGATTACTCGGGGAGAAAAAATCACCCAATCTGGAATTAGCAACAGGAATGATTTTCAGACAGACAGGGTGGATTGTGCAAGAAGCTACATAAACTTGAAGATTATTGGGCTCATGTTGACTGAGACTTCTGAGCTCTAGTGCAAGCTAAGCATACAATAATTAAAATAGTTTCTTAGTGATGGAGAATTTACTACATCTTTTGACAGTTCATCTCAGTAGCTAATTACACTTAAAACATACTTTTAATCTCCAGATTGAACTTGCAAATATTGGATTATGTTGTGTGTCTGCCTACTAATTTAGAGTCTTCTGACATTTCTTCTTCTTGTCTAGGCCCTTAAAGATCATAGTCTTCTCTTTGAAGCAAAATACATTTAGTTAAGTGTTTCATTGGAAGGTATCTTTTTTTTTTCCCAGACCTAAATAATTATTGCTCTGCTCTGCATTATTTCCAACTTTATTGCTTTTGATTTATTTATTTCAATTAGTGGTATTGTAGTTTCCCATCTTGCCTGCGTTGTTCACAGAGGCATCATGGTTTGGTTGGCTTCATTCATGTTCACATCTGCAGCTGTTTCTGGCTAAGAAAATAGTGCAGGTTTTCATGTCAGTGCTTCCAGAGAAAAGTCTGCTGCCGTTCATTGATGAACTGATGGAAAGAGCAAGCAAGCATTATCCAGAATCCAACCTAAAGGTTTTGTTGTCTAACACCATTCTGAAACTGTACCAGAAATAAAGCAGGATCTGTTCCAAATGATCATGTCTATTCTTAGCAACAGCTAAATCTTATGATCATCATGGTAGACCCATGTGACGGGAGGGCTGTGTTCCAGGGGTGAGGCGGTAAGGCATGCATAATGCATGTGTTATCATCGGAGGGCACCTCAAGGAGGAGAAATCATGGCTTTATGGATATGAAAGGAAAATAATAAGGTGTAACGTTCTTGTAGTTGTGCCAGCTGCTTTGCAGTCACAGGAGGGCAACAGTACTCTTACCCAAAATAGTAGCAACACAAGAAAAGTAGTTCTGTCATTTTCTGTCAGTCCACTCTCTGCAAAGAATCTAAATCAACATCTAGGATTAGATGAATGATGAGGTTTTCAAAGTACTGCACTGAATGTGATGGGTAAAAAAATACATCCAAATAAGAAAACTCAAGGGCTTCTCACAAGGAAGCACAGAAGCTGACCATCCTCACTCAATTGCTTCCAAGTCCTGCCTGGAAGCCAGCTTCCTGCAAGCGAGCAGTTTGAAATCACTTGACTTGATATAATCTTTTTTTTTTCTTGTGCTTCTGGTAGTTGAAAATGTACTCTTCTGCATCATTTTGTTAACAAAAAAGCAAGGAAAACTGGGTGGTATGGTGTGTGTGTGTCCCATTATATAGAAATTGAAAAAAAAAAAAAAAAGAGAGAGAGAGAAAAAAAAAAAGATGACCACAAAAGCATGGAAAGAAATTCATGTTGAAAACATGCAAGTAAGGGGAAAAAAGCACCAGCATAATTGTAATCCCTCTGTGGATCATTTCTTTCAAACAAGATGTGACAAATACTTGTGATATCTGAAGACAAAGGAAAAATGCTTCCAAGTATTTGTTTTATTCTAGTTGGTTATGAAGAAGTGTTCAGAGCCCCCCTTTTTTTTCTTAATCTTCTTTGCCACTCTATATTGTTATGACATCTTGAATACTGTATCCAGTCCTGGGCTCCTCAATTCAAGAGAGATGTTGAGATACTGGAACATCTCCAGAGAAGGGTGGCGAAGCTGGTGAGGGCGCCTGGAACACAGCCCTGTAAGGAGTGGCTGAAGGAGCTGGGGGTGTGCAGCCTGGAGAAGAGGAGGCTCAGGGCAGACCTCATTGCTGTCTACAACTACCTGAAGGGAGGTTGTAGCCAGGAGAGGGTTGGTCTCTTCTCCCAGACAACCAGCAACAGAACAAGGGGATACAGTCTCAAGTTGTGCCAAGGGAGGTCTAGGCTGGGTGTTAGGAGGAAGTTCTTGACAGAAAGAGTGATTGGCATTGGAGTGGGCTGCCCAGGGAGATGTCTGAGTCATCACCCCTGGAGGTGTTCAAAAAAAGACTGGATGGGGCACTTAATGCCATGGTCTAGTTGATTGGATAGGGTTGGGTGCTAGGTTGGACTGGCTGATCTTGGAGGTCTCTTCCAACCTATTTGATTCTATGATTCTATGACAACACAGACATAATGGGGGATTACCAGGATCTTCCAGTACCTTTCTGTTACTAGGCTTTGTCACACTAGATACATATATGCATCTTCAGCTTTCACTTCTGGCACACTTGTGGTGTGTTTCATGTGGCCTCTCTCTTAAGGTTTTAATTTGGTCCTTGGTTAGGTAGACTTCTGTTCCTGATCAAAGTTGTATCTTAGTAAGGGCTAACAAATGGATGAGTCACAGATAGATCTAGGCCTTGAATATCTTCTCCATGAATTTGCTGTGTGGTGCATGTTAGCACATTACAGTGAAATACACAGAAGCCAAGCACTGACTCTGCTCCACGATAAAAGCAGTAGCAGAAAACTTTCCTGCTTTAAAACACCCCATGCCACTTTCATAATGTATAACTTTTTAGTGTGATTGTGTTGACATTTTCTACTAGTTTGTTTTTGGTTTGGTTTTTTTTTAATCTGATTTGTTAAATAAGGTTGAATGTTGCTGCAGGATGAATTACTGGGGGGTATCATCTCAAGAAGTGATCTCTGCAGAGACAGGCCCCAGAATATTGTCTGATTTCTGTCATTAGCTCTAGTTATTACAATTGAGTTGCTCAGAAGACAGCACACAACAAATATCCACAGCATTCAGAATGGGTGTAAAGTCTGACTTTTTATTTTTGGTACTTACCAGGGCGATGAGGGATTTCGGGGAGAGGAAGGTGGAAAAAGCCCCTCATGCCATGCTTTAAACCTTCATTAACAAAGAACTTTACTCAAGGAGACGATGTTAATAAGTAATGGAACAAAGGCTCCGTTATTGAGATTAAATGTGCATTTGTCTGAGTACAAAGTTCGTGTTGCAAAGTGCAGCTGTGTCTCTGCCCACAACCCTGTAGCAGCCCCAGAGCCCTGAGTTCAAAGTCTGCTGCTTTCCTGTCACAGAGCTGACCGGGACAGGGTCTGACCAAAGTTCAGAGTTCAGTGTCTGAAGGATTGCTGGCTCTGTCTGCTGTGCTATCTGACGCATTGGGGATAAGCAGTAGTTGGCTTAAGATTATAAGTACAAACAAGAAAAACTTCCCGTTCCCTTTTCTGATGTGTCAAATCTCATTAAAGAAGGAACATTTTGGAAGGAGTCACTGAACTGTTTAAAAATAATGTGCTGTATAACAGAGTGACCTAACCAAACCCCACTGAAGGAACAGACTAGTAAAATGATGCATGTAGGGAACAGCACCTGTTTGTGTTCTTCCTCCTGAGATTCATTTCAATGAAGATGAATGAACTAATTCTCTACATACAAAGAGATAAAATGGAATTCTTGGTTTTTTAAAAAAGAAAAGGGGAAGGAGGAAAAAAAAAAGGCAGAAAAGCTAGTCCATGTGTTTCTTTTGTGTCATGGTAACAGTGCTCCACACTGCAGGGGTGAAAAGAACTTAATATGTCTGGATACCCTGTTTTCAAGTCCTCCTTTTTCTCCTCCTTCAAAGGCTTTTTAGGAAGCTAACCCAAAGTTTCTTATTCAGAAAGGCTGCAAACCCCACCTGTGCAGCTTTTTTGATTAGCTGTGGTCATATCAAAGTCTGCTGTACCCAAACACAGACCCTGAGTGAGAACAGAGATTGATGGCTGAGAGCAAAGGCTGGTACAAACACCCTTGGAGGAATCTATATTTCAGGCAACACTGTAGCAGTAGTACAGACAAAGTTTCCTGTCCGTTGCCACATCCTTTCTCAAGGAAAGGATGGCGAACTATGGGTGGTAATACAAGTTATCAGTGCTTAGTGCCCACAGCATGCTGCAGTTCTAAGCAGACTGCTGTCATCTCACTTCACTGAAAAGATGATGGATGTTCAGAAAACTTTCTCAGACATCAGAGGTCTAGCCTGTTTGTATCACAGCTTCTATTTCTCTGAGCTCAGTACATTTAATCATCTAGAGTCACAATTAAAAACAGTATGTAAGGACTGTAATAGCCAAAAACGAGTTCTGAACCAAAGACTGTGCATGCTTAGATATGATGACTTTTCCCCTTCCTGCAAACATTAATGAGTGCATCAAACACTAGAGAAGCCATCCTCCGGTGAATTAGTATTAGGCTTTGGTTACTGCCCCAAGTATAACCTTCTGCTTCTGAGCAATGGACTTAGAAGCTAATAGAGCTAAAAAAATTAAAAAAAAAAAAAAATTAAAAAAAAAGAGAAGGAAAAAATCCCCAACAAACCAACAACAACAACAACAACAAAAATCCCAACACCCAACCAACCAAAAAAACCTAACAACAAACAAAAGACACAGAAGGACATCAACATAAGTACAGATAGCTAAGATATAAAGATCCAAAATAATGTGTTACAAGGGCTGAGCTCTTCCTGCAAGAATGTGGGGAAGGAGAAGTAACAGGAACTGTACCTCTGATGTTCCATTTCTGTCCTGGACTGTGGAAATTCAGGAGTATTTACCTTTTTTGTTTGTTCGTCACTCTTTACCATCTCCATGCAACCGCTGTCATAACCAGATGAAGTCACTAAGACTAGTAGTAAGTAATTACACTGGCAAACCATGTGCAGAATTAGTTAATTCTTTTCTGCACTGATGCAAATCCCTGACATAGCAGCTGTTGATCCCATTGCTGAAGTCCCACCTGAGTCACCTGAGCCATTATACCTGGCTTTCAAATCTTTGTCTCCCAAGAAACTCTGACTACTGCCACTGCTCTCCCCAGCACAGCAGGCTACTGAAAACATATAAAAGGTGAAGAGAAGATGATTAGATTAATAGATGGAAAACATCACAGTATCACAGTATCACCAAGGTTGGAAGAGACCTCACAGATCATCAAGTCCAACCCTTTACCACAGAGCTCAAGGCTAGACCATGGCACCAAGTGCCACGTCCAACCTTGCCTTGAACAGCCCCAGGGACGGCGACTCCACCACCTCCCTGGGCAGCCCATTCCAGTGTCCAATGACTCTCTCAGTGAAGAATTTTCTCCTCACCTCGAGCCTAAACTTCCCCCGGCGCAGCCTGAGGCTGTGTCCTCTCGTTCTGGCGCTGGCCACCTGAGAGAAGAGAGCAACCTCCCCCTGGCCACAACCACCCCTCAGGTAGTTGTAGACAGCAATAAGGTCACCCCTGAGCCTCCTCTTCTCCAGGCTAAACAATTCCAACTCCCTCAGCCTTTCCTCGTAGGGCTGTGCTCGAGGCCTCTCACCAGCCTCATCGCCCTTCTCTGGATACGCTCAAGCATCTCGATGTCCCTTCTAAACTGGGGGGCCCAGAACTGAACACAGTACTCAAGGTGTGGTCTAACCAGTGCAGAGTACAGGGGCAGAATGACCTCCCTGCTCCTGCTGACCACACCATTCCTGATGTACATTGCTTACAGCAGAAGTCTTCAGATGATATGGCTAGTAACTACAGAGTTGAGCCTTGGCTTGCCTCATGCAAAAAGATTGCCCTGTCAAGTTATTACCTACTGTGCGCAGTGAGATTCCTTCATTCTTTTTTCTTGGCATTGACCACATTACTACTAATAATGTTTTTGTAGGGGAAGCTGTAATGGAAGGAAGGAAAGAGTCCTTATAGCCTATAGTGGTTAGTAAGGTTGCACTGGCTAGTGTCGTAAGCTGAAGTTCAGGTACATAGTCCAAACCAAGCAAAACAGGAATTTGGACCAGGTTTGAAATGTAGCAACAATTCTAGCTGTTGGCTCTGCTAAAGTAGCTATGTGAATGTTTGTATCACTCCTTGCCTTCCCATCCCCCCATTTTCATGAGAGTCTTCTGTGCCCGTGTCACCTGGCTTCAGTTAGAAACAGGAGAATAAACAGGAAAATGACTTGCTGGTCAATTTTTGGTCCTTTCCCCTTCCCTTTCCTTTCCCCTTCCCTTTCCTTTCCCCTTCCCTGTCTGGGTATATCTGCTTTTGTTTAAAATTGCCTACTTTCTCAGCAGATAGTTTGAAAACCAACAATCTGTGGCCTACCCAAGGATCAGATCCCAGAGTGGAATTGTGCTGGTACTATCTGGCTGCAGACCTACTGGGATCTTAGTATTTAGAAAGGCTTCACAGGTAAGTAAAAAACAGAATGTACTCTATAGGCTGAGGCCCTTAGGGAAGAAGAGTGTCATTACTATCTACTTCTCTCTGAAAAAAGAAAATAACAGGGAAAGGGTGTGTGCATTCAGATATGAATTGCAGGATTTTGTTATCTGCAGACTAATATCTTGCCTCTAAGAACATGTGCCTGTGAATTCTTTTCCTCCCAGTTTACACACTCCCCAGTCCCTCTTTTCAAACCTCTTCAGCTAAGGCTATCAACAAGGCCCTCTTCCCATCTAGCTTTTCTCTTCACATTCAAATTAAGATGTCTTAAGAATATACAGAGGAATTTCATTTGGCAAGAGTACTGGAAGAAAACCAACAAGAATAGTCCAAAATATCATTGACACAGATGCCCTTGGGATGGAGATTTTTTTATTTGTTTCTGATTGTTCTTTTGGTTTTGATCTCTACTTCACAATTCTTCTTTTCTACATATGTTCCACAGTCAGTCTTGTCCACACTGGAGTGGTAGAGTAAGACGGTTTGTCTGCAGCTAAAGTTAAGGCAGTAACTTAGGGGTATAGTTAAAGCAAACCCTCTGCCACTTCTTGCTGCTTCCTAATGCAAGCTGTGTTATATCAGTAAAAAGGTGCTTGTAAAGATACTTACAATGCTCTGTAAAGAAAATTGGCATCTATTATTTGATGTCATATTTCTACAGTAAAGCTGTTGGCTCACCAAGGTTTTTCATGAGAGAATTACTTCATTTTAAAAAATCATATTTCAAACAAAACAAAATGTATATTGGTACTGGTACTGGGTAAATGTTAAAAGCAGAAGAGGTCTTTGGGTAGCTCAGTGCTATGCCTTTATTTTTTGGTTGGTAATAATGAAACTAGTACACCTTAGAGTAGTGAAACACACCATTACAACATTAGAAGGAAATGTGAATGAAAATAAAGTATTTTTTTTATAGATACATATACATTTAGAGTCATAGAATCACAGAATCAACCAGGTTGGAAGAGACCACCAAGATCATCCAGTCCAACCTAGCACCCAGCCCTGTCTAAGCAACTAGACCATGGCAGTAAGTGCCCCATCCAGTCTTTTCTTGAACATCTCCAGGGATGATGACTCCACCACCTCCCTGGGCAGCCCATTCCAATGCCAATCACTCTCTCTGGCAAGAACTTCCTCCTAACATCCAGCCTAGATCTCCCTCAGCACAGCTTAAGACTGTGTCCCCTTGTTCTGTTGCTGGTTGCCTGGGAGAAGAGACCAACTCCCACCTGGCTACAGCCTCCCTTCAGGTAGTTGTAGACAGCAATAAGAATCACCCTTGAACTTCCTCTTCCTCTTCTCCTACATTTGCAATGTAAGGACTTCAACAAACTTCTTCAAGAGAGTTGTTCAAACAGTATTTCTTTTTTCTTCTATCCAAGTTAAATCTTTCACTGTCAAGAATCTGTTTGTTTTTTTTACACTTATGTTCTCTAGCATGGCATACCCTATGTAAAATGATGATTGAATGTTTCCTTTTCTAAGTAAAAAAAAAAATCAAATCAAATTTGCCTATAACCTGTTAATTACAGGATAATGATGGTGAAAAGTTAAAGTCATTGTTGTTAAAGGACCTTATTCCTTTTAGTCTTTCTGTCTGAGATTTCACATGAGAATGCAGATTTGTAGTGCTTCTGTGTTAAGTGGACGTTCTGCATGACCTCATCTATTATCTGGGTCTGAGCCCTGATTTGCCATACTTAAGGGCAGAGCTCGGTGGCTTATTGTGGAGACTGCTACTTTTAAATTCAGAGTTCAGACTGTGATAGAAGCTTTTGCTTTACTGGGATCTCAATTCTCAAAGAAAGTCTCAAGAAACTGCTATCTAAGGTGGGAATGATTTAAACATTGAATGATATTTTGATGAACAGACCTAGAAGGATGTTAAAAAGTTAACACAGGATTTATTTCTTGACAGCGTTTCTTTTAGCTTATTCTTCCTTTCTGTAAGTCACTCTCACATGCTGGGATTGATCCTTTGTTCCTCCTCTTGTTCACCAAAGTGCTCCCTGCTTGACTATCAATATGGACATGTAGTTTTCATCTGTGGAGAATTTTCTAACTTTTTAGTCATAACTGAAGATTGATGTGCAAAGTTCAGCTCAGTGAATTACATGACAAATCTGCAGCAATGCAGACGCCATCAGGGAGACAGAGAGACTGCCTGTCTGTCTTGCCAAGTATCTCAGCAACCCTAGCACAGAATCAGCTTTCTGATGCACAGCGTATGTGACAATCAGATGTGCTGACTTTGTGATACGTATTTGATATCAACGTGTGCAAAACCCTTATTAAAAATTCTGGGTTTGAATGAGAGTTTGATGCAGCTGGGTATATGCTGTGCTTCAAATCCATTGCAGAAGGAGAGGGAAGGGTAAACACTAGGGCATTTAAGCATGTTGCCAGCTGTGCTGGTGAGCAGTGTGAAGATAAGGAAGAATCAAGTATGCTCCTCACAACGTTTAAGGTGTGTTCTTGCATGTGTAGCATATGTCGCATAATGCAACTCAAACAATCAATAATTAGCTTTTGCTTACTCATGTGACTTGAACTTACACTCATATATTATTTTGATATATTTAAACAGATTTCAAAACTTTGTGCTGTTCTTTTTTTATGCTGAATATGTAATATAACCATGCTTTTATTTCCTGTGTTTGCAGGCAAAGTTGCTTCCTTCTAGGCAGATGAATTGTTTACTTTTCAGGCAAAATAAAACTGTGCTATTTGTATTATAGCATGGTCTGGTCTGGCAGGGAGACTGGCAGGTACACATTAAATGAACAATAGGTGTTCAAATATATTGCTACAGCTGAAATAGCATTTGGTGAAATGTGCATAGAAGTCTTTAAGAATGCATGAAAGATTTTCAGATGCCCAAGTTTGTTATTCATATCCCATTTAGATATCTCATTTTAATTTAAGAGTGAAATTGTTTTGACTTATTTGCTTTCAGCAGTTGCTATTGGCTAAAGAAGTGAAGAGGTTAAGAAACTGCTATCTTCAGTAACATTTTAAGATGTATTTTCACTTCTTTTTTTGGAAAAGATCCTTGAATTAAACCTAAGACAACTGATTTTTCATGGGTTTCATCTGAGCCATGAGCTTTAGGTCAAGGAGACTTTGATTTCTTTTTCAAAATGCCAAATTAATTTATGTGAGGATAGAGTCTAAGTTTTATTTTTTTATCTCACTTTTCTATCTCTAATATGTTTTCTGAATTGAGTTTTGTAGTCTGGAAGAATAGTGATGCAGGGCTCGCTTACTTTGACTGGTATCAGTAGCCAGTTACTGGCTGTGTATGACTGCCACATTGAAATGAAGCTGGTGAGCAGGGGGGCACACCCACAAAAGAGAAGAAAAATCCTGGAACAACATCTTAGGAAATTAGCCTGCCATCTTCCTTGTCATAATATACAGCTGGCAAAAAGATTTTAATTCCTACATGTCTTCATTTCAATGTCTTCTGTGGAATTCAGCAGGTGCCTCTGGGTCCACCTTCTATAACGTAGTGTCAATGTTTTCACAAAACTAAGCAGATAACAACCCTCAAAATGCTATCTGTATGCAAAAGGAATATATGTATTCAGTTTCATTTCTCCCCTTCTCATGTTCTAAAGGTAGTTTTCACATCAGAAGGATAAAAACAATGTTGTGGTTTAAGCATCTTGTCTCTAATTGTCATCAGATTTTGCTTTTCAGTGTTTACATACCATTCATTTCCTTACTTTGTCATTGATCTTTGTGGCAAGGGCCTAATGTAAAGAAGGTAGTTCTGAAAAAAAGCCCTGTATTTCCTAAGCATCAGCTCAGTGAATCATAGAATCAACCAGGTTGGAAGAAACCTCCAAGATCATCCACTCCAATCTAGCACCCAGCCCCAGCCAATCAACTAGACTATGGCAGTAAGTGCCTCATCCAGGCTTTTTTTTTTAACACCCCCAGGGATGGTGACTCCACCACCTCCCTGGGCAGCCCATTCCAATGCCAGTAACTCTCTCTGGCAAGGACTTCCTCCTAACATCAATCCTAGACCTCCCTTGGCACAACTTGAGACTGTGTCCCCTTGTTCTGTTGCTGGCTGTCTGGGAGAACAGACCAACCCCCACCCAGCTACAGCCTCCGCTCAGGTAGTTGTAGACAGCAATGAGAATCTCCCTGTGAGCTGCAAATCCGTTCAGATATTCAGGATTTTAACCAAGGCTATAGGGCAAAACTCTTCTGTTGCACAAAAAAAATCCAACAAAAAAAAAAAAAAAAAAAAGCCAAGGGACATTTAATGATCAAGCAAAGATGATAGGACCTTGGCATGTGAAAAAAAAAATGATGTAGTAAATCAAAGGAGGCTGTCTGGAGTGCAGTAATATTTTTATGCTAATAAATTAGTGTCATAAGTGATTTGTCAATAAGATGTAGAATATGCTGTGAAGGAAGTCAGACTTTTTTTCTTTCGAGTAGAAAAAGAGGGTGAGGTCATTGTAAAATTCTCAATGATTTTTTTCTAAGAAAGATGTTGGTGGACTGCACAATAGTTGCATATTTAAATTCCTATGTGTCTAAAATATGTACATTAGTTACATTTAATGGTTTAGAAGAGTTTAACAACAATTGTTATGCTAAGCAGCTGCATGGTCATAGTGAGCATGCAGTCCAGCAATGTGCAGCACCTCCAAAGCAGTGGCTCCAAAACCTGCTTGAGAAGAGCCTTACCAAGGGTAGGATAGGAAGAGGGTAGGGTGGGGAAAGGCTCATGGCTCATTTACCTCTTTACCCTACCCATTCACGTAGGGTAGGGAAAGGCTCATGGCCCATTCCACCTTTCTTCTCACAGTTATGCATCTCACAGCTGCCATTTTCATAGAATCATAGAATCATAGAATCAACCAGGTTGGAAGAGACCTCCAAGATCATCCAGGCCAACCGATCACCCAGCCCTATCCAGTCAACTAGACCATGGCACTAAGTGCCTCATCCAGTCTTTTCTTAAACACCCCCAGGGACAGTGACTCAACCATCTCCCTGGGCAGCCCATTCCAATGGCAAATGAGAACTGCATGCCCAAATAACAGAGGTAGTAATGTCTGCCCATCACAACACATACCAAACCATGCCTGTGTCTCAGTAACATTAATCTCATGTTAATGTAGTGCAGACAATAATTCTTGGCCCACAGCCATGCACAGACCAGATGTGCTGTTTAAAGGTATGTGAGTCACCAGTCCCCAGGAACTAGGGCAGGAAGGAATTTGACCTGGGCCTGTGACTGCACCAAGACCAGTACAATTTCATAGCTCCATCAGTGACATAGATAATGGGATCAAATATCCCCTCAGCAAGTTAGCAGGTGACACCAAGCCGAGGTGTAGCTGTCACAGTGGATGGAAGGAGTGTCATCCAGAGGGACCTTGACAGGCTTGAGAAATGGGCCTCTGTGAACCTCATGAGTTTCAACAAGTCCAAGTACAAAGTCCTGCACACAGTTCATGGCAGACCCTGGTACTGGTGGGTGAAAAGCTGTACATCAGCTGGCAATGTGCACTCACAACCCAGAAGGCAAACTGTATCCTGGATTGCATCAAAAGATGTATGGCCAGTAGGTCAAGCGAAGTTGACTCCACCCTTCTACCAACAGATTCACAGGTTACATCAGGTTGGAAGGGCCCCTCAAAGGTCCTCTTGTCCACCTCCCCTGCACTGAAGAGGGACACTTCCAACTAGATCAGGCACAGAACCACAACAAGTCTGATCTTTAATGTCTCCAGGGCTGGGGCATCAACCACATCCCTGGGCAACCTGTTCCAGTATTTCACCACTCTCATTGTAAAGAACTTCCTTTTTATGTCTAACGTAAATCTACCCTGCTCCAGTTTCAAACCACTGCCCCTGGACCTATCACTATATACCCTTCTAAACAGCCCTGCCCCAGCCTTCCTAGGTAGGTTCACTTCCTTCACTATAGCATAAAATGTAGCTATAAGAGCGCCGCAAAGCCTTCTTTTCTTCAGGCAGAATAGCCCAAATTCTTTCATCCTGTCTTCTCCAGCCCTCTGATCATTTTTGTGGCCCTTCTCTGGACCCACTCTAATAGGTCCATTGTCTTTCATGTCCTGAGGACTACAGAGCTAAACACAGGATAACAGGTGTCCTATGAAGAAAGGCTGAAAGAGCTGTGGTTCCTCAGTCTACAGAAAAGAAGGCTCCAGGAAGAATTTATTGCAGCCTTCCAGTACTTCAAGTGAGCTTGTAAGAAAAATGGGGACAGACTTTTTAGCAGAGCCTGTTGTGATAAGAAAAGGAGTAATGGTTTTAAACTAAAAGAGGGGAGATTTAGTCTAGATAGAAGGGAGAAATTGTTGACAATGAGGATGGTGAAACACTGGAACAGGTTGCTTAGAGATAGATGCCCCATCCCTGGAAGCATTCAAGGTCAGGTTGGGCAGGGCTCTGAGCAATATAATCCTAGTTGAAGGCATGCCTACTCTTTGTAGGGAAAGTTGGGATATATAACATTTAAAGATCTCTTCCAACCAAAACTATTCTATGATTCTGTGATGATGCACTAAAGGGTTCAGACCACTCTTATATGGCTCTGTTCCAGGGCTGATTGCTCCTATGAGTAGGAGGATACTGCATCACTACCACACCAAGGCTGTAGTCTTCCATACTATGCCAGCCCTCAGAAAATACATCCTTCAGGCCACATTGTCAACTATTCTGAACACCAACCCTTCCAATTCCAGTCACAGTTAATTCTGCCTTTTCTTGCCTTAAATACAGGTTTTCATAAGTAGTCACTTCACTTCCATACTTCAACTGCCTGAATCTAGAAAACAGATGAAGCAGCTATATCCTCCCCTGAGCCTGGTGTAACACACAAAAGACACATTTCCTTTCTATCTACTTTTTATATTCCCAATCCATTTTTTTTCCACAAAGGATGTGCTGCTTTTCTTGACACAACTGCACTCATAAGGAAACACAGGACTTAGTGAGTCCTTGAGTGTGTGGACCTTAATTTCTCCTAGTCCTTGCACAAAGTGTGTGAGGATAGAGAGTTGCCCTCTCTTGTGTGGTGGTAGTCCAATAAAGCAAAGGCACAATGAAGGTGTAAGTCCAAGGTAAAGAAAACTTTTCACTGGGGAAATCCAGGATTTATTCTTTGTCTTTGGATCCGCATTTGTTACACCAGGTCCCGTTGCATTCAACCTTCCTCTATTGCTGCTTCATGCATACAAAATTACAAGTGGGAGTCCAGTCCAACCATTTGGCATTGCTCTTTGTAGCAATGTTAAGAAAAAAAGTCTAAGGAAGGTCAGAAGTTTACCAAAACTACAGAGAGCCATACTAGTGCAACTTGAATCTGTTTGTTTTAATTCATTCCTGCTTTGAACAGATTCGGAAGTTAGTACCCAGTTAAAAGTGGTATTGCAGCTGTACAGCCTCTGGAACTTGCTGGGTCAGCAGCAGCGTAGAAGATAGCTTTGTAATCTACCTAATATGTAAGATAGGGAGAAAATATTTTCCATCCAGCCAGTTTAGAAGGGTATAAGGCTGGCTTACTTGTTTGCCATATTTTTCTTGGAAAAAAAGTTTTGCAACTGCAATTATCTTCATGCAGCAAAACAGTCTTCTGTTGGCACTTGTTTTACTACTCATTTGGATATTCTTGTAGATATGTGTAAAGTATGGGAATATTAATCTTTCTTATGCTAAGAGGCTTTCAACCTTTCCCCCTTGCTTTCAGGTCCACAGTATCTCTTCTTAAAATCACAGGCATCATAGAAGATCCAGCAGTGCTCCTAACCGGTTTTTCCACCACATCTTTAGCCCATATCCTATTGTAAGACTAATTGCAACTGTGATGCTAAAATGAAGATTTATGTATGTGCTCATTCTCTGCAAGAGTATGTCTACCATAGCTGTCTGTGGGGGTTGTGAGAAATGAGGGAGAAATCTCTCTGCTGCTAACTGTGCCTGTCAGCCAAGGCAGACCATGTACTGACCAGCACTGGGCTGGTAGGTGGCTATGCCATTTGCAGCATGATGAAAGCAAATATATACTGCATGTACTGTTCACACAGATATACCAATTGGACTCAATGGTCTTAGAGGTCTTTCCTAATTTGGTTAATTCTGTGATTCTGTGATTTTCACGTTATCCTCTGTCGTGCTAACCTGGGATAAGGCTTTCTTCTGTAGAAGTTCTCTGCAGTTTGAACCCTTTTCTAAGGGGTTAGGGACAGCACATCAGCCAGTGACTCAGAAACAGGTCTTGAAGGCCAAACCCCAGCACATCCTTTTGCACATCACACTGCACATTTTCAGACCCACCTCTGCACTGTGCCCCGCCATTGTAATTTCTTCTCATGGGCTTCTGATTTCAGCTTATGATTTGTGGGCAGATGCTTATTCCTATCTCTGGCTGATGACCCTTGGTTTGACTTTCTGCTCCCTGATTCTTGGCCATGAACACTTGGCTCCTTTCCCAGTTCTGGATATGTGCCCTAACCTTTGGGCTGAATAGCCCATGCTCTAGTCTGTAATCCTAGAAGGCCACCAGGTCATCTGCAGCAGGCTACACTCTAATTTATTCAATATTAAATAAAATCTAGCAGATACACTGTGCTTTTGGTTTTTCTTTGGTTTGGTTTGGTTTTTATATGACCACTGCAACTATTTATTTGAAACCTGCTCTTCTATTAGTGTTTTGCTAGATTGTTAAATACAAACTTTTCCTTTCCATTAGTTTTCTTATTGCACTTAATGACCATTCTTTCTTTGGGGAGAATATAATCATACCTCAGACAGTGGAGCAAGCAAAGAGAACTGTTAGCATATATATAATTTTCAAAGTGGTGGCTACAATTCCAATAAATTACACTTAAAAAAGGCAATAGAGTCAGATTCTTGCAAACTTCCATTTCATTTCTGTATGGAATGTTAAAAACATTACTGATATACTGTACATATCATCTGCTTTTTCTTCTGGGAGTTCACAGTGTCATTCTATTACATGCGATATAAGAGTGTAAACATATGCTCAAATCTAGTCATTCAGACCTGTTATAGTCTCGTGGCTGAAACTCAATGAAAATATGAGATATAAAGTTGACAAAGTAAGAAGGAAAATTTCCAGATGTAATAGGAAGAATTGAAGCTTATAATGTGTGCTAATGTTCAGGTGGCAAAAGGGTCAGATTGCTTTGACAGGAGAATTAATGGAGAATGAATATAAAGCTGAGTGATAAAATGAACTTAATCAGCTACAAATAATATGGAATATGCAGTAACGTGGATCTGAGTTACCACCTCCCCCCTGCTTTTATATATACTACATATATCACATTGTTTGTATGCAAAGATTGTATAACAGAGGCTATTATACACAAATGCTCAACAGAAAAATCACAAGATATGTATGGTTGGATTTTGTTTACATATGCTTATCAGCAGTGCAGGGATAAACCCCTCCATATCGGTGCAGTGGTTTTGCTTTGTAATATTGTGATGGAGTTAGGTATCTAAAATCAAAGGAACAAATGATCCATCTGTCCTGCTTCTGTGACAAAATATGGGAAAGATATAAATCTAGGGAAAGTATAGTTGTTATTTTGCTTTAGCCTGAAAGCAAATTATATTATAGTCCACTGTTCATCATTGTTTTGTAGAAATGTGAAGCTTCTTGGAGACATTTAGATTAAATATTCTATTACATTATACAAATATACTTGCTAAACACATCTTCTTGTGCCCTTTGACAAGACGATCTGTCTTTTACTAGAGTAATTTTCATGGAAATACATATTTATTTATTTATTTTCTTCTGACACACTCTAGCTCAAATAAGAGCACGATGTTGTGGCGTTTAGCTGATGGTGAATTGAGACTCTGCTTAGTCTAAGTGAAGAGGATGATGGAAAAAGCAAGTTCAGTGTAATGCTTTGGTGTGCTTCTGTGACGGTTTGGGTGTTACCCGCCCTCTCCACACTTAAGTAAAATCACCCAGACTAGACTCAGCCTCTGGAAGTTGAAAGAATGAAGCTATATTTACATCTTAGCACAATGTACAAGCATATATTTGCAATATATACAGAAATATACAAGTTAAAAAGGTAATATGGAAACACAACAGCCCTCCCAGAAATCAGAGTTCCCAGGAGGGGCTCCCAACCACCCTTCCAGCTTCTCCCCACCCCTCGACCTTACCCCAGACTTTGCCTTATGTTCAAGGTAAGTTTGAAGGGTTGGCCGGGGTGGGGGGTTAGGAAGCAGAAGGATTAGTCACACAGATGGCAGGTTAGGTTAGAGAGAAGTCCATGCAGCCCCAGAGACAGAGAGAGACTCCCTTATCTGTGTTTGTGTTCTTATACATCTCAGCAAGCCTGTGAGTGAAGCAGACATCACCACTGTTTCCTTTTCACAGCCTATCATCTAATTCTTCTCACCAAAACGTCCCAGCTAGGCTCAGACTAGCACAGCTTCTTCCAAACTGATCATGCATGGTTAGATAGATTTTCATTAAACTATCAGTTCAGAGAAAGAAATCTGGTGAAATAAATGCCTTATTGATCTTGTTGTTCAGTTAAAATTTGTTGCTAAAAAAAAAGCTAGGGTAGTGCACAGCTTTCGTATAAACTGAGAATATCTACCTGATGTAAAGCTCTTTAATGGAACTGTTCTTGAAGTTTTGTGACATTCACCATGTGTAATGACATCCATTGGTTTGTTCTTTTTTTACATGAATTAAAAATGGAAAGTACTTCCAGTACTTGGTAAGTATCAAGAAGTGAAATCCCTTGGTACCACAGAGGTCCTTTCTTCATTAGAGGCAGGTAGTTTCCATTATTCATATTTGGTAGCATTTAATTTCAAGTCCTACTATTACTTAAAAAGCAAGATATTAATGAAAGATGTTATTGGAGTGCTGTCTTTTAATTTGATATTGTTCAATCCATCTGTTTTAAAATTTCAAAGAATAAAGCTTCCATTCCCTTACATTAAAGAAGATTTTTATAGGCAAGAACATCTAATTCTTGCCTGGTTTCCCTTGACAGCCAATTGCCTTTCTTAAACCTTCACCATTTGCTTCTAGGTTAATCCTCTTGCTTCACTTTAAATGATTTCTCTGATTCCTTGATATTCATACATTGCAGTTAGTTATATATAGATATTTTTCATACCACCCCCATCCACTTAGCTGATGAGTAGCCAAGTAATACATACTTATCACTTTTAATGTTACCTCATAAATCAATCATTGTAGCTCCAAAATCAGTTACATTTCTTTTTTCTTAAACCATCACTCAATACAAAGAGTCCATTATGCATGTCTGTGAATAATATATTAATGGTGTGGTTTAAATTCATAAACAATGTTACACAATTAACTTCATAAAATTCTACAACTGCTATTTCTAGAGTAGTAGCTACCAGACGACAACATTAAGCCCAGCACTGGCGCTGTGAGTTGTCACTGGTAAAGCAGAAGACTCTTAAATGTGTAATTATGATAGAAAGTGCATTTCTTGTTACAGGTTTATTCCTTTAAGTACTTCTTCAAAAGTTTTCATCTTGTTTTGCCTTGCCATGCACTAATGGTGACCCGCTTGGTGGATGTGGGGAGGCCTGTGGATGTGGTCTATCTGGACTTCAGCAAGGCTTTGACACTGTCCCCCACAGCAAACTGGTGGCTAAGCTGTCAGCCCACAGCTTGGATGACAATACTCTGTGCTGGGTGAGGAACTGGCTGGAGGGCCAAGCCCAGAGACTGGTGATGAATGGTGCCACATCCAGCTGGCGGCCGGTCACTAGCGGTGTCCCTCAAGGGTCAGTGCTGGGCCCCATCCTCTTTAACATCTTCATAGATGATCTGGATGAGGGCATCGAGTCAGTCATCAGCAAGTTTGCAGATAACACCAAGCTGGGGGCTGATGTGGCTGGGCTGGAGGGCAGAAGGGCTCTGCAGCGGGACCTTGACCACCTGGATTGATACCCGCCTGAACATGAGCCAGCAGTGTGCCCAGGTGGCCAAGAGAGCCAATGGCATCCTGGCCTGCATCAGGAATGGTGTGGCCAGCAGGAGCAGGGAGGTCATTCTGCCCCTGTACTCTGCACTGGTTAGACCACACCTTGAGTACTGTGTTCAGTTCTGGGCCCCCCAGTTTAGAAGGGACATTGAGATGCTTGAGCGTGTCCAGAGAAGGGCGACGAGGCTGGTGAGAGGCCTCGAGCACAGCCCTACGAGGAGAGGCTGAGGGAGCTGGGATTGTTTAGCCTGGAGAAGAGGAGGCTCAGGGGTGACCTTATTGCTGTCTACAACTACCTGAGGGGTGGTTGTGGCCAGGGGGAGGTTGCTCTCTTCTCTCAGGTGGCCAGCGCCAGAACGAGAGGACACAGCCTCAGGCTGCGCCAGGGGAAGTTTAAGCTTGAGGTGAGGAGAAAGTTCTTCACTGAGAGAGTCATTGGCTACTGGAATGGGCTGCCCAGGGAGGTGGTGGAGTCGCCGTCCCTGGAGCTGTTCAAGGCAAGATTGGACGTGGCACTTGGTGCCATGGTCTAGCCTTGAGCTCTGTGGTGAAGGGTTGGACTTGATGATCTGTGAGGTCTCTTCCAACCCTGATGATACTATGATACTATGATACTAATGGTCTAAGGCAAGATTACTTCACTGAATAGCTCTATTAATATAAAGAGATATTGCTGAAGATGTTTTTAAAACTAGGATAAAAAAAAATCAACACTTTTTTTTTTTTTTTACTGCTGTGTGTTCTGTCACATTGTTAAAAAAAAACCCCAAATGGTAAAAATATTTCTCTACAGATTTTCCTCTTTTTCTCTTGGGAAACACTGTTCTTCTCTTGGGATGGAGATAAAGATGGAATGAACAGCAGAATCTACATGAAAAGCAAATACAAACCAAACCGAAAAGGAAACTTGTATTTATGTTGATAATTATTTGTTTTGAGTTAGAAGGCTAAACCAACATCCAGATTCTATAGGCTGGATGGAGTCTTCGCGTCACTAATGGAAGTATTACAGCATGCTTAGGTAAGGCAGAGAAAGAGTTGAAAAAGGCATTGCCAGGCATCCAAATCTGGGAAACCAAGGTGCAAAGCGATAAAGCAATTCATCCAGTATTACACAAGTAGGTAGGAGAATCTGGAGTGTGAGCCCCTGTCATCCAGCTGATCTGATCTACAAGACCGTATTTATCCTATAATCTGTTTTTACGCTCTTATCTATTTAATCTTCCCCTCATACCAATTTTTATAAGTATGTCTCCACAGAGAACTCCAGCATAAGAAATGTTTCTGCAAATGAACCCTAAGGTTTTATAGTAACACTGTATAATCATTACGTGGGAGGTAGTCAGAGTTAAAATGGTTCAAATTATCATTAGAAGTGAATCATTTCAGCAGGAGGAAGCAAGGTTAGCTGTCTGCTTAGTGCCGCCTTTCCATCGTTTACCATCAACAGCAGCCGTTCCCATGGCATTACATAACATTGCATATGTTTAGCCAGATTGCCCCACTTCTGCTGGTGATGGGTGGGACAAAATAAAGTCACCCCCTCACCCCCCTTCTGCTGTGATGGGGAGGAAAACCCTGACAACCCCCACTCGGGATTTCTCTGCATCACTTTCTTGGAATGGGAAACTTTGGCCCATACTCTGTGCCTCTCTGAGAGTGTGTTTGTGCTCATGGACAGAGAAAAGGTTGAGAGGAGATGCTGACACCCATCATCTACCTCCTTTCCTGTGGCCAGGCTCCTGCAGCCACTCAGAGCAAGGTAGTACAGGGGAACTGCTGGCTCTTGTTTTTCTCAGCAATGCTGTTGAGCAAAATAGCTTCTTCTTTAGCTTCCCTCATGCTTCTCCTGTCCATTTCCCCCTGCTGCTACTCTCTAAATCAAGGTGGGTTGGTTAGTACAACCTTCCCATAACCTGGATATGGACACACAAGGGCTGTGTGGTCAAAACCAGTGTCTTGAAGTCATCCTTAACCTTGGCTGTGCAAAAATAAACCAGGAAGAAGTTACCCATGCCTTACAGCTGCAGTAAGGAAACAATAGCATGAAAGTCTAGGCATGGAATTAATGGATTTGTATCCATTTAAGAGCTAATGCTCTATTTTGACTTTGAATTCTAAACAAGAGAGAGGAACTTCCTGGACATTCTTTTGAACATAGATTGAATGAGCAAAGCATTGGTTGAAAAAGAATAATAATGATAAAGTCTATATCATTCACTGGTTTGCTAAGAGGGATAAAATGGCAGTGCGTAAACAGTTTTGTTCTCTTGGCTTTTGGGCACTGGCTCTGTCACTGTTCTTCACCTCTCTGACTCCTCCATATCGTGTAGTAACCTGCTCCTGATAACACAGATTCATAGAATCAGTCAGGGTTGGAAGGGACCACAAGGATCATCTAGTTCCAACTCTCCTGCCATGGGCAAGGACACCCTACCCTAGATAAAGCTGGCCAGAGCCCCATCCAGCCTGGCCTTAAACACCTCCAGGGATGGGGCCTCAACCACCTCCCTGGGTAACCCATCCCAGGCTCTCACCACTCTCATGCTGAACAGCTTCCTCCTCATGTCCAGCCTGAACCTACCTATCTGTAGCTTTGCACCATTCCCCCTAGTCCTGTCACTCCATGATATCCTGAGAAGTCTCTCCCCAGCTTTTTTGTAGACGCCCTAACATGTGGGCCTTGCTGGTTTTCTATCTGGGGGGAGGGAAGAAGGTGGCATTGGCACCTTCTGGGCTTCCTTTGTCCAGGGAGGAGGATTGGATTTCTATTTTATTTCTAAATTGTAAATAATTGTATGCAATTGTAAATACATGTAAATATAATTCATATATATATATGCTTGTAAGTTTAGCTTGCTCTAAAATACAGCTTTATTTTACTTCTAAGACACCTTATCTGGTCTGGTAAATTTTATTTGGGGGTGAGGGGGCGGGGAGTGGATTTTCCTCACCCCTCCACAGTACCCTACTACTCAAAGTAATATAGAGGTACTAACTGCTTATCATGCTCTAACAGTTCTTTCAAAGATTGTTTGTTTAAACCAAAGAGTCTACCACTGCCTAATTGTACTGTATGTGAAATTTCCAATCTGCCACAGTTCCAGATTTATAAAAGAGCATTATACAGAATATAGGCCTATTAATTTTACAGTCTAATTTCTGATTAGATTTTACAGCACCTCTGATGAATGCAGAGATTTTTACCTGTTAAAAACGATGACAATTCAATTCTGTCATTTTAAGTGGAATTAAATCCAGTACTGCCAAGTGGGATAATATTTTATGAAAATATAATGAACCAACACTTTCATATATATATATATACATGCATACATATATATACACAACTAAACAATAGCCCAGATATCCCCCTTGGACAAAGCCCAGGGGCTGCTACTAGNAATAATCCCAGGCCTATGTTATTTCTGTTTAGGAAAAGTTCACTTGCCGAGACAGTTGGACTAATTGTTATGTGTTAGGGCAGTCAAGAACCTGTGTGTCTGCTAGCTGATAGCCACAGAAACTTTCTATTCAGGCTAATGTTTTTTAGCACAGCTGTGCAACATCTTTATAGGTAATGGAAAGAGTCTGCCAGAGCTGGTTAAGGAAAAGTTTAAATTGTTTTCTAGCACAAAGTAATTTTGCTAAAAATTAAAATTTCTACAATGCTGCTTCCCCCCCTCCCCTCCCTTTTTTTTTTTTTTTTACAGTGTCTTTTATTTCAAAGGAAACTTAAAAATGCAGAAATTTTTAAGAGGAGGGGAGAAAAACCCACAACCCTGAAATGGTCTGTTATTGACACATTTTAGATGCAATTTTAAATAAACAGCCTCCAAACCAAAAAATGAGAATGTTGTCATATGAAAATAAAACTTCCATTGTCTTTAACGTCGGTTTTAAATTTGGGGAAAAGGCTTCTTCTAGGCTGAAACAAAGCCAGATTCCAAAAACAGACATAAAACTTCACTCTCACTTGTGAGATGACTTTCCATTTGCATTTGCAGATGCAAGGTATATTTTCTAGCTCCTATTTGCTACGCTAATCCTGTTGACTTCACTTGAAAAGGATGGCACATTTCCCACTAACTTTATTAGTGACAGGATTGGGCCTTGATGCAATACCTCATGTCACAGCAGCAAAACTTGTTGCCAATAGACTGTCTCAAGGGAGGAGATTTCCAGTAACTGCTCCCTGAGAACTATTCTAAAAATGCCTTCCCCCCCCCTTTTCTGTCCAGCCATCGGGATAATGATGTACACCATCCCTAAAGAGAGGGGCACTGACTGAGCTGCATTGATGGCACCAGAGGTCCCTGCTGGCTTGTTCACTAAACAGAACTGGCAACTGACTCTGAAGATAAAGGTTCTTGACGTTTTTCCAAGCTGGTGGAATGGAGCTGAGTGACACTTAGAAATAAATAGAGGAGGGAATAGGGTGATCTTGAACGACAGAGGAGCTTTTACAAAAGACTTTCATGGGGGAGATGCGGGATGTACTGTTCTGTGCTTGAGTCTAGGGGATTTGTTGGTACAGTTGGATAATGTGCATGTTTGCTACTACTAGTATGAAATGTGGAAGAAAACAAAGGGGAAAATTCCAGATGGATTCTTTATTCCCATTTAAACAGTTTAAACAAAAATACAACAATATATGTCTGTTTCTTCCCCAGAACTGATTCCCTAATTGCCAATCTCTTTGGAAATCTGTTAGAGGCTCATCCTCTCTCCTGACAAGGAAATGTACTGCATGCGAAACATTTGTCATTTCTCTGTTATTCTAATTCATGATCTTATCCTTCAGCCTCTTGCTCATTTAAGCAAACAGTAATAGTGCTTTTAACCTGAGACTTCAAAGGTAAAAATATTGTGAAGGGGTCCCCATTCTTTTTCTTCTTGTCTCTGATCTAAACTAAAGCCTTTGAACATCAAAGCAGCTCAAACTTTGGGGCAAGTTCTTAAGGATCAGGTTACGAGAAAGAAATTAATTGAATTTCCATGTTCATATTCAACATAGACCAGAACAAATATTAATAGTCACAATTAGTTTAGTCACAACAATTGTAACAAGTTGCTGCTTAATCTTTTTTTGTTTGGTATGATGAAGCTTACTCATTCCATTGTATTGCTGTGAAAAATCCTTAACTTCTGCCACTCAGATGTTGCTTGGAAACAAAAATAAATTCTAACCTAGGAACTACAAAGCAATTAGAAATGTAAAATAAATTCCCCAAACAAAAAAATTTTGCTGTTTTAATTACAGACTCGTACTGTCATGTAAAAGGTTAACACTTAAAAAATGAATCTTGTGCCCTCAGTCTATTACCTCTAAGCAATTCTCATTTTCACATTAATTTTTGTAGGCTGTCATCTAAATTAAATACTTTTCAGCTCTGTCAGTTTATCTCTATGTATTCTCATTACAGCAGTCACTAGAGCCAAAGTATTTTAATCTTCAGTATAATTCCTACAGGACCATACTCTTAGCTACAACTTTAGGGTTCTACAAATAGCCTTTCTCTTCTAATCAGTGACATTCCTTTGTACAGCAAGTCTTGCTCTTATAGGGGCCTTCTATAAACAAGTAAGTTTTGCAGTCTTTTCTCACATTACCTTCACTGTCAGTGATTAGGTAGCCATAAATCCTTTCTTTCCCCATTACTAACCTTCTAATTTTTGTGTTCCCAGGAAAGGTTCTAATAACATTATTCTCATAGGTTTAATTTCTGATCATTTAAAAGCCAAATTCTAGGAAAAATACTCAAATTTGGGCTGTTTGTTTTGGTTGGATTTTTTTTCCCTTCTTTATTGATAAGAACATCTTGGACGTAAGTAATAAAACACTGTGATACTGTGATACTAGTCCTAAAGCTAGAACCCTCCTCAGATCACTGCAGCCGTGCCTGAATGTGCAAACCTAAGTAACTGCAAGGATCACTAATCAACCCTCCCAGAAAAGATGCCATCAGTAAGGCCAGTCAGGTGGCCAGTGACTCTGTCACAGAACTGCTTCTGACTTAGGTTATGGTATGTTTTCTTTTGGAGAATTTATCTGACTTCAGTAGCACCACCTAAGATGTAAGGCACTTGCTTGAATAAAGTTGCCTGAAAATCCAGACTGCTGTTGGTTGTTTGCCAAGGTGTGCTTCTGGGGGGGAGTGTGGGGTGTGTGTATTTATCTATCTACTAGTTAATTTAAAGAGTGATTAGTCTAAATTCTTACAAATGACTATAAGGACTGAAGTAAGTTAAGCAGCTCCTTAATCCATGGCAGCTGACAGACACAAGCCAGAAATCCTCAGAAAACAATACAAATCTCATGCAGTCTGTTGCATAGTGCCAGACCTTGCCCAGGCACAGCAGTTCAGACTGCCTCAGTCAGTCATATAGTCCTCTGATCTACCTGATGGCATAGTCCACACACAGGAGACGTTCTTCAGAAGAACACCGAAGTTTGCAAAGATAGAGTGTCTATACTTAGGTTTTACTTCAATATGTAGGACATAATCATAATGCACAAGCACCTGGATTCAGGAGCTGAAAAATGTTTCTGAATTTGCTAGTTGTGATATACCAAGTCTTTCTGAGAAAAAAAATAGAGAACACTTGAGCAGAAAGCCATCACTTAGTGTCTGTGCAACAGCTTTAAGAACATGAA
The DNA here is from genome assembly GCA_013400475.1 of Tricholaema leucomelas. NCBI lineage: Eukaryota > Metazoa > Chordata > Aves > Piciformes > Lybiidae > Tricholaema lacrymosa > Tricholaema leucomelas. The sequence goes on from WAAF01001740.1 coordinate 156,557, forward strand.
TAGGAGCTACTTGGGTTTACAGCTGCTTCTCTCCCCCCCTGCCCTTTTAAAGTGAGTGATAAAGCTGTCTTTAACTCAACTTGGTAGGATCATCCTCTTTGACTAGTACCTCTTAGCAATAAGTCTAAGTTTATTAAAAACTTGGTAGCTTAAATAGATTTTGTAGTGTATTATTAGTGACTGTGAGAGAACAGCAGTTATGAATCATTAGTCTGTAAAATACATTGCCCTGGAAACGGAACTTAGTATACAACAAACCGGACATTAGAATAATCTAGTCTAGGGAACATAAAAGCATGAAGGAGCAATAAGCATAGCACATTTATTTCAACTAATAACAAAAAGCCTTAATCTTTTGACTGCAATACTGAAAGAGCTAGCAATCAAAAACCACGTAAGGTTTTTAACTGATGAACCTAGGTTGAATTTTAAAGATGGGTTAGAAGTTCAAGTGGGTTTGGGTTGATGGCATGAGCCAGCCATGAATGGCTCCATTTGGTCTCATTTTAAATGAAGAAAATTTATGCTCACAGAGGCTTTTATAGTCACCAGCTTGTCAATATGGTAACGGCATAGTTCAAAATTGCTGGTTTGGTTGACAAATAGAACCATGTCTGGTCGGCACTGAAATGAAACCCAGCATCATGCCAGCAAACAATCCTACACGCAGGCAGCTTTGGATTGCTTAGTAAGAACATGGCCAACATGGAATCTTACAGAGCACAAGAAAGAAATACTGTAGGAGAAGAGCACAAATTACCCTTGAAAATGTAATGTAGGTAACTATTGGATAAATATGATTTAAGCCAATTTAGAACTGTGCCAAACAAGACAAAGTCCCTCAGGCATTCAAGAAGAACATTAAGATCTAGCAAAATAAGAGTGAGTAGCTGGAGACTGAGAACCTGTCTTTAGAAGAATGTTACATCTCGTTGCTGTCTTGCTGCAAATGTTAAATAGTAAAACCCCATCCAAAATGCAGAATTTGATTTCACTGAAGCCAATGCAATTTTGTATATGTTTTGGTGATGCTGGATTATGGAGATGTAAAACAAGACAGTAATTCACAGAGGGATTTTATGCATATCAGCGTAGCCCTTTTTGTAATAACACAAACAGAGTCTGTGTGTGGTAATGCACCTCTTGCTTTCTCTCCGAGTCCAGCAAGTAAATAATGCCTATTGTTGCCATTTTTCATGTAAGACCAGAAGAGACAAGAGAAAGAATATTTATCACAATAATTGGGTGAAATGATCTGCAAATCTGTTTTTTATCAGTTTGAAGGATTTGAGAAATGTTCAACAGGTTACTTTTTATCTCCTGGTTTATAGATTTTCATTCAACCAGGAGCATTCTAGCAGGACAGGGAAGATGTTGCTGAAAATGTTCACTGATATTTCAGCCCTCATGAAGAGATAGGGGAAAGAAGAGGTGAAAACTTCTAAGTAAGAAAACAGCTGTGAAATAAGAGGAAAGGTTGGATATCCTCTTCTTTTGCATGGGCCAGACTTTGCAATTTACCCCACTTTTTTTTTTTTTAAACCAGATTTTTATATATTTTTTTTGGAAAATGTGAAGGTGGGAACTGAGAAAAGGCTGATGAGTCATAGAAAACAGAATTACATGTCTTCATGTCATGATTTACACCGTGTTTTACTCATAAATCCAGCTACAGCTTATTACTGGAATCGCAGTAGATCTCTGATACTGGGAAAGAGAACTTCAGTAAAGAATAGTGAGAGTCATAGCACTGTAAATTGTTTCTGCCTCTTTCTTTATAGAAAGGAAATGAACAAAATGTATTTACAACTGAAGGGATAACTCTGGAAAACACATGAAACTACTTGTTTCAGAAAGTCCAGAATTCATCTGAACTGTTGCTTCTATTAGCTTTCTTTAAGCATCCATATGAACAACATCAATCAAATGGCACAAGTAGAAAATTACAAATCACTAGTACATAGAAGTGGCTTGAGAGAGGTGAAGAAATGTTTATGGATTTAATTAAGCTATATTGTGTCAACCAGGCAAATTTAACTGCTTATTAATTATTTGTTAAATAACTGTGAATACTGATCATCTTTTCAAGACTTTAAATCTGCTCTAGATAAAACACATAGGCTTTTTTCCCCTCAAATCCGTTTTTTATAGTAACCTTTTTTTGTGCATTTCTGCCGGTAGACAATGGTCCCAGCCACTAAATTATTTAGGAGTTATTAGAGATATAGAATCATAGAATCACCTGTGTTGGAAGGGACCTCCAAAGGTCATCTAGTCCAACCCCCCCTGCAGTAAGCAGAGACATCCTCAACTAGATCAGGCTGCCCAGAGCCCTGTCAAGACTCACCTTTTACATCTCTAGGGATGGGGCCTCAACTACCTCCCCGGACAGCCTGTTTCAGTGCTCAACCAACTTCATTCTCCAATCCAAAACCATTGCCCCTTATCCCATCACTTCAGGCCTTTGTAAACAGTCCCTCTGCAGCCTTATTGCAAGCCCCCTTCAGGTACTGGGAGGTGGCAATTAGGTCTCCCAAAAGCAAGGGCGAACAACCCCAGCTCCCTCAGCAGAGGTGTTCCAGCTTCCTGATCATTTTCGTGGCTCTTCTCTGGACCCCCTCCATCAGGTCTATGTCCTGCCTGTACTAAGGGCTCCAGAGCTGTAGAAAGTATTACACTTTAGAAGATAATGGTAACGAGTCATGAGTCCTTACCCTTCTATTAAGATAGTTAGCAGTAGTGTTAAAGAACTGATGTATCAAGAGTTTCAATATAATTTACATTAAAGAAGGGATTTTAGGGAATGGAGTAATTTTAATAGAGTCTGTGACAAAACTGTGGACTCACTTATATTTTGTATGAAATAAGAGTATTGTGCTTAAGCAAAATAACAAATAAACCAAAAAGGGGAAAAGAAAAAAAAGGCACAGCATCAGGTTAGAGAAAATCAAACATGAAAACATTCAAAATTATTTATTTTTCCTGCTGCTTGACCATCTGATTCCTCAGATGGGGAGGAAGTGAGAAGCAGGTATCCCTAGGAGTACAGACTTCTCCCTCTGTAAGAGAAGCTTCCAAGTTCAGGTTTTGTGGAATATTTTATCAAGACAAGGTCCTGGTTTCCCAAATGAATCATACAGGAGGTAATCATTATAGTAACATTGGTGGACCCAAAACATTACTTCTTAGTCCAAAATGTACTACATTTTCTCCATGCAAGCTTTTACTTTTAAAAAGTAGGTTTGGTCATTGTAATGCAGCAAAATGGGTGTTCAAATGAAGAATGCAACCCAGAGATCTTATCATAGAATCATAGAATCATAGAATGGTTTAGGTTGGAAGGGACCTCAAGGATCATCCAGCTCCAACCCCCTACCATAGGCAGGGACACCTCCCACTAGAGCAGGCTGCTCAAGGCCTCATCCAGCCTGGCTTTAAACACCTCCAGGGAGGAAGCATCCACAACCTCCCTGGGCAACCTGTTCCAGTGTCTTACCACCCTCACTGTAAAGAACTTCCTCCTAACATCCAGTCTAAATCTCCCCTCTTCCAGTTTAAACCCATTCCCCCTCGTCCTGACATTACTAGACCTTGTCAATAGTCCCTCCCCAGCCTTCCTGTAGGCTCCCTTCAGATACTGGAAAGCCACTATAAGGTCTCCTCGAAGCCTTCTCTTCTGCAGGCTGAAGAGCCCCAACTCTCTCAGCCTGTCCTCATAGCAGAGGTGCTCTTCTGTGTTAAGTCATCAAAATTTAGAATGAATTTTCTTTTCCACGGAAATTATATTCACTTTTTAGAAAATTAGACAAGAAAAAAGAGATGTAATTTTAAAATGGATACATAGAAACAGGTTATAGTATTGGCTGCTCAAAACAAGAGCAATTTTGGCAGTTCTCTAAAATATATGTCAATAGCGGTAAGATAAATCTACCAGCTCTAGGAGAGGATGTAACTTACATGAACATAACTGTTGCTGTCTGGTTTATGGTGAGCTGAACCACTCCTATGTCTCTGCCAGCTTTATGTCACGTGTGAAATACTGGTATGAAGATCACCAGCACCAAAGCTGGATTTGTTATATAGCTAACATTTAGTGAAGCTAATGTCTTCTAATAAAACCTAGATATTTGCATGCTAATAAAAATATGCAAATATATATATATATTTGGATCAGTTATAAAAGCACAGCTAATACAATTCTGATAAATTAATCACATAGAATTCAACCAAGCAGAAATTCATCTGAGCTCACATGGCCTGTTAAGATGAGCTCCTTAAGGTTTTTTGATACACCACTTGAATGTACTTTCCCATTAGGCATCTGTAGGTAAAGAGAAGGAGTAATCACTTCTAACTAAATCTGTATTTAATCCATGTGTCTGAGACCATGCTTTCCAAACTCTAACCTTTTTAGGTACATGGCCAAAGAAGCCATCATTTTTTTTTCAGGATTTCTTAGTTGTTACTTTTCTGAGGGCTTTCATGAGTAATGTTAGGAAATGTTGGGAAGCAATCCCTGTTCTTTCTCTTTCCATTACATTATTGTGCGTCTGTGAAAATTGTTAACTGTAGGTTATTCCAAAATTATATATTTTTTCTTTTCATTATAAAACAAGAAAATTGTGAAGATACTCAGTGCTTTTGAATTCCAATAATCTTTTGAAGCCAACCACTTGCCCTCTTCCCTTCTTCTCTCCCTCCAACTCTAACAATGAAAAAAAACCAAACCCCAAGCAAACAGCAACATATAAAAAAAGACCCCAAAATATTACAGACAAACAGAAAACCTAAGATGCTCCTTTGGCATTTAAAACACTGGTGTTGTATTATTTCAGCAATAAAGCATGCATTCTTCTGAGGTAGGAGGAGAAGTTAGGTAGTTAGGGAGTTCTTCCCCACAATGGTGGTGAGACACTGGAACAGGTTGCCCAGGGAGGTGGTGGAAGCCCATTCCCTGGAGGTTTTCAAGGCCAGGCTGGATGTGGCCCTGAGCAACCTGATCTAGTGGAAGGTATCCCTGCCTGTGGTAGGGAGGTTGGAACTAGATGTTCCTTGGGGTCCTTTCCAGCCCTGACAATTCTTTGATTCTGTGATTGTGTGAAATTAAGGCACCCTGTGCCATACTAGAAATTTCATATTTACTGTACACTCTGCTGTAACTGAAATCAGATAAAACAAATCAGGACTTGCTTGTTTCCCTTTTATTTTATTGTTACATAAAATAAGGTAGCATATATTATTTGTCTTATTAAAGGAGAAAAATATTAGAGAAATTAAAATTTTGACAATGTATCTCAAGTAAGTGACATGGTCTAATTGATGTGGTGCTTTTAGGTCATAAGCTGGACTTGATGATCTCAGAGGTCTATTCCAGCCTCAATAATTCTGTGATTCTGTAAGTGTTCTGAGAGAATGGATGGGTTGAATCATAGCTTAAATGTATTAAAATAGCTTATATTTTATATTATCAGTTTTCCATCAAAGGTTCTCTTGTTCATAAACTAGTAAGCAGGGAGGTAAATATATTCAGTAGAAGTACATGAGGTACACAGTTTAGCTTAACACAGCAGTTTCATTTACTTGAGTCAGAGCACTTAAGATCATTCGTACTAAAGAATACTATAACAATTTTAACATGTAATTAAAGTGTTGCTATATTGTAAGACATTTGCCCAGTACCTCCATTATTTTGAAGGGCAAACACAGGGCACTTTAGCTTCTTTTTCTTCTTTTTTTTTTTAAGCTGCTTCCTAATGGTTCTTTCCAGAACTTTACTCATTTGCAGCATGATACTGGCTGCCAGATCATCGTATGTATAATTTGTACGTACTGTTCTTTTTAGTTTAGAATGTACTATTTCAACAACATGGCTTGTGTCATCATGAGAACCACGACAAAGGGTTATCCAGATTTCATGATACCCAGCCAGAAAAATGAGGCTGTGAAAAAAGTATTGTTAATGAAAGTTCTGAGTGCAGAGTGGGAGAGAGGACACAATACTTCTGTCGTTATGCAATCTGCTACTGCTGACATGGGGTGCATATATGAAGTCTGAAAGGAATATGCATGTTCTGAATGGTTCTGGGTACATGCATTTAACCACAAACTTTACCCTTGCATTGTTACTGACCCACAGGTAGCAACAGCATTTTCATAGTGTTATACCTGCTCAGATAGTACTTTCTTGCTCCAGTTCAGAAGTAGTGACTCCAGGTGAGTTATTTTCTGGACATACCTTCATGGTATCAGGAATATAACTCATCAGAGCAATGTTCTCAGGAATATATTTTTTGTGTTTGTCTGTGGACTTGCGAGGAAAGTGCAGGATATGTTCTTCTGGCTAAAACCTGTGGTATTTCATTCTGCTAAAATATTAATGTAAAATACTCCTGTCAACTTAGCATATGTCCCTTTGAGTCTTCCATGAAAAGTGGCTGAAAGTAGCGTTTATTTACTGCTGCCACATAAAGACCCAAAGTGTTAGTTACTGTCTGTGGTCAAGAAATGCACACCTCCATCCTGAAAAATGCATATGGGAAAGTAAGCTTTACCCTAGCTCAAGCCTCAAAACAGATACAGTGTGCTAGAAGGCATGGCCAAAACTCACCAGATGCTGCAAGCATATGATTCCTCCATGAGAGTTTATATGGTACAGCTGTCTTTAAATGTTTTTGTAATTGAAGAGACTTCAGCATCTGGTCCTTTGCTTATTACTCTTACATCAAATAGTCAAGATCTGAAGTCTACCTTTAATGCAGAAAAAAATAAAAGGAACTTGAGGCACTAAGGGTACAGTTCTCACAGACGACTCAATTTGAAGTACTTGCGAAATATAAGTAAACTGTATAATAACAAAAAAAGAAGCAAACAACTCCAGTAGGAAATTATATGAGTTACATATGCATATAAATACCTTCATCATCTTAAAGGTAGATAGATAAATAACAAGTGTTGAGCACCCTTGATATTTTTTTTTTCATTACATAAAGACCACATTACTCTTCTCTTTACATGTTATTGTGTAATTCAACACCACTTCCCAACAGTTGCAGATTTGCTGCAGTCATGAACAAACCAGGATATGTGTTATGGTACAAACACCCTGCAAAAAATCTCACCCTGGACCACCTTTTCTTCTGGTAACACTTGTAGAGTTCCTATTGATTTCAGTCAGGCCTGGACAGTTCTTCTGAAGAAAGCCAGATCTTTCCACATCCTACTTCAGATTTATGGATGAACACCATTACAATATTATGAGTTGTTTTATGATTAGTGCTTATTTGAAGTCAATTATTCAACAAAAAGTAATCATAATTATTTAANGTGATTTAATCCTCTGTGAAAACACCTTCAAAATAGTGGGTAATCTGACATATCACATGAATTGAACCAGGCTGAGTCAAAGGTGGAATTTCATTATTTGTCTAAGTAAGGCTGACAAACCATTTTAGATCAAGGTTTACTCTGGAAATGAATTTCTGTAAAGCTATCTAGCTTCTTGACCACATCCTAAGACTTTCATATAATGACTGGATGCCATAAAGCAAGGCTTTCATTACTTTGATTGAGAAAGGTAGTTTTAGAGCTGGTAGTTTTTTATGGGAGGCCGAGATAACCTTTAAGGAAAATCAAAATAAGAGCAACTGTAGTTCTCCCAAGCTCTTCAAAGCACTTTACGTGATTTAAAAATAGGCTAGCATTAGCTTTAAAATGTTTGGGAATTATGTAATAGCATTTTCATTTTTGTTCTGAAAATAGTATGTCTTGTTACCATATGGCACAGATGCATGTCTTTTATTTAGGCAAGTCATGACAAAGTTTGTTACTGGAACTGTAGCTTTGTTCATCATTTCCAAACACATTATTGTAATCATCAAAGTGATCAAAGAAAACAGTTGGGTTTGAAACAGTCACATAGATTCATTTTGTACTTCAAGAATGTCAGAATCACCATTATATTTTGGATAGAATTCTTATTAGGTCAAACCCAGTCATTTCTTCCTTTAGATTCCTGATTAGCAATTGTAAACAGTGTGTGTGTATTATTATAGGTTTTTTGAAGATGAAAAAAAAAATACTGAAGTATAATACCAACAGCTCTTCAGTAAGTGCTTACAGTTCTGGGAAGGAATTCTAGTATAACCTCTATAAATCTGTTTTTCTCTTCTAAGACTGATCCAAAGGTCGTTTACATTTTCCTGTCAGGATTGGCTTTCCTGTTATAGGCATCTTCTAGTGATGAATTCCTCTTGGAAAGAAGAAGAAAAAAAAAAAAAGGTCCCCTTTCACAATATCTATAATAAAAGGTATAGACCTTACCCACAGATGGTAGAAAGATAGGAGTGTATGTCTGGGGTTTTGGTTAAAGATTGCACAGGAAGAACCAACAAATAACACATCACTACTTTCATGCTTCTTGAAAGGCTGGTTTTACTGCGTGTTTTACTTGTACAGAGGATTTATTTCATGTATTACTTCAATCACAGAATTTATTTTATGTATTATTTCAATTCCCATAGTTTCAGTAAATACGAGCAAGTGGCACAATTCAGCGTGATAGGAAGTGTTGCAAATAACCTGCTAAATCCATTTGCTGTACTATTTAATACAGTCTCAGTTGATTGCATCATATTGAAACTTGTGCCTTCAGGCACCTATATGTTACCTAACAACAGTATCTTTAACAAATATTCCACATGCACATTTTTTTCTGTTGCTTGTCCAAGATTCCTTTTGTAGGTCTCTTGTCTACGCAAATATGTTCCCTAAGGTTAAGAATGAAAGAGGTCTCTACTAAAGACACTCCTGATTGAAATAGCAGCTAAATTGATGCAGTAATGAGAAAATTTCCTTTTCTCTTGATAATTCAGCTGCTTAGCATTGAAAAAAAACGTTGGGATACAGGTCCTTCATGGGAAAAAAAAATAAAGTGTATTTCTTTACAATCAGAACTTGCTAATGACTCCACTATGGAAATGAAGAACAAAACTTCTTGTTTTAATGGAAGTATGATCAAGCTATGAGACATGCTCTCAAAAAAAGAGACTTAATAGGGACTGTGACATGCAATAGCTTAGAAAACGCTGCTGCATTTCTGGAAGAAAGTGGTTAAAAAACACATGATGATGAAGTTAACCTAAATCTTTCATTGGCTTAAAAAATAGGTCAAGTAATACATTACTAGCTCTGCTGTAAGCCTGTACACAATCCATGCATTCCAAACTGAAAAAGCTTTTGCTTAGCATTCCTACATCTACTTTCATTCATGGTAACTCCAGGTTAAAATATCTGGCTTTTCCCACGTGGACTTCCTTTGGCTTTCTTTAAAGTGGAATTTCATATGTTCCTTAGTGCTTAGCCTTATATTAAAAAGACGTCTGAATAAGCCATTTATGGTTATTTACCTGAGTTTTAGAACTAGAATATGTTAATGCAGGTATTATCACACAGTTTCTACGTGACTAGTAAACAAATTTGTTTCTCTTTTCTCAGTCTGTAACTTCTACAAGTACCACGAAGTGTTCTGTAAAGCATTTGGCAAACACCATGCAAAGCGTCGAGACATTTGCTCAACACAGGTAAACAAAAGATGTGATGAAGGTCACCCGCTTTGTAGGTTCGCCTAATACAGCCAAGTTCGTCTTGTATCTATCTGAATACTATCCTCCTTGACAGGAACGAAGGCTGAAGAACAACTTGACATGCAATGCAATCTCTTACAGCAGAGGTTGTGGGGGTGCCACCTACCAAAATGGAGGGCTCCTCTTGGAAGCTCTGCCCAAAGCTGTTTTTTTCTCTCGAATTGTATTTACTGCCTCACGAGCAAACAAACATAGCTTAGATGAGGCTTAGATGTCCCTAATTCTCCCAGTTCCGCGGGAGGAGCAGTTTCGGAGCCCAGATTCCCCTCCCACCGCCATCCGCCGCACAGAGACAGAGCGGGACCCGACTGAAGGCGGGAGGGGTGGTCCCATCGCCCGGGCGCCGTGGCCGCCCCCACCGCTGCCCGACTAGGGCGGCAGAGGCCGCGAAGTAACGAGGCGTGCCGGCAGCTGTGCGACAGGGCGGGCGGGGGAGAGAGGCAGTGAGTGGGGGAGGATGTCAGGGCCCTCTCCGTCCTCCCGGGAGCAGCCGCAGGTGCTAGGCCATTCACTGCCCTTTTCTGGCGCCGACAGGAGCCTCTCGGCTTTTCAGTCCAAAAAAAAGAAAAAAAAAAAGTTTCTAGAGCCTGTCTTGCGTTTGGAAAAAAAAAAAAAAAAGCCAAGCCTGAAAATTTAAGCTCTAAACCGACTAAAATGTTAACCACTGGAAGCACACACCCCACCCCGCCCCCCCGTTACTCTCATCAAGCCGAAAAGAAAAAAATAGAAAAAAGAAAAAAAATGTTAGTTTTCAGTCAGTGCTGTTTTCATTAAATACGGGTCCTCCGGTGCTATCGCTCCTAAGTTTGTTTCCCGGGGGCTCTGCGTCTTCAGTTAGATTAATTAGAGAGGGCAGGAGGCGACGGGACTTGCGTACGTGCGACGCGTTTAGTGGCAACCTGCTCCGCAGCCTCCTTCCCCAAACGGAGCGGGGGAGGAGGTGGCGGTGCGGGAACATCCCTTCCTTCTGCCGCCCGTCCTCCCCTCGCCGGGGGTTAGAAAAGGGTTAAGAAAGTTGGCTGGAGAGATGAATGGCGCGGCGCGGGGAGGGGCCGGGCTGCGCCGCGGCGGGCGAGGTGGAAGGAGGGGAGGATCGCGGCTGCGGGTTAGGCTTTGAAAGTCAGCCTCACAGGCATTGCAGCAGAGCCCCGAGCGCGGAGAGAAGCCAAGTGCAGCTCGTCGTGTATGTGCGCGGGGCCGGCCGGGCGGGGGGGGGACGGGACATACGGACAGACGGACGGCAAAGGGGGGGGAAGCGGCGCGTCCTGCTCTCTAGCCGGGGCACCCAGCCGCCAGCCTCGGCTGTAGGAGACACTGCCGTTTCCTGGACCGCTGCGCCGGGACTGGCCGCCGGAGCCTTCGTTTGCTCTGGCCTCTGGGCCGGGGCGGCGTGCGTGTTCGCTGCCTGCGAGGGGGCCGCCGCCGCCTCTCTAGGAGGAGAGGTCGGTCGGCGGGCACTAGGCAATTCGCTTGGGAGGTGCTGCCACTGCTGCCGCGGCGGGGGGGAATTGCGCGGGCCCGATGCGAGGTGAGTACCGTGCTCTTCCGCTGGCAGCCGTGCTGGCAGGCGGGGGAAATGGCCGAGCGGGGCGGGCCAGGGCTGCGCTGCTGGGCACGGGCGGGCGGGGAGGCAGCGGCGGGGAACAATACCCGGGTGAGCCCGGCGCGGGGCGGCAGCGGGGGCTGTTTCCGGTGACGGCTTCTCCTCCGGCACACATCAGCCTTGGTGCGAGTTGAAAGTTTGCTTGGCTAGGGTGGGCTTGGGGGAGCTGGAGGGGCGGAAAAGTTAGTGGCCTTTAACCCTGAGACCTGTGAGTGTTTTCTCCAACGCCGGCTACAAGTCTCGGTCCCCATTTCGGAGGGACACCCACTTCCTCCTCCCAGTGTGCGTGTGAATTATTTAAAGAGCCGCAGGCTCGGTGCGCAGTGGCTGCGGTGGCCGGGGTGGCGCCGGCGGCCGCCCGGGAGTGCAGAGAGACCCGGCCTCGCCGACCGCGGCCTCGCTCGCCTCCCATCGCCGCCCGTCTGCTTTCACCGCAGCTGCTGGCAGGGCCACGCTTCCTTTCCTCTTTTTGCTTTTCTCCCCACTGTTTTGTTACCGCCCGTACCACCGCTACCTGCGAGCGGGCAGCCTGTGCCTTGAGTGCCTGTTCGATCTGCTTGTGGTTGGTGGCACACGCTCAGCTCCCTGCTTCCCCTAAAGATGCCTTCTCATCCCTTCAACCCCGTAGGGACGTCGCTGTTTCCTTTCTCGACTAAAGGTTACTTTTCCAGACCTGTTTGTATGTCCGTGAAGCATTTCAAAGGTGTTTTTTTGTTGTTGTTGCTTGATGGTGGTTTTTTGTTGGTTTTTTTATTTTGTTTTTGGTTTTTTGAAGTTGGGTATTTTTTTTTCTCTTCTCCCTGTAGACTATGTTGAGGCTATTCTTTGTAAGTGTCAGTTGGTGGTTAAGTTGGAAGGCAGCGGAACGTAAAGAAACAGCGTGGGCTAAATAAGGGGCAGCTTTGTAACATACAAACAGCCTTGTGGCTGTGCTGCACCTCTTTTTTTTTTTCCTTCGGTACTGCGGATTCTGGTGATTTATTAGGATTTTAATTTTAAAAATATTTTCGTTAAAATGCTTAATGTGTGTCGAAGATGTTGCAAAAACAGTGGCTTCTGGCATTGGGGTTATGTTGTTGCTAGCAAAGCTGAAGTGGAAGTTGTCCTCTTGTGCCTCATCTCTCTGGAATCTGGAGACTATTATTTATGATTTTATCCTGAGGGAACCTGCCTGCAGTGTCTGACAGCTTACAGGCTGATTAGAATTTAACTGAGTCATGGCACTATAATGTTCGGAGATATTGTAAAGCTTTCTTTAACAAAGAGTGCAAATCCATTCTGTGAAGACCTGTGAGGAGGGAGGCAGTCACTTGTGGAAAGAGGATGGTTTGTCCATGACTGAGTAGTAGAAAACTTTCTAATACTCGTGTGTGATTTACTGTTTCTGGGACTGACTGAATGCACTAAAAAGTGACACATCAAGATGTCATATGATGAAGTTTTGAGTTGTTATCTTGCGGTTAAAACATGATTTAAGGGTGTCCGAGTTGCTATACAAGCAGCAAGACTCGACACGTTAGACAGCAAAAGTTCTCAAGCAGAGCAACATTCAGTCAGGTTTGGGGTTTTGACTGTCTGGGGCAGCTGCTTTCCAAATTTGTGGTCAAGAAGTCTGACTTACTTTGTCATTGGTCTCTTTCGATATAGTTGACACTGGCTGCAAAGCAAGAGAGCAAGTTTGGCCTGAGCAAAATGCCTTTGTAAGGGTGTATGTTGTCTGTTGAGTGGGATGGAAGTGGTAACAAGTAGTGACTGCATGTTTCAGGTGGGGGTGAAATCTGACCTCCTGTTAGACTGGCCTGCAGTTCTGAGTTACCTAATGAGTAAGAGCTGTCAACGGTTTTCGGACTTCTGTAGACCACGTATGCACAGAATACTAGATACTGTCCAGTGCTAAACAGTACTGGATTAACTTGTTACTATTTTTTTCTTAGTCTTTAGGCAAAAAAGCCACCAGATGAAAACATGCTGGCTGCGCTTGTTTCTTTTTCTGAAGCGAAACATGGTAATGATAATTGGAGGAAAAGAACCAAAATTTACTGTAGTAATAAAAACTACGTTGATTTAAAACAAGTGAAAATCAGCTGACGTTTTTATATTGTAAACTTGGATGAATGATTTAAATACTGGCTGTTACAGCCTGCTGTGTTTAGGGTGAATGTAGTCTGTAAAAGTCGCCAAGGAAAATGTCCTTTTTTTTTTTTTTAAAGTGATGCTGTAGAGATTATGGAACGTAAACGTGAATTAACTTTTATGGTAAGCATGTTTGCCTGTAGGTTTTGCTTAATGTGGAGTTGGTTTAAAAGATTTGACAAAGGTTTGCTTGCTTAAAACTTATTTTATCTTCTCAGAGCTGCCTTTATTTTTCTGGCTTTTAACATTGGGAAAAGGTTTCTGCAATACTAGTTGTAGTATTGTTAGCAGCAAGAGCAAACTTAATTTTACCAGAGATGGTGTAGGACAGTACTATATTAAAAATACAGACTATGTTTTGTGTTGTGCCAAGCATATGTATAAACTTGCCCAGGGCAAAGCTGGAGAGTTGCATTTCCCATAGTCAGCTGAATTGCTCAAGAGTTGTGTTTGACACCTCCTTGCAGGGCTGTCAACACAGACAGGAAGACTGTAATATTTTATTAGAATAGCTCTTCAAAACTTACCTGAACCTCAGAAACCAGATGATGTGTTTGTGTTTTTTTTACCTATATGTGGATGTCTAGGAAGCAGGGTAGGGTGGTGGTCCAGAAGAGAGACTGAGAAGGTGTAGGGGTTACAGCTGGTTACCTGCCATGTGGGGGTACAGCTCCTTCTGAGTGGGACTTTGGTGGTTCACCTCTCCACGGTGAGGTTTGCAGGTGGGGGGCTCAGCTAGGCTCCCCTGCCAGCTGCTGGGCAGCACATGCTGAGCAGCAAGCTATAGGTGGAATAAATGGGGAAATTGTCCTGTGGCTTTAAAAAAGGATAGATAACCTTTTGGGATAAGAAGTGCAAATTCGGAAGTATAAATCATTGCTGCTCAGCAGGGGTTTAATGACAGGCAAGCTGAAAGATAACTTAGGTAGGGAATGAAGCCTAAACAGGAGGAAAAAATATAAAAGAATATGCACAAATGTAGCAAAAAAGATAAATGTAAAGTTAACTGCCTGTCTAAACAGTCTTAAACTAAAGGCAAAAAGGTTAATGGTAACAGCTTTGTGGTTTGCTCTGTCTTGCTGCCAACAGGCCAGAAGGATAAGAACACTTAGCTATCTGAGCTGTGCTGGCCTGCCTGTGGCAAGTATGAGGAAAGTATTTAAAAGGCTTGTGATGTTGCTTCTGGATCATGTTCGAATTTTGCTATTGTGTTTGAAAATTGACAAACACGGTGCTGTGGTTGGCAGGAGGTACTTTTGGTGGGCATCTGTGATAATGCAGAAACTTTCATGCCTTCTCCAGTGGGAAGATCTGCCTCAGGAAAAGCTAGCAAAATGATTCTTTTGGTAAAGTTGAATACTTCTGCTCAAGTGTTTCTGGGTTATTTATTTCAAATACTTAGAAATGTTAACTGACCTATTTAGCACTTGAAAGCATTAATTTGGTAATTTATTTGACTGTCTATTGCAGGTCACTTGGCTTGATGATTGAAGAAGAATAGAATCTAAGACTCATTTAAATAAATGTTCGTGTATAGAAAGGGAAGACAGTAGTTGCTAGCCATCTTAGGTTGGGTCAAGTCCCTCCTGGAATAGTCTTCTCATACTTAAGATGTTACTGGAGTTTCTTGCTCCTGTTTAATTGCCTGTCTTGAGAGAAACTGTTTTGTTACCACTTATTTCTAAATACTGTTGTCTTCAGCAGCAGAGAATCCAATTCTCTTTACAAGCAATACCAGATGAAAAGCAGGAGTTAGAGATCTTCTATTAGTCACTGGTTTCAAAGAGGTTGTGTATAGTGTAGAAAAGAAGCTTGGTGCTGGGGAAGACTTCTGGAGGCCTGCTTTTCCTCCTCTGGAGGTAGAAAGTTGAGATCAGGCACTAGATGTAAAATATTTCAGTCCTGACCAAAACTGTTACTTAAAAATAAACGCCTAATTCAGTTCTGTGTTAGGTTTGTCTCCTTCACAAAACAACAGTACTTTTTGTTCTTGATGATGATAGTCTAATACTGCTCTGATGCTGACTCTTTTTCACAGCAAACTTTTAAGGTTCATGGCTGCAGGCTTTCTACTTCTGTGCCTGATGCCACTGTGAAAAATGAGTGGGAAAGGAAATTGAAAAGTCTTTTTCAGTGATGTAAGAAGCAGGGCTTGCCTCAGAGATGGAAATGATCATTCTTGCCTTGAGATTGTCCTCTTGGGGTTTCAATCACCTATCCTACTTTTGGCAGTTTATAATATGAAACATCAACGTGCAAAAAAAGCTGGGTGTGCAAAGCAAGTGATCCATGCATAAAGTTTTGAGGAATAGAACTAATAAAGTGTGGTGTGTTCTTTCTTTTTTTGGCTTTTTTTGGCTTTTTGTCTTTATTGTCTTTGTTTTCTTCTTTTTCTAAAACATTACTGAAGAAATACATAGTTTTCCTCAGAAACAACAAATTCTTCTGTCCTCTTTTCTCTGAACTCTTTCAAACCTCTTGTAGCTGCTTGGAACAATGCAGAGAAGGCTGCTTAATGCTGACTTAGAGGAAATCCTGTCTATACACTGAATGAACCCGAAGGCAATGCATTGTGGAGTGTTTGTTGTTCTGTTTTCTTTGGAAAATTTTTCTTTTTTATTTCCCTCTTTTCCCCCTTTCCTCTCTTAGGGATCTACCTTCTCTTGGAAGCAGGAACACTTAAAACCACTTACCAGTAATGGAAGATACCTTGTCTACATCTGTATTATAGAAGTACTGGAATTAATGTTTTTTTTCAAGTTAAGGTGGCTCAAAAAGGTGAATTTTGAATTTTTTTTCAATGTGCTGCTTCCTTCTGCTGTAAGGAAGCCTTTTTACTGTTCCTTTTTCCTTTGGCCACAAAAAAGTCCACCTCTACCTTATTTGTCCTTTTTTGGTGAAGTAGTGTTGAGAAGGCTTAGAAAATACTACTACCTTTGAATCCCTTATTTCTCTGTTTATTTTTGTTCCAGTGGTAGCTCTTCCCTCTGCCCCACTCCCTGAATAGAATACAGATGTTAAGGATTGCTGCTGCTCTGCGGTGCAAAATGCCTTTTTACTTTCTGATGTATATAAGGGAAAGAGTTGAAATAGTATCTGAGTGTAGTCTTTCAGAGCATTTACATATTTTTAAGTTTCATTGGACCTGCTGCTTTTATTTCATCCAGCATGATACCTGTACCTGAAACATCCAAGTGGGTCTTTTTTGGATGACAACCCATCAACTTATCACCACCTGTATCTTTACTTTTTTCTGCTGGGTAGCACATTGAAGCAGTCATAGTTGGATGTTTTCTCTAAGCTAGCTTTTGCCCAGGTGGCTTTGCTGATGGGGAAAATGTTGTGAGCTGTCCCCAGTGCAGTCATTTCTCACTCTGCCCCACTCCACCCTGCATGCCCTTAGCCATCTGCAGGATCCAATGTGGTAGAGAAGTTGTGTGTTTGCTGAGCCTTTGTATGCAATGTGGTGGTTTGTTTTTCTTTACAACAGAAGCCAAAGGTGTAGAAAAGAGGAGGAGCAGTCGTCTTCTGCTGCCTAGTGAGAGGAGAAAGTTCATCCAAAGAGGGATGGTAGTCTATCTCTTGTTTATTGTTTTTATGGTGGTTGTGTGCTAGTTTGAGCCTAGCTAGCATGATGGTTGGTTTGTTGATTTGGTGGTTTGGTTTTAGTGTGTGGGTTTTCTTATTTTGATCTTATTGTAGGTAAAGGTGTTGCTTAAAGCGTAATAAACTTGCTGTTTGGGTTAACTTGGTGGCAGAAGATTGAACATAACCTTTAAATGAGGCTTGTCACAAGAACAAGGCTGTAATAGTGAGCAGTGATCTGGGCTGGCTCTAAGTCTCTAAAGTGAGCATCTGCCAAAAGAGAAGTTCTAAGACATTTTTAAGGTGGTGTTAGTGATAGGTAATACCTTCTAACTGTAGTACTAAATACAGATTTTTATTCTTCAATATGAAAAAAAATTAATTTCTACAAGTTTAGTGTTTTCTGATTTTGTGGAGTTGAACATTGCACGCCTCAGTTAAGCTGTGCTCTCCCTTGTGTGTGTATGCATGTATTTAAATTAATAGAAAAAAAATGGTTTTCATGTTCATAGGTGCAAGTCTGAAGTGTTAAGTAGTAATTACTTAACATGTAACAGGTGGTCTTTTTGAATGGAAGGAAGGGAATGGGCTGTGGCATTGAATCAGTTGAGTGTGGATTTTGTTCTTGTGGAAGTACTGTCTGCTTAATGCAAGTCTAGGTGATGTAAGTTGTTTCTACTTGTTTTGCTGGTGGTTCTGTTTCGTAGGTTTTAATTTCTGAAGCTTGGAGATACGTTTCTTATCTGAAATAAAAGTGTTATTTGCAATTCTTGCTAGTCAAAACAAAGCATTGTTTTCTGTTGCGCAAATAAAGCTGACAGAGGTATATGGGCTAGCAGAATTGATGTGCAGACTTTCATAGGCTGATCTCTGCTGTTCTTTTCAGATCAAACATGGAAGTGTTGAGGAGGAAAATTGTTGTATCCTTGAACTCCTGAGGAAGCGCTTTCCTGATGGGACCATTTACAAGGTAAATGATGGATATGTTTTTTTTTTTCTCTGATTTGGGGTTTCTTCTTTGTCTTGCCAAAGTTTAGACAACTGTTGGCTATTAAGTCTTCTAGGATTATAATATGCTTTAAAGTGATAAACTTTCAATTTAATCCCTCTCTTGTACTATAATTCAAACTTCCTAAAAAATAATCATAAAGAGAAATAGGTGTTTTATTGGTGCTTTCGTGTGGAGTTCTCTGGGAGGTCCTGAAGGTTTAGCCTAGTTGTTTGGGAGATAGCTGCTAAATAGAGAAGAACTTGGCTTATATGTAATTTCAGAGTGAGAGAGTAGACTAAATAATACTGAACAGGGAAATCTCATTTTTAAGATAAAACAGATCCAAATTGAGCTTTTGTGGCAGGGGACTGTCACAGTAAAATCATTATTAGATATTACATTACAGTGGCTTGTAGACATTTAGCACCACTGACATTTTGTTTAGATCTGCTCCCTTGGTTCCCATTTCCTAAATCCTATTTTGCTTTGATACTAGAGAATAATTCCCCAAGTGTTGTCCAGTGATTGCTTATATATATGCAGTTTGGTTTGTGAGTCATTTTATTCACTTGAGTAGCCCCACTGTACTCAGTAGGCCTACATGAATGCCTAAGAACTTGAGAATGCTGATGAGCATAAAGAATACAATTTGGGCATGTAATGGTTGACAAGCAGTTGTTGTTTTGTTTCTGGTCTCTCTTAGGACTCATTTGCATTGCCTCCAGTGGCAACTTTTGTGAGCATTAGTAGGGAAGATCTAGAAGCTGGAAAAGTCTATCAAATCCTAGCTTGCAAATCTTCTCTCATATCTGTTTTAATGACATGGATTACAGATGTGAAGATATATTTTCCTTTTTTAAAAAAAATATAATATTGTTTCATTTTAATATAGCATTGGTTGTGCATACTGCACTTTGAGCATTTCCAATGTGCTAGAACACAGCAAAGTGAAATCACTTGCAAATATCAGCACTTTTTAAAATGAGAAGATACAGATTTGTCTGGAATTGGTGTTCTGAAAATAAAGACAATGGTGATGAGAGATCTGTTTTATTCCCTGCCTGCCCCAAGCTAGTCGAGGTGGGGGGGAGTCTAACATTGCTGTAGTGTTTCTTAGTTGTCTGAGTAATTTTATTTACAGGAAAGTTAATTGTGTTACTTGCTGGTCTCTGAATTGGTGAGATAAAGCACTTTGCAACTGAACTCTAATTAGCTATTTAAAAATTGAGAATTGTGATCAGCAGCAGATGGCCACTTACAGAGCCTTGACAGATCTTAGTAGACGGTGACTTCTGTGGCAACAAGCTTTTGAAATCTATTACATCTTCAGAAATAGCTTAAGTAATTCAAAGTGTTGTTTCAAGATTGTTACCTCTGTACAGAAGCAATTCTTTTCAGTCAGAGTTGTGAAAATTTAAGCTGTGAGAAAGGATCTTGACCAGGTATTCAGCTTGCCATAAGGTGGTTAAGCTAAAGGTCTGAGAAAACACGTTGCCCATACATGGCTGCTATTACTGGCACACTTTGTATTAGGTTTTCCTTTCCTAACCAGAGTTACAAGCCACTTGTGTGCTATGTCCTGATGAATTATTTTTCTTTTTTGGGATGGGGAACAACTTTGGTTATAAGTGCTAATTGTAAAATACCCACATTGATGTTGCTTACTGTTCTAAGTAGCTTTAACATGGAGTGCCGTAGAGGTGTGTCTTGGTCAGAGGTTTGGTTCCGTCACTGAAATTAGATTTATTGTTTTGAGTTCTGGACTATTAGGATAGTTTTTATGCAAAAGAGTGCTGCTTAGCAAATACAGGTGTTGATATTGTTGGTGCTCTGTAACCTTCATGAAATGAGAAATACAAGAGGGGAAAGGCAGTCATGCTAAAGTTGAGCTTACATCAGAGAAGACTAACAGCAGCAAGTTCTTAAATATCTTCTTGGTTAAGATTATGCAGATCTGAGAAACTGTAGAAAGTACAATTTATGAGAAGGTAGAGCTGAGGATTAAAACTAATGGCTCTAACCTCTCAAAAGAACAAGGTGGTGAGCAGGGTTGGCAGAGGCAACCTTTGAGGAACTGGTTAATGTAAACCAATTAAGTATTATTTTTAACTGTAGGTTTCAGGGAACAGCAAATGAATGTCGTATGGTCTTGGCTGATAATATGTGCTTCTATTTTTGAGTAAAAAACCCAAAGCCTGAGAACGTGAAGCTGCAAAGAGGATTTTCTTTTTTTGTTTTACCCTCTGAAGAGGGGTAAGTGGGCTGTGCAACCAATTGTGTTTGTTCTGTGAAGAAACTCTACTCTTTTTTTTGTCTCTGAAACTGATTAATGTTTGGTTACATTTTGTCTCTGAGGGCCAACATAGTACTTTTGTTTTGGCAACCTAGGGAATTTGGTAAAGGGATTGGTAACTTGCAGGGTAGAGAAACACCCCTCATTCTTTCTGTAGCTTGGCATTTAATATTTTACAGCAAACTTTTAAGTTTAACATATTTGAACTTGTACTAGATAGGGTTAATAGGCTAGAACAAAAGGTCAAAGCATAAGGCATTAGGCTTAATTAAGGGAGAGCAGGAGTGGCAGGAGTATGTGACAGTTAAATGGGTTTCCCACAGACTAATGTCTGTTACAGTGCAACCATGCCTCAACTTAAGTGGGTTATTTTGTGCAAAGGGCAGCAGTGATTAGCAGTTTGACACGCCAGACATTTCTGGCCAATCCCATCTGTTTTAGAGGTTAAAAAAGCACACCTTTATGAGCTGATAGATTGATTTGTGTGCCTGTCTGGTAAAGATTAGAAGTCCAAGGCCGATTCTCTAACTGGCATTTACAGCATATTGTACTTTCTTAGTTGTTCTTTGTTTAAACTGTCGACTGTGTTGTAATGGGGCTAACAGCTATAAAAGTGACCATGCGACATGAAGAATGTGGCAGAGTTGCTGCGGCAAGTGTTTTGAACCAGAAAGGTCTGGGAGGATCTTTACCTGCTTCATCAAGTCTGTGAGCCTGTGGGCTTTGGTCATCTTGCAGGGCTTTGTGTGGAAGGGGAATCTAGCTTAATGCACTCCCGTGTAAGGCTTGCACTTGTTCTTTATAGCAGTTGTTGCTCATTTACTTGTTGAGAGGTTATCTGCCTCAGCAGAAGCAGTTTTACAGTTCCAGGCACAATTGGCTTGGAGAATTTTAGTACTTGCAGTGTTTCAATATTGAACTTCATTACACTTTGTATCCTTGTCACTCTCCTGTTGAACTGTGATGATGCACATGTGTTCTGTTGGGTGCTTTTCCCTTTGTAGCTGTTATACTCTGGATAGTTTTTCTGATCTGTATCATGAGGTTGCCTGAAGCCTAAAATAAAATAGGTAGCACAATAAGTCTTGACTGTTTCTTGTCATCTTTATGACTTTGTAAAGTCAAAGTTACATTACTATTAATATAAGACTATTAATAAATCGTTGATGCAATAAAACTTTTTGATAATGTTCAAGGTTCATACATAGTTGAAGGTGATTATCCTATTTTAAAATCAAGTAGAGGTCAGACAGTATTGTAAGATGACTGACTGTGGCCCAAATGATATGCGATAGCTTCAGGACTGATGTTAATTACAAATGTGTTTTGTTGTAACATTAAGTTCCGTTGTGTTTTGTGGAAAGCACCGAGATGTATATGCTCACTTAAAAGTAGTGCTTAAAGCAGTCATTTTAGATGACATTATACAAGTCTTCTCTATTCTTTCTCCTCTCCAAACAATGACCCTTGTAGCTAAATATAACTGAGAAATAAAACTGCACGAAATGAACATTTGACACCTTGTATTTAACATTCCTGCGTTAACTTTTAGTCACTTGTTTCGAGTTCCTTGCCCTTCTCTTTGCAGACATGATTATCTTTATCTTACACCTTATTTGAAATAAAATAAAATCAGTAGTGAGTGTTGATTTGATATCTGTAAAGACTGCTCCATGTATCTGAGCTGTACTGTTGCTGTAACAGCTGTGGCCTGGTTGTGAAGGCATGTACTAATTTTTGATTCATGAGTAAGTTGTCTTCACCTTACCTAATTCTGTAAAAGCCACCTTGGTTTTTCTTATGTTCTCATGACATTCTCTTCTCTTCAGTTGTGTTGGAAATGCCTGGAAATGCTGTCAGTGTTTTAAGATGAGCAAGGCAACATCATTATCTTGCAGTTTATTTAGTAGCATGGAGCTGAAATGGGCATATGCAGCTTCCTGTTCTCTGTGGAATAATATCTATTTAAATGATTTGGATCTAATACATATTTACATGAAAAAAAAAACATCTTGCCCTTCTCTGTGGGGAGAGAAGGTGAACAAGCATAAATTTTAAAGTACTCATTGCTTCTCTTGCACTAAATCATACTTAAATTGCAGAAGGTTGTTGGTTTGAGACTTGTGTAAAAAGTGCTTGGCTAGTAAAGTGAGGATGCAGGGAGATTTATCTAATTTAATGCAAGGAAAATGTTGTCAGCTGCAGTGTATTGATACGGAATTGCCTAAATCCAAAAGCAGCATTTTGGGGTTTTGTGTATGCATATCTGGAATATTTTCATGACTGCAATATTCAGAATAATTCAAAATCCTGAAGCAATCCATCAGTGAAGTGTGCACGTATGCTGTGTTTTTTGATTGCTATTGATGATACCTGAGCCATTATCTAATGTCTTGGGAATGGGATGCAGACTGTGTCTGCTTTTCTGCTGTTTCAAGGCACAGCAGACTTGATCAAGTTTTTTTTGCAACAATCATTGATAAAATCTTCATAATTGCTGCTTCAGTGTAATTAGCGTTTCCTGCTCTAAGTGTAGCACAGACGGGGTAATAAAGAGTTTTGAGTAGCATGCTGAAGATGTACGAAGGACTAAATTCAGGGTATTTTCTCCTCATAACTTAGGGATATAGACCAGGTCTGTTGATACTAAGTGGAGGTCTAGGCCATGATATTTTATGTTTATGTTTTTTTCATAGGGCTTGGGCCTCTCTTTGACTCTGTACTTCATGAAGTACAGTGACACAGAGCTGGTACAGTGTCTGCTACTGTTCTGCTTTTGTCACTGGGTAAATCTCAGCAAAATTGTTCGGTTGAATATGACACTGCACCAAATACTCTAATTGTCAGTGAACTGGCTGCATGTAAAAAAAATACCTCCTCTTCTGTATTTTTGCCTTTTAGTCAGAATATTATGAAATACTTGAGTAAGATGTTAATACAGCTTCATTTGCTTTTCGGCATTCAAAACAATTATCAAGTGCCCATTGTTTTAAATTGTGAATAGCTGAAAATAAAAAAAAGACACACTCAAGTCTTTGGTGTTTCAGAGGATTTGCTTTTCTCATCTAACTGATGAAAAGGTGGTGTGCTAGTTTGAGCCTGGTTGGGATATTTTGGTGAGAAGAATTAGATTATAGGCTGTGAAAAGGAAACAATGGTGATGTCTACTTCACTCATAGGCTTGCTGAGATGTATAAGAACAAGAACACAAACATAAATAAAGGAGTTGCTCTCTGTCTCTTGGGGCTGCATGAACTTCTCTCTCGCTGACTTGCTGCCTGACTAATCCATCTGCATCCTAACTCCCCTGGTTGACTCTCCAAACTCACCTTGAACATAAGGCAAAGTGTGGGGTAAGGTAGAGGGGTGAGGAGAAGCTGGAAGAGTGGTTGGGAGCCCCTCCTGGGAACTCTGATTTCTGGAAGGGCTGTTGTGTTTCTGTATTATCTTTTTCACTTGTATGTTTCTGTATATATTGTAAATATTTGCTTGCATATTGTGCTAAGCTGTAAATATAAAGCTTCATTCAATTTCCAGATCCACTGAGCCTAGTCTGGTTGATTTTATTAAGTTGGGGGGGACACACACAACACGTGGCATGGTGGGTAACAGCCAAACCATCACAAGTGGACACTTGATTGGTATCCCTGATCCTATAGAAACTGGGGAGAAAGGATGCTGTACCCTGCTTCTGTGAACTGGCCCACTATGAATTTCTCCTTATTTTAGCTTTCCATACTCTTTGACCTTGTAGTTGTTGACTTTGGTCTGGAACAATTTCAAAGTCATGTAAATGAATGTAATTAAGGTATTGCTTATCATCTTGGAGAGTTCACAGAGATGTTTATTGGCTAGAAAGGTTTGTTTACTTAATATGGAAGGTTAATATAAGGTTAAATTTTACTGTGTAAAATGGCTTCATAATGTTTTTATTTAGCAGCTGAAGAAAATAGTGTTTGAAGGGGCAAATAATAGTTTTATTTGACCTCCATGTGTTTCCTGTAGCTTGCATTATTGGAAAAATTTATCTTCATTGCATAGTTTTATTACAGTTTTCCTTTCTCCTCATCTTACAAAGGGAACCTCTCAAGACTATTTGTAGGCCTTTGTGTAGGAAAGGAGCTACATTAAGGAAGGAAGTGCAAAAATATTTGACAGTAATTGCTGTAAGTAGCCCTTCCACTTACGTCTTTTGTTCCCCTTCCCTCTTTGCCAGAATGGGATTCATAGTCTGTTCTTTGTTGCTTTTGTCTTTTTTTCCCCCTCTGCTTCCTAAATAAGGTGAAAAAGCAGCATAAAAGGCAGCTACTGGTTTCTGCTTTCATTTCCTAGGCAGTAGAAAGAACAAGACCTAGTCATCCATTTTATTATCTGTAGCTTTCAATTTTGTTTGATTATAGTGTTGTGGTGTTTTTTGTTGTGTCTTTTTTTTGGTGTCGTTTTCCCTCTTATTGTTTATGGGGAAAAAATTTGCTTATCTGAATGTTGGTTTTGATTTCTACTAGTTTGGAGTTTTTGGTAGTTACTGAAGAGGTTAATATGTGAAAAACGTCATGTTAAAACAAACCTAACCCCTCCTAACACCAACCTGGAACAAAATAAAGTGGAAAAAAAAACCAAAACCAAACACACAAAATCCTAACCGACCAAAAAAAAAAAAACCCAACCCAGACACTAAACCAAAGACAATGAAACCTCCCTAAAACAACAACAACAACAAAAACCCAACCAAACAAAACAAACAGAACCAAAGAAAACCCAGCCCTCCTTCTCCACTCCCTTCTCATCTCTTGCTCATGGCCATTTTTCTAGGAGTGCAGTTCTCAGCTGGAGAAGTCTCTGATCTCTGATGGCTGAGGAAGTCTAAACAAGTGTGTTTTGCTGGGCCTGTACTTGGCTGAGTTTGGAGCAGAAGGAGAAAGCTACATGAAACTTAGAACCATCTCTTTCTGGAAACATTTGGCCAATATAGCCAGTGGTCCTTGTTGCCCATATTTCACAGAGTATTTACTACTGTACTTTTTCTCTCATATAATAGGAGTTGTACGTGGGGTCCTCACTGCTGAGGTAGCAGACTGCTGCTTACTAGAACTTAATATGCTAAATTAATTATGCAATAATGAGAATATCTTTTAAAACGTTCATTAATTCAGTTAAAAAAACTGTTTCTCGCTTGTGGAGATACACTCTTGGGTATGAATTATAGGATCTTACCTCTTCTGAAGCCTTCATCTCCTACAAAAACAGTTTGTAGTCTGTGCTACCTAAATGTGCAGCTAGGACAGTAGCTTTATTTTATTGAATTCTTAATAACAGTCAGAACTTGGAGTGATCTAAAGGTGCTCTCAGAAGAGAAATAAACAAAATCTCTCGGGCAAGATATGAGAAAGATAAGAAGCTGAAGTTCCTAACAAGAAGGGTGGGTGATTGGGAGGAGGACCACTACAGATAAGTGTGAAGTATGTCACCTTTGGATTTGGAAAGAATGGTGGTGTTGACTTCAGGAAGAACAGAATTTTGCATTCCAAGATGGTATGATAGAGTCCTAGAACTTCTCAAGTAATGGATGTGTGTGGTTATGGAGTGGAAATGCAAAATCAGCTGAAAAATATCCTATATTTCAGGCTCTATTTATGAAATGGAAGAATCTATGCACCTTTGGCATTTACTTTTGCTCAGCTAACATAGTAAGAGCAAATCTGCTTCAAACTGCTCAACAGTGACCACGTAAGAGAATGAAACATTTCTTGAAGAAAAATTTTCCTCTTGCTGCTGGAAGTCCAGAGGATTTCTCATCTGTTCTGGTGCTCTCAACTTATTGGCATTTAATGTTCTGCTGCTGTAAGTTTTACATTGCTACAAAACATTCAATAAATGGCCCTAATAGCATTTTGAAACCTCTTTGCATTCCCTTGCATAGGCTGTTGAGGTGAAAAGATAAGTTTGTGCAGAGTAACATCCTACCATTGACTGAACTCTGCCTTGATGGTGTCTTTTGGATGTAGCTCTTCAGCACTGCTGTCTTGAGTGCTTGCTCAGAAACACCTTTTTTTTTTTTTTTATTTTTAAAGTTAGCTTGTCATATGCCCAGGGCTATCTCAGCATGCATATGACCAAACTGGTTTTTGAACTGAAATGCATAAAAGGTCACTTTCCCAAACTTTATCTTCTAGACCTCAAGCTTTATCATTAGTCATTTTCTACTGGGAATATCCTTAATGGAAAAAGGGTCTGTTCAGTGTGCCTGTCAGGCTTTCCAGCCAATTTCACTTCTGCATTACCCTGTTCTGGTTTTGTTTCCAAAGTATTTTAATGTGCAATAAAGGACATGAACAGTGTCTGGACACTACTTTTAGGTAATATTGGGTATTTCAGGTTACAATTCTGTATGGTTCTTCTAGGTCTGATACCTTCAGGGCTTTGTCTAAGTAAATACTAGCTATATTTTTGTCCCTCCAAAACTGAATTTAAGTGTTAAAGTACATCTTAAAATAACTTCTTTGTGCTGATGACCATGCTATTTCTGTGTTCCCTACCTTAAGACTGTTTGCTTTTAGAGGAGAATCATGGATACTTCACAAGGTACTGGCAGCACTGAGTTTCTTCTGCCACCACCTTCTGCTATCTGTACTGTTGCTGCTTGGCTACTTTAAGTAGATTTACAGCCTCAAGTAATCAGTTACTCTTTTATCTGGATTGTATGAATTTAACATATAAGCATGCTCATCTTCTCTTCCTGTCCTCCTTCAAGGTCACTGTAGAGGAGGGAAAGTTGAGTCATGGACTATAAACACTTGCAAATCTGCCAGCTGATTTAATTCTTAGCTTGTTGCTTGACGGTGTGGCAAGTGGACTTTGTCAGGTCTGCCTGCAGCAGTGCTACTGACCCTAGTGATCTGCTGTGTTTTTCTGCAGCAGGTCCCTTCCCTGTAGTAGTATGGTAGAAGTCAGGATGTGTTATCTCCTCATCTGATGCCCTTTCTCAGTGAGCATAGAGGCTTGCATGGAAATGCAGTCATTTTGTGTGTATCCTACAGCTTACCTCTGTGGAGAAACTTGCCTTTTTTTTTCCTTTTCAGCTTGCTCATGTCTTGGGGAAGTCAGAGAACTCTGACAAGATGCACTAGATTGTAGAAACAACAGTGGTTGTTTAAATAATTCACAAAAGTAATGCAAAATACTGAAATGTTCTTGAATATTGCAGTTACTGTGCTTCAGTATCAAACTGTAGATAAGAAACAAAACTATTGACAGGGCATGTAGTAAGAGATCATAGAATTGGTTAGGGTTGGAAGGGACCACAAGGATCATCCAGTTCCAACCCCCCTGCCGTGCCCAGGGACACCCTATCCTAGATCAGGCTGGCCACAGCCCCATCCAGCCTGGCCTTAAACACCTTCAGGAATGGGACCTCAACCACCTCCCTGGGAAACCCATTCCAGGCTCTCAACACTCTCATGCTGAAGAACTTCCTTCTCGCACCCAGTCTGAATCTCCCCACCTCCAGCTTTGCTCCATTCCTCCTAGTCCTGTCAGTCCCTGATACCCTAAAAAGTCCCTCCCCAGCTTTTTTGTAGCCCACTTCAGACACTGGAAGGCCACAATAAGGTCACCTGGGAGCCTCCTTGTGTCCAGACTGATCAGCCCCAACTCCCTCAGTCTGTCCTCATAGGAGAGGTGCTCCAGCCTTCTGATCATCCTCGTGGCCCTTCTCTGGACATGCTCCAGCATGTCCACATCCCTCTTGTCATAGGGGTTCCAGAACTGGATGCAGTATTCCAGGTGGGGTCTTAGCAGGGCAGAGTATAGGGGGAGAATCACCTCTCTCCACCTGCTGGCCACACTTCCTCTGATGCAGCCCAGGATCTGGTTGATTTTCTGGGCTGCAAGTGCACACAGCTTGCTCATGTTGAGCTTCTTGTTCGCCAGCACTCCCAAGTCCTTCTCCTCAGGGCTGCTCTCCAGCCAGTCACTGCCCAGCCTGTATTTGTGCTTAGGATTGCCTCGACCTAGATTAAGGACGCTGCACTTGGTCTTGTTGAACCTCATACCCTATACTTGTATACTAGAGCTGGTGATACTAGGAAAATCACATACTGTTAAGACTAGGAGGGAAGTAATTGATGGGCTCATTTTACTTTTGTTTTACTTCCTGAACATCTGTTGTGCTGTACTGGAGATGATGCACATAGTGTTGAGGTGGCTTTTTGGATGTTGGGGGTTTTGGGGTTGTTGTGTTTTCTTTTGCTTGGTTGTATTCTAATAGACATTTCAGTTCTGTATTTCAAGACCTCTTATCATCTCCTACATTGATGTTTGGAAGCATTAGGGCAGAGGGCCATGGTATGACATAATGTAGTTAGGAAATTTGCAGAAATTTTAGAGGGGGGAAAGTAATGAAATACATCCTAGGGGGATGTTAAGTTGTGATTTTGTGTACTTGGGTGTCTTTCTGATGAGTTGAGAGCCTTATGCTTCCTGAGTAAACCAGCTGTCAGTCTGATCAATCAAATGTGAAATTTCTAAATGTGTCAATTCTAAGAAAACAATCCTGCAGATGTGAGGTTTGGAGGCTTCTCATGATTTCAAGAGTACAAATGATGCAGTGCTTTTCAGCTGCAATAAATAAAAATGAGATGGGGAGACAAACACATGGTTTCAGCCTGCATAAACAAACTTACTAATTAAGATCAGGGCAAATATGATTTTCTCTTTTGATTTAATCAGTGCACTATATGTTAAAACTGTAATATTAAACAACTCATGAACTCTCATTTCTAAATTCTAGCTCCCCATACATGTACTAACAATAAATTCCAACACTCTATTCCTGTATTTGTTATTTACAAGTGAATCACTTAGGATATGTAGAAATAAGTGGTTGTTACTGAAATGAGATCACAGAGCAGAATTAAAAGGTATAGTATCTTCTGTATGCTTTTATTAACTCTCTGGTTACTGTTTGTGCTATTTAGTCTTCGCAGATTACACATGTGCAGTGTGTGCATCAAACAGACTTTTTTTCCCTAGAAATGCCTAAATGGTTAGAGTTGTTCAGTGACCATGGTACAACCAGGAGGATTGTCTCTCATTTGAACTTGACCAGCACTGAGTATTTTGATATTCTGTGATCTGTGCTGTTTACCACTTGTTAAGACTACATCTGTAAGCAACATGTCAGGCTGAGAGAGTTGGGGCTCTTCAGCCTGGAGAAGAGAAGGCTTCGAGGAGACCTTATAGTGGCTTTGCAGTATCTGAAGGGAGCCTACAGGAAAGCTGGGGAGGGACTATTTACATGGTCTAGTAATGTCAGGACGAGGGGGAATGGGTTTAAGCTGGAAGAGGGGAGATTTAGACTGGATGTTAGGAGGAAGTTCTTTACAGTGAGGGTGGTAAGACACTGGAACGGGTTGCCCAGGGAGGTTGTGGATGCTTCCTCCCTGGAGGTGTTTAAGGCCAGGCTGGATGAGGCCTTGAGCAGCCTGCTCTAGTGGGAGGTGTCCCTGCCTATGGCAGGGGGTTGGAGCTGGATGATCCTTGAGGTCCCTTCCAACCTAAACCATTCTATGATTCTATGTCTGTACTTACATCAGTACTTTTTTGAGGACCTTGGTTAAAGGTAGACATCCTTTATATTTAAATATTTTTTCTTTAATGTTAAGATGCTTTAAATATACTATAATGTGGGTTTTTTTAATTTTAAAAAACCCAGAATATTCAGGATTTTTGTCTTAATGATAATATCCGTACCTGCTCCATCCCAAGTGTAAGTAAGATAAACTTGGTGATTTGTTTTAATGTATTCCATGGCAATCATTTTCACATGTTGTCTTTGGGCATATTAGTGGAGCAAACTGATTAGAAGGGAAGATGTGAAGAGAAGTTTGGCTTGCCTTAAGAATATATTGAGAAGATACTTGAGCTGTCTTAGTCTTAAGGCAGAACTTAACTTTTTGAATGTTAAGACAGTGAGTGGATGAGCTGGAGAATGGATGACTTGGGTCTGTCAGTGGGTGTTCTTTAGAGGCATGTGCTTTGGGCTTTTCTTTCTGTTGGTTTTTCTTAATCCTGTTTCTAGGAAGGCCTCCTGATGTGATAAATGTAGAAATGTGATAGACAGTAGTCCTGAGTTCTTGGAACTTGAGGACATTATTTGTGTCAGTGGAAATACCACTTGTTGGAGAAATGAGGATATTGCCATAATTCGACACCTTAACTTCTGTGTGGCTTCTTTGATTCTCTGTGTGGCCAAGAGGGAAAAGATCTCTTTTGGGTTTGGTTGAGTATTCTTTAATTCTACAACTTGTTAAATAATTGAGAGGAAAGAACAACCATCCTGGGGGGAAGGCACTGTGTGCAACATGCTGTAGCAACAGGACTATGTGCAAAGCTTTTGAAGGCTTTCTCCTCGTGAGGAAGAAGAGCTGATGGAAGCACCATGTGACTTATGAATCCTCTCATGTCCTTCTGAACATGGGGTCTGCTCTAATTTTGTGAGATTACATACTGCTAGAAACCAGTGAGTAGATGAACTACTCTGTGTCTGAGAGCACCGCTGGGAGAAAGTTATAGTATAAGAGGTAAAAACCCCTGGATGTTCAGTCTTGTGCGTGCTGTCGTCATTGCACAGGACTTGCGGAGTCTGTTCTGCACCACCACTCCGTCCCCCCGACATGCTATACACCTCTTTTTTGGTACTTTGTTCATCTGGCCATAGCTTTGGAGTATGTCTAGGGTATGAGCTCTTAAAAATGGAAAAGAACTGGCAAAATGTTGTTCTAGGCAGCAAAATGAAGGTTTCTAATATTGAAATGTATCCCAGCTCTGTGCTGTTGTTGTATTCTCTTCTTCTTTAAAGCCCTGCAGCATTTAATTAGATGTCACCTACTGTGACACAAAGTACATAGAGTAGCACGCGTGCTTGCAGGAAGCTGTGGGTCTTGGCCTGTAAGTGCTGTGCCCTACTCCTCTATGCAAGGGTGACTTTTTCTGTTGGTTTTCCTTAGGAGGAAAGGGTGTGATGCACATCTGTGGCAGGCTGACTTCCATGTCTTTGCTGCCTCCGGTAGCGGAACAGACAGGCTCAACAGGGATATCTGGGCAGAGAGAGGGTAAAAAGTATCCAGACTTGAGTTTAAAAATTAATCTAGAAAGGACATTCTAAAAATAGATCAGAGCATGTGAAAATGTACTTGTGAGAAAAAGAATGTGGAAGATTTTTGGTCCTAAAAAGAGACTTTTTAAAGGAATAGCTCCGTATGTCTCTTTTCAACATGCCAAATTACTTATTTGTGGTGCTTCAAAATTTCTGCTCCTGTAGTGAGGGAGATCTGTCTCGCTTTCACTGCCTCTAGCTCTTGAAAGTATTGACACGGAGTGTGAGAGAGCAGCTGAAGTGCAACACCTCCAGATTCAGGGGAAACAGCACTCCTGTGCTTACAGAGAGTAGAGCTCTTTTTTAGAGCTGAAGGCTGAGTGTGTACCCAAGCAGTTAACACTTCTTCAGTACACTAACAAACGTTATTCCTGCTCGTTTTTAATAGCTCTATTGCTCTAAATATGCCTTCTCCAGGTAAGACAGTCAGTCCCTTAACCATACTGTGCCAGTGTAGCAGTGTGAAACTGCAGAGTCTTCTGCAAGTTGTTGGTTTGGTTATTGTAATTTCCTGTAAAAGGAAGAAGTGTGTTGTATGCAAGGAAAAAGTTTTTTCTCCTCCCTCAAGTCTGACTATGGTTTTAGTTTCATGTGCTAATGATTATTTTACAGTTTCTATATTATAACTGGAATTAGTACTCCAGTGTGTTTTGGAGGGTAAAACCACAAGCACACACAAAAACAGAGTAAAAAATGGGATTGCTGACGCATAGGGGATTAAAACATGGGGAGTGAAGTTGGGCTGACCATTCAGAAAGAAGGCCTGTGGCAATAGTATACCCATTCCAGGGCCCCATATTTTGGCATTTCTGGTTGTATGGTCAGTCTAGCACTGACAAAGTAGCTGACTGTAGTTGCATGAGTTAAAAACAGAGTAAAAGAATGTAAGAAAAAATACTTCAATAAAACTAGTCAGGACAGTGGCAACACCTTTCTAGCCGTGCACTGCATTACACCAGCCTGCATATCAGCGAGACACAAAGGTAAGACCAGGCAGGACAACAGGCAACATTCTCACTAGAGAGTCTTCACTGAGAAACACAGAGAGGAAACATCCCTATTCATTTTTTCATCTTTTCCTCTTTTTTTTGTAGGTGTGTGTAGCTGCTTGCATGACCTGTGGAATGCAAGGAATTTGAAGTACTTCTCTATAGTAGAAGGTCAAACAAGAGACAAATGTTACCTGTGTACGTGGCCCACACAGTTGGGATTCAATATTGTTATTAGTCGGGGGGGTCATCTAACCTCTTCTAATCAAATGTCATTTTAAACCAGTGTAAAATAAGGTGGGATTTTGCTTGCACAGATGAGTGTCCTTATGTATGTAAGGGAAAGCTTTCATATTCACTTTGTTAGATATGGAAACACAGGAGAATAGCAGAGAGAATCTGCATTTGTGATGATGAGGTATGCAGTATAATTCAGTTGCACTGGGTGGAGAAGTCTTATCTGGCCCATTGGTCCTGCCTCTTTGCTGGTACAGCTGTAGGCAGAGGTATTACCCTACTGGGAGCAGTTCAAGGAGGTGCAGTTATTTACCTACAAAATATAAGTGTTTCTGTGGTCTTTGTTGCATGAGCCAACTTCAAGATCAGGAAAGAATGCTGTTCCAGTCTGGGAAATAAGTCAGGGCAAATATATAGGACATCTAAGGAACGGTTAATGCAAAAGCAGAAGTGGAAGTAAAGTGAGGGACTGGAATTGATGATTTTTCTTTTTTCCAAGACTATTATTTCATTTCAGCAGTGACCGCTGAGTAGACTCACCTGAGCCTATAGGCTCAAGTGATCAAGAACAGCAGAGAGAGAGCTGAACAAAACACAAGTTATGTGTGTTAGCAGATTCTCTGAACAAGAAGAGCATTTTCTTCCAAGAGACTGTATCAGTGTTGGAAGGTACATGGGTTTTATCAAAAAACATGATCAGGTATCAAAGTAGAAGCTTTTTTTGGTTTTTTGAGTCAGACATATGAGATACTTCAGTTTGCTAAAGGAAATCTTACTAAATCAAGAAGCCTGACTCATGTTACAGTCTTACATTGTAAAATGTGACTCTCTTCTACAGTTAGTGATTATTTTAGCCTGGAATTGTATGAAAAGACACATACTACCACAGTAACCTCTAAATGCACTGCATCGTCTAAACTAATTGAAGCAACAATAACAACAAAAGCTTGCAACCTCCCAGAAAAAGTTGCGTTTACAAAGGCTGCTAATTTTCTTAAGTTTTGTACTAACAGTTGAAGAGAACACACTTTATATTATTTTCAAGTTAACAAACTTAGGCAACTGGTATTTCACCTAACAAGCCATTCTGTCATCCAAAAGTAGTCTGGAGCCACAAATAGTAGATAAACATGGAAATGTTAGCATAACTTGGATAACAGGCATCAGTCACAAGAAGCAGACCTAACTGCCTAAGTTCAGGTTCATGGGACTTTTCTGACTTAAACTGAATTATCAATAAGGAGACACAATAGAAATATGCAGTTTATTTTGTCACTTTAAAGATTTTGTGTTTAGTGCTTTTGTTTGTGGTGTGGGTTTTTTTGTTTGGTTGTTTTTTTATTCTTAGAAGCAACTTTCTTTTCTAATATTGAAATGTAGTAATTTAATCTCTTAGAAAACATACCCTGGTTGAAGTAATATTCTTAGGCAGGTAGGGCAAAAGCAAGCACTGTCTGATTTTCTTTCAAGTAAAGTGTTCTATGTAGGAGTTAACTCTGTACTTCAAAAAAAAGTCTAGAAATGCTGGTAACATGTCTATGGAAAACTGTTTTGAAGGCTATAGCTTCTTAGCTGATAAAAAACAAGCATTTTAAGCATTTTGCTTTTTAACCTCGTATTAAACTCATTGCAATGCTTCTCTTGAATCAAAATGAGATAAATAACCCTCTAATACACTCAGGATGTTATGGGGTTTGTGATGGGTTGGGTTTTTTTTTTTGTTGTTGGTTTGGTGGTTTTGTTTGTGTTTTTAAATGTGCATGGTGTAGAAGCATCACTTAACAGCAGTAAGAGCAAGATGAGGGTAGGAGGCTCAAATATTAGATTACACTAAGCCGATAGATATCTGAGCAGAAATGGGCACTTCCAGAGGGATGAATGGTGGAAGGAGAGATAGAGTTGTGCATGTTGTGGTTTCAGGAGTTCATTGGGTGTTCAGTGCAAGTGCACTGGGTTGATGAAACTCTTTACTTTTTTAAAACATCTTAAAGGGCCCTGCATAGTCTTAGTGTTTGGGTTCTCTGTTTGATGCAGAAGGGCTGTTTGTGGCTGTGCAGAAGCAGAGTGAAACCTTGGCCTGTCCCCTTGTAGATAGCTGGAACGTAGCAGGCTGTCACACGTGTGACAGGACTGAGCAGAGGGCACTGAGATCTGCCGTTCTGGAGGCATTGTTTTCTTTGACATGGGAATTGTATTTACTGGTTGGTACTCTTGGTTCCTGCCATCAATCTTGAATCTGTGCAGCTGTCATCTGCACTAGGAAGTTGTATATGTAATACCTGTTCAATACGTAGTGTTCCAGAGCTTTGTTCTGAAGACAATAGGAGGCTTGTTCCAGAGTATTTAGGTCCTTATAAAAATCTAAGAGCAGAAAAGGCATAATTGCATATACCCAAACCAAAAAAGCCTCTTGAAAAGTATTACTAGGTTATCAACATTGTATTGACTACAAGTTTGGGTCTAGAAGCATAGAATAGCTCAAGTTGGAAGGAATCTGTGAGGATCATCAAGTCAAATTTTCTGCTCCTTGCAGGAATACTATGACATTCCGACACTCCTCAAACTTTGACAGATTTGGTGCCATGACCACTTCCCTGGGAAGCCTGTTCCAGTCACCCACCACTGTTGGACATTTCCTAATGTGCAGATGGGTAGCTCATTATTACTGGGAGGTTTAGCAGGCCTTTGCCAGTAATGCAGGCAGACTCTGGTGGCTCCTGTTTGCTTACATTGGAAAATGTCATGGTGATCTTTTTACAGATACTATTAGAGTTAATTTTGACCATTGCCTTGTTGGGCATAAAATGTTCAAATGTGCTTGGTAACAGTATCCAGTGACTAGGTTTTTAGAAAATGTTCCTTGACACAGTTTTGCATTTGGCCTGAAATTTTTGTTCAGAAAGTTTGGACCCAATATTGGGTATCTTTTCTGGCTAAAGAGCTTATGTTTTGAGGGGGTGACATCTTTCTGTCATGTCATTGGACTAGCAAGCTGTCAATGACCCACAGTACTGTACATGCTGTAACTGTCAAATAGTTGCCTTGACTAATAAATTTCTTCTTCCAAATATTGTTTCTGCTTTGAAAAGTGTATTTTGTCACCTGTGTTCTTAAACTCATGAGAAAAGTAGTCCAAATATTGTTTAACTTGCAGCAGACTTTGGGTTTTCCAACTGGCTTTGAATCTGTATGTAGCTACCAGATTGTAGGCTGAAGCTAAATATTAATTCAGGATATGTTGTTTCAGGTACTGTATTACAGGACTGTAAAGAAGTTTTATACCAATATGTATGGGCACTTAACCCATATTGGGTTTGCAAGGAAGCTCAAAAACCAGTCATATGCTAATATAGTCATAATTAAATCATTTTTTTTCTGGCATGTGGACATTCAAAGAACATAGACTCAGCAGTGCTTAAATGCAAAGGAATATATTGATTACAATTTGGAAACCTGCTATGAGTTATGGCTATAGCTCCATATTTTTGTCTGCTACTCTTTAAAAATTAATCTGTTCCTTTTATGCCTGTTGCATAAAAGACTCTGTTGTTCAAGCTGTGTGGATAAGTAAGGTGAGCCCCTGGTTGTTTTCCCATTTCAGCCATAGCTTGGAAAAAATATATTAATTGCAAGGGCTTGTCAAGTTGTCTCTTCTTTACATGAATTCATTATGTAAAATCATTTTCATCTGCTCTAAGTAATATTTTGAAAGTAATTGGAAGAATATGTGGAAGGAGATACCCTTCAACATGAGCAATGCTTCCAGAATCTGACCACCTTGGCATTGGCTGTGGTGATAACTCTGGAATTGAAAATGTGAATCCTGTCTTTCTGGTTTTCATTAGTAAGGTGTATTCTCAAAATTACTGCTGTTTCTAAGCAATCATCTCCTCTGAAACAAAAACAATTAACAAGGACCTCTTTTTTTTTTTATAATTATCAAATGATTGTTTAAGAACTTAAAAATAGTTATTCTGCTCTTTGCCTCACCAACAGTGATAGCTCAGGCTACTTCGTTGCTGGATTTTTGTGTGTCTTGTCTATCCCCTCCTAAATACATAGTGTGTTCTTTGGTGGCTTGCCCACCTGGAGT
This sequence comes from Tricholaema leucomelas, assembly GCA_013400475.1. Taxonomy (NCBI): domain Eukaryota; kingdom Metazoa; phylum Chordata; class Aves; order Piciformes; family Lybiidae; genus Tricholaema lacrymosa; species Tricholaema leucomelas. Next base: position 193,277 of record WAAF01001740.1, read on the forward strand.
GCTGATCCATCTTTCTGCTGTTTTCTCTGGATTCTTCCTCAGTGCTGTTACTTACTTTGCTTTAAAAAACAAACAAACAAAAATAAACCCACAAACAAAAAAAAAACCCCAACAAACAAAATCCCTCAAACACTCCGAAGCTGTTTTTATTTCATATAATAGTTAAACAGAAATGCATTTTATGTTTAAAAATCTGTAAAACCAAGGAAAAAACAATCCTTTTTCTTTGCAAATGTACTTTTGTTGATAGATGATTGTTTGTTTCTTTGTTTGGATGTTCTGGGATTTTGTTTGTTGTTGGTGGTTGTTTTTTTTTGATTGGCTGTTTGTGTTTTTTGTTGTTTCTTCTGTTCTTAGCCAGTGTTCTCATGCGTGGTGTTACAAAGCACTCACTGGCTTCTGCATAACTGAGAGTTACCCAATCTCATGCTTCTGTCAGTTTCTTTTTCCAGGCTTTTTTCCCTTTTTCAATTGGACAGTATACGTGGTTTACCTTCAGACTTTGCAGCAATAAAAGTAGCAGTAAAGCACTAAAGGCAGGTGACAATAGTTTACTGGTAACTGGGGTGTTTCATTTGTCCTTTTTAAAGCAAGTAGGACTCTGATCTTGGAGGTCTCTTCCAACTGAGGCAGTTTTATGATCCTGAAGTGGGATCTTTGAGGTCTGTTGGTATTCTGTGATTCTCAAGTGTTTTGAAATTGCAGTTTTTTTGAGGCATGTACAGGCAGCAGTCTTTCCACCTTCTGCATAAGGACACAGAAGAGGTTTCCATGCCGTTCAGACAGTCTGACTTTGTGACCTCTGCATAAGGCTACAGGCTAGTCAGTTCTTTAGGCTGCACTTGATCAGTACGGAGAAGTAGGCAGCTGTCTGTGCTGAGAGGGCATGGATGACAAGAACATGCTTGGGCAGTTCTTCAACAGCCTTGTTGGCTTCCTTTTGGCTTCTAGGTACAATTCAAGGTTTTGTCCTTGGCTGCTTTTAAGTCTAACATGGCTTGAGCTCTGTTTGAGAAGCTGCCTGCTTTTTTGATCCAGCATAGCAATTAATGTTAACCAGGGTGCTTGACCTAGATCATCCTAGTTTTTAATGTCAAGTAGCCACTGGCAGGAAGTTCCTCAAGAGGGACTTTTGACTATGGAATGTATTCCCAACCTGGTCTGGTGGAGTCAGCTTGCTATGTGGGCTCAGTGCCAGGCCTATCTTATTTCTTTGCCTATTGAGATGAAGAATTGTTCAGTGCTTCTCCTATTCTCCTTTGCCCCTAAAGAAAGGCAGGTTAATATAGGTTTAAAACCACTACGCTAAGATTTTCCACTTCAGCTATGTGGGAAGACAAGTGAAATATATTTTAAATAAAAAATAGCACACATGCTGCCTTTCTACATGAAAGGGCTTTTTTCCTGAGAGAATTTTATTGAACATTTTGCATGAAATGAAAGCAAAAGATGTTTCCTCACACAGACCAGTTTGAAACTATGGCAAGTTAAATTTAGATAAGTGTTGTTATATTTCGGCTTTGTGGAAGACTCCACAGTTCACTGCCAGACACAGAAAGCTTCCTTCCTGCTGGGAAAGGAGATTTCTCAAACCATTAAAACCACTGCCAAGTTCTTTAAACCTTCCCAAGCCTCACAGCTGAACCGGCTGCAATAAGGCCAGCTTTACCTCACAAGAAGGTGTCTGATGCTCTGTTTTCTTATCCCTGCCATTTCTGATGGGGTTGATCAGTCCAGCAAACAAGCATTTGGGAGTACAAGTAATTTTGGGAAGGAAGGGTTTAGTCAGGAGTGCTGCATGACAACTGCACACCAAAGTTGGAGCGAACTGTTGAAATATAAATACAGTCCTAACTTTGGCCTGGAAAAACTCTGTTCTCTTGCTGTGATAGGTCTGAATGTTTGTTGGCAAATGCCCAAGAGCCAACCGAGATAACTGTGGTTATAGAAGGATACAAGGGAGGACAAGAGGAGATAAATTTGATCTAAAGCCCTAAACTTCAGGCGGCTGGGATCAATTTATGGCTACAGTGTTCCTCTTTTCTGCTCAAGTGAGAGACTGCATAGTCCTACAGGCTAGGAGGGTTCAGCTTGCATGTCTGGTTTGAACAGAATAGAAAAAGTCACTTTCCTGAACACACTTTAGCCCTTTTCCAGTCAGTCTGGCTTCTATAGAGTTTCAAGAACACAAGATTAGAAAAGAGAACTGAAGGGGTTAGAAATAAGGGCAAAGGTTACTTGCTTCTGGAAAAGGTTAGGAAATAAACCAAAAGCAGAATTTGATAACTTGTGAGCATTCATAACTTTAGTTCTTGACTCCAAGAAAGAATAAGACTCGTAGGATGATAAACCTGATCAAGTGGTTAGATTCAAAGTCAATTGGAGATTCACAGATTTCAGCAGATTTTGGGTGTTTTTTTAATGTAGAAGGAAAAAGACCTTACGAAATACAAAACTTAAACTGGAAGAAAATATTAGGTCATACATAAGGGGAGAGATTCATTGAGTAGTTTGGGTTGGAAGAACTTTAAAGATCATCTAGTTCTAACCCCCCCAGTGTTGTCAGGGACAACTGCTAGACCAGGTTGCTCAAAACTTCAGCCTTGCCTTGAACACCTTTAGGGAGGGGACTTCCATGACCTTCCTGGGCCGCCATGACCACCTGTACCACCCTTATTGTAAATGATTTCCTTCTATTACTCAGTATAAACTTATCCTTTCCAAGCTTCAATGCATTCCCTCTTGTCATATCGCAGCCCCAACTCCTGTAGCCTGTCACCATAGGACAGGTGTTCCAGCCCTCCTGGACTCTGTCCAGCAGTTCAGTGTCCTTCCTATGCTGAGGGCACCAGAAATGGATGCAGCATTTGAGATGGGGTCTCATGAGAGCAGAATAGATAGGGAGAATAACCTCCCTCATCCTGATGATCACATTTCATATGATACAGCCCCAAGATACAGTTTGCCTTCTGGGCTGCAAGCACACATGGCTGACTGACGTTGAGTTTTTCATCAACTGACGCTCCCAAGTTGTTCTCTTGGAGACTGCTCTTGAGCCACTTCTCGCCCAGCCTGTATTTGTGCTTGGGCTTTCCCTCACCCAGATATAGGACTTTGCACTTGTCCTTGTTGAACTTCATGACCAAAGATTTTTGGTCATGACTTTAAGTCTATTTTGAAGACTGGTAATGAAGAGAGGTGGTTTCTGTTCTAATGAGAAGAGTTACTACCTAGAATGAGGCAATTCTTGTGACATCCGAGAGGGGAAGTAGTGAAAGAATAAGTGGAAGCTGCCAAATATGTTGAAATAAGAATGTTGATTGGTGTCATTTAACTAAAAGCAGTTATATGAAGGACTGGTGCAACCCACTAGGAGGTATCCACTGTGGTGAATGGGAAACGATGAACTTAGATCAGTGTTTGGTTAGTTGCTCTGAAATAGAGAGGATTAAGCTAGTGCTGAGACAGTGCGCAGAATTTCTTGCCGACGTTACAGATGCTTACCTCTTGAGTGGAAGGTGGCAGGAGAATCCTATATATGTTCAGCAAAGAGAAACAGGAACCTTGTGGAACTCATAACAGGTAGGAGACAGAAACAAGCACTTTCAGCATGTGATTCATTTGACTTCCTTCAAACACATGCTATAGCAGAAGAACCTAGTTTTTCCCATGGGCTGTAAAGGGAGGCTGACATGACTTGTTCAGATACAGACACCTACACTGTAAACAACTTTATTTGGCCAAGTGAATTCTGGCTTGGCACCCACATCTAAGAATGGGAAGACAAGGGTGCAGTGTTATTATGGTTTGTGGTTAAGTGTCAGATGACCTCCATACTAGTGGAGACTTGACACCTTTTCAAAATGGGAGTTGGCATTCCAGGGCCTCCAGAAACAACAATTCATGTTGTTATGCTGAAAAGGCATCACCCCTGTGCCACCTCTCCCTGGGCATCATATGAAAAACTGTTGCAAGTCCTAGCTCATCTTATGTTAGTATATGAGGATACCAGTGCTGGATTGAGCTGTGAGACTGGGTCCTGTAGCATTACTGGCAAGGAGTGAGCACATATATGCTTCACCTATCTCTGGAAGCACCTTCAAAGAGCTGAAAGTAGTAGCCTGTTAAGTTGCTTCCATCTAGCAGCGATTGATTTGTAGGTGAGTGCGTATAGAAGTGACAAGCGGTCAGATGGTGAGCTCCGCAGGGACGCTTACTGGACAGCAGAGTATACGTTCTGGTGACAGCCTTGGTGGTTACCTGTAAATCACCTAGCATGCATTTGGTGGGCTGTGAGAAGTGAATGATTTATTGACACTAGTTCTTGGTTGAACTTGGAGTGTTGTGCCTTGTTAAGTAGGTCACACAAAAGGCAGAAGTTGTGTTTTGTTATTAGTAAAAGTAACTTCAATCTTTTTTTTTAACTATAAGTAATATGCAGATGTTACCATTCTCCTACTTGTTTCTATCATATCCATACAAATCTGCTTTTATTAATTCAGGACTTTGAGTTGTTTTGTTTATATGGCAGAGTTCCTAAAATAAGTAAATAAAAAAATACATTTACAAACTTATTTTTTTCCCTGTGGTTTATTTGAAGCACCAGCATGTTACATGGTAGATGCTGTATTATTTCTGTGGCTGCACAGTATAACCAGCCAATTGATGAATTGTTTTTTTTATCTTTTTAAAGAAACAAAAATTTAAATATCACTGAAATGTGTTCATTTTCAGGAAAATTTTAATAGTGAAGTTAATGATTTTGATTTGAGTTTAACTTATGTTAATGTTCAAGGTGCTTAGACTTCTGCTTTTAAAGAAAATGAGGAATGTTGTGTTTATTATGATTATTATGAATTACTTTGTTAAAGTAGTTTTTAAAAGATAGCCTTGTTGAGTGAATCTTCATTTTTACTGGGAAAAAAAAACACATAAACATCATTCACATTATTACACCTATTTTCTCAAAGTGCTCATTGTCTCTGTGCAGGCTTATTTTATAATGTATGCATCTGGTAATGAAAACAGTAATTAAGTTGTTTCACAATGAAATTGTGATTGGAGGAGGGGGGTGGGTGGAGAAAACTCCAGTAATGCTAGCAGCTGGATTTATACTCAGTAAAACTAGCTAACTGACTAGTAAGGCTGATTCTTCACCTACTGTACTTTAAAGCCTAATATTTTATATGTTAAAGTGGCGTTTCTCTCCTTCTGATTGGCTTTCATCATTTGGAGACGCCACTTTTCCACCTCCCATGTTCTTTCCTTAGGTTTTTTTCCCCCCTTTCCTGCCATCACCTTTACCCTACTCCCATGTATTCCATGACATACACATTCTGACCTTCATCAGTTGAGGAATCTCTCATGCACTGGGATGGAGTGGCACAGGCATTGAGTTTCAGGTGTTTTAAAAAGATGCTGCTGAGGAGGTTAGAGAGGTTTAAAATAAAATGGTGGTGGTCAAGACGTACACAGGGTGCTGAGCCATGCTATAGACCAAACCCTAGTGAAGCCTGACAGTCCTGGAAAAGACTAGGGCCGAGTAGCAAAACCAAACTCAGGTGGAGTAAGGTAGAACTATTTGGGTGACTGTTGATGAAAATGCAGGAAATAATGCAACAGTTATGTTACAACATGGCTCACTTAAAGTATTTGAATTAAATCTGATTTGCTTTTCTAGTTCTTAGTCTCCCTGCTTTTCATTTTGGTGTTGCTTATTTTCTTTGTTTGGGATGATGTACTGTCTTACTGGTTTTTGTTTTCCTGCACTGGAGCCTTGAATCCTTGCCTTTTTTTTTCTCCTCTCTTTTTCCACTCCTCTCCCCCTTTTTATGCCCTCCACTTAATACTACTTGGCACAACAACATTCCTAAACATTGTTTACTTGCCTGCATATCCTCTGCATTTATTTCAAGGCATATTCAAACAAATTTACTGTTGAGTTAGGTCTTGAATATAATCGAAGCAGCATCAAGTGTTTCTAGAGCTTAGGACAAATTTTTGACAGTGCCCAAGCTGACTCTAGGCCCAGAGGTCTATATTCAGGTCACTTTGCAGATTAAACCTGAAATAGTCTCACAGCCTTGCACTGCGTAATGATTCCCCTTGTGTAACCAAGGGGAGGAAAATTAGGTGGAGAAAAAACGTCAGACCTGGTTGGATATGTGGGTTTCAGCTGGGGGAAGCTGTGGTACCAAGGATCCTCTTTTTTCAAATTTCTCTGAATCATTTGAGGCTTGGGTGGCCTGAGTGCATGAAAAAAATGTGTTTTTTGGGGGGAAGGCTGGTCTAATCCGTGCATTAGTGCTGCATATTTGATATGGCATGGGTTTTTCTTTCTTGAGATTAATCCCTGTAGTGTTTTAATAAAATGAATGTGCAACCTACTTTTTTCATAAAGGCAAATGGTGTACAATGTTAAGGACCTGAAAGATGCACTAAAATAATGACATGTAGTATTAAGACTTAACCTTGCATGAACAAAAAGCGAAGCGACTGCTTTTTGAAGCATCTGCTTGCGTCATTAACTTGGAAACTAATTTTTATCTTTCCCGAACTCATTTAAACTTTCTACTTTAGTCAGCACCTGTAGTAGTTCATTGTACTACCCTTAGTGTAAATACCTCTGCAGGAGCTATTTACTTCAATTTTCAATCGTTTTGCTTTATGCAGCTTTGAAAACCTCCAAGTCCTCTCCGAGTATTTTCTTCCTTTCTAAGAAATGAGCCTGGATTCTTTAGCCTCTTGGTTACAAATGTCTGAGGTCATGTATCACCTTTCCTCTTTTTTAACCCTTTGTGGACATCTCTATTTTAAACTGCAAATGAGAGTCAGTTTTTATTATTTGTGTGCAAAAGCTGTACCTTTCAGGCTTTTTTAGTGTTACTTATTCAAAATATGCTCTCTTATCCTTTTGCAGAGTAAGTTTTTTCCAGGGGAAAAAGATAATTTGGTGATGAAAAGCAAAGTTTGGAATGGCAAACTCTGAGTTTTACTGGAGACTTCGTAACTATGTGTGTACCAGTGAGACAAAAGTTGGTAAAAAACTGTTAACTGCAGTTTGATTTATGCTTCTTTCTTTGCCCCTTACAAGAGAAAGGGGGCAAAGATGCTCTTAGGTCAGATGCTCAGCTGTGCTGATGTAGACAGCGGAGGGGTGGAACAGTGGATTGCAGATACTACTTCTTGCCTGCCAGCCTCAGCGGGAAGCAGCTTCATTGTTGAGTGTAGCACCCCTCTCCGAGGAGCAACTCTCCCTTCTCACAGGAGTGTTTGGCTTCCAGCGTTCTCCGGCTCTGTCACAGACATCATGCAGTATTTTGGAGAAAGAGTCATCTATATTGGAAAAAACTAAAAACCTTTGGCATCTTGCTCCATATCAAGTCGTTGTCTATACATCAGTACGTGCACTGCCATAGAACTTCCCTTACGCAAGTCATAATTTGGAAGTGTGCAGTGGAAGACAGTCTGTTGTTGTGGAGTTGTTTTTTTTTTGGGGGGGGGAGGAAGGGGGTTCTTACATCTACAGAACTAGAGATATGGTATGCTACATAGAATCATAGACTTAACTGGGTTGGAAGAGACCTCCAAGGTCATCCAGTCCAACTTATCACCCAGCCCTGTCCAATCAACTAGACCATGGCACTAAGTGCCTCATCCAGGCTTTTTGAACACCTCCAGGGATGGCAACTCCATCACCTCCCTGGGCAGCCCATTCCAATGCCAATCACTCTCTCTGTGAAGAACTTCCTCCTAACATCCTGCCTATACCTCCCCCAGCACAACTTGAGACTGTGTCCCCTTGTTCTGTTGCTGGCTGCCTGGCAGAAAAGACCAACTACCACCTGGCTACAGTCTCCTTTCAGGTAGTTGTAGACAGCAATGAGGTGACCCCTGAGCCTCCTCTTTTCCAGGCTAAACACCCCTAGCTCCATCAGCCTCTCCTGATAGGGCTGTGTTCCAGACTTCTCACCAGCTTTGTCACTCTTCTCTGGATGTGTTCCAATATCTCAACATATGACTGAAGGCAAAATATCTTTTATGGAGATACTGAGTTCAACAGGTTGTAATCCTTACTTGTTAGAACTTTGATTTATTTTTTTAAATAGTATGGGAGTGTTTTGGCAACAAATGGAAGTGTGAGAGCAGGGACAGAGAAGAAGGTAGAGTACAAAGGCCATGTGCAACTAATAGAGAAAAAGACCTTACCTACTTATACTATGTAGTGGTAGACCCAGAAACCAGAGTTCACATCTCTGTCCAACTTTATACTGTCGTTGTAGTGAACCCATACAAACCACTGTGTAGAGTAGTTAGGGTTTCAGTTTCTGCTGAACTGTGCAAGCATTGAAGAAAACTAATCAGAGTTTTTTGCTGTTCCCTACTACTTCTCTTGTGTGTGTTGGTAGTGTGTATATAAAGCATGTAACGCACAAGCAGTGTTTCTGTGTTGGTGAATGAGGTTGTGTAACATCTGTATGCTATGTTAATGGTTGTAAGAAAATAGGACTTTAGAAGTTGCTTACATTTGAAGTGCTTTATTAAAATTATTTCCTGTTTCAATCAACTGAAGGCAAAAAATGGTTGTTTTGATGGGTTGATTAAAGACTTTTCTGTGTGTTCTTTACCGTTATGAAAAAAACAGTAAATCCTGTTTTCATATGGGTTGGGGAATTTTTATGACTAACTGGTCAAGTGAATTTAAATGTGCATTTTGTTGGTTGTCAGTTTGTTGTTACTGTGAGGGGTATGTGTGATGTGGGCATTTTTTCCTTACACATCGCAGATACTCAGGTTTCTCGGACGAGTATGTTCTTTTGGGGTACTTGATGTAGTTCATCCTCAGAAAAACATTGTGAAGGAGTTGTTTTGGGCTTTTTGAAAAACAGAATACGACGCAGTAGTATGCATGCTTTTGGAACAAACAGTGAGACTCCACTGCTGTTGATCCGATGCTTTATTTCTTTTATTTCATTGTCTGCATAAGGAATGGTGAGACCTTGGTATTTCTGGTGGTTGGTGGTTGTCTGTGAGGTTTCGTTGGTTTTGTTTGTTCTTGTTTCTTGTCAGTCTTGGTTATTAATTTGCTCTTGAATTTGTCAACTCAATTTTGCAACTTCTGTATTTGTCCCATCTTCCATCTGTCATCCCACCTCCTCATGTCTAGTTTTGAAGCCAGTAGTTTGATTCGTGTAATTAGATTGCTTTTGCTCAGGTTCAGTCACTGTTGTCTGTTTACTTACTGATCCATGTTCTTGCCATAAGATTCAGTAAAATAGAGGATGATTCCATAGGCAAAATTCTTCTTCTGTATTTTGAAACATCCTTCTGAGAACTGGAAGTACTGTGGCTAGAATCTGATCTGATTATTAGAACTTCTAGCCCGTGCATTTCAGAAAAGTATTACTTCAGTTCCTCAGACTGATGACAAGGAAACATCTGCTTGAAGAGCTTAGAGTGACCCAGTTTAAATAGCCTGAACTGTGCTAAAACTGGTTCTACAGTATCGATTGTGCTTTTTTCTTCCTTATTTTGAACGAATCACAGATAAATGTCTTGCACATTAAGGAGATGAGCTATAATAAAACATATATGGATAGTATGGCAGCAGTCCAAGAGTATTAGTGTGCGTGCCCTGATTGAATTGTGGTGGCAGCTAGCAGTCCCTCTCAACTTACAGTTAAATCTTAGTGAGCATGGAGAACCTTCCTCAGTGAACTGTACTCTTTAGAAATGAGAAAGGCCACTCCAGTTGAAGATATTTGTTGCCTGCGTTGGCATGAAACCTGTTGATTTGGATTAGTGCCCAGCCTCTCCAGGAAGCAACATTTATTATGGAGGATGTGGACTGCATAATAAGTCCATGAAGATGACACTGTCTAGCTGTGTGGATAACTGTGTGACAGTTTGGGTGGTACCCACCCCTCCACTCTTATGAAATCACCCAGACAAGATTCAGCTAGATGAAAATGAAGGAATGAAGCTTTATATTTACAGCTTAGCACAGTATACAAGCAGGTACTTGCAATATATACGGCTATGGACAGAAACACACAAGTTAAGAAGTAATATGGAACTGCAACACCCTTCCCAGAAACCAGAGTCCCCAGGAGGGGCTCCCAACCACTCTACCACTTCCTTTCCACCCCTCTACCTTATCCCAGACTTCGCCTTAGGAGCAAGGTGAGTTTGGAGGATTGGCTAGGGCGGTTAGAAAGCAGAAGCATTAGTTACACAGAAAGCAAGCCAGGGAGAAAAGTACAGGCACCAGTTGTGACAGAGACCCACTGCGTTATCTGTGTTTATGTTCTTGTTTTTATACATTTCAGCAAGCCTATGAGTGAAGTAGACATCACCATTGTTCCCTTTTCACAGCCTATAATCTAATTTCTTTCACTACAATATTCCAACTAGCCTCAGACTAGCACACTGTGTTAGAGTAGAGCATGTATATGTGGTAATAGAAATATGTGGGTAATATAAAGTCAGGCTGATGCAGGAGCGGTTATGCTAACAGGCATGGAGCAAAATTCAGATATATGGATAAGTACATGAGACAACCACCATCATTACTGCATGGTTTCTGCAAAGGTTTTTGATAAGTGGAGAGTGTGGGTTCTTATGAAATTCAGTGTTGGGAAATTACATGTGAGAGTAACTGCCCTAGCCCCTGTCTGCTTTCTTCCTGTATCTACTTAGCCACTGGGGAGGACACCAAGGAGCGGGTAGTTGACCAGAGAAATTGTTCGAGTGGATTGGATCTGGTCAGCAGACTGCAGCTTGGGCATTCTGGTTTGGATTACAGAGGGGGGAAAAAAAGTATAAAAGAAACCCCAACAGTTTTGACCCAGCTTCCCTTGAAATGTGTACATTAAATATTGACAACTGCTATGTTTAAAGACCAGGTTCTTTCTCTGTTCCTAAATTAGTAGACCTTTGGAAGATCTTAGTAGTTTCTTTTCCATGAGCATTTATTCCCTTTGCTTAGGGCAGGAGTAATCTTTACTGCTTCTTTGCATTATTACGTGCTTCTTGCAAGTGTTCGGGCTTTTACTTTATTATCCTTTGGGGACTCTTTCACAGAGAAACGAACCTTGATGTCAGATGGTAGTGAGCATGAATATTCCAGAGCTTAAATTGCCCCTGCTGTGGGAAACCTCATAGGTAGGAAGAGAATTAAAGGGAGGAAATTTTCCATAAGGTGCCTCCCTCAGACCTCTCTTGTCTGTTCTTCGTATTCTGATGGTGAATACAACAGATCAGAGAAGAATGCCGTTTTGTGAGCGTGGAAGATCCATGATGTGGGCACCTCTGTGTGGGTGTGTTGTGCACAGTCCTTAGATTTGTTGGTTGGCTCAGGCTTTGGGAGAGTACTGTACTGGCTCTTGCAGGCAAATAAATTAGGTCAGCTTATTTTTTCAGTGGTCAGTACTTTGTTCATTGGTGGTGCTTTGTTTGATTCCTGTTAATATTAACTCTCTGAGCATTTCAAAGAGAAAAGGTTTAGAGTTTTGTGTTGGTTATTTCTCTAATATGGCTGAGCTATTAACCACTGAAGATTGAAGCAACCTGTAGGAGGACATCTAACTTTTGTACATGTTGTTATTTTACAAAGTCTGTAAGTTACATTTAGAGTAGTAACCAAAACATTTCATCTCTGAAATCAGTACTCACTTGCTTTTTGCTGGTGTTGAGTGTTGTGCTTATCCATGGTTTCTCAATAGTAGTTCAATTACACAGCAGGAAAAATGGCATAAGAGGATAATGTTGATTTTCACTCCTGTGAATGTTACATACGTTTCTAATGGCTCAAACCAGTTTTGTGATAGTAAGACAAGTGGAAAGCTGAAAAATGGTTGCTTTTTGGTTTTGTTGGAGGAAAGCAATTTTTCTCACAGTGTTTTAATTCAGGAAATCTGTGTTTTCATGTAGATTCATGCCTTTTAATGTGTTTTGTGTCTGGAGTGCAGAGACACATCATTAGTCATCTATAAATAAAAATAACTGAGAAATTATAAGGGTCTTATAAATGTTTTGAAATCTTTGAGTGCATTAAATTGGTGAAAGCTTCATATTTCTGATTGATTAAATCATCAGCCTGGCTGTGGTAGTGAGGACAATTGTATTACGTATGAAACAGTAGGAATTGGATAAACCTAGATGGACTGATTCACACTTAGAAGCTGGAGTTATGCTTTGTGGTGTGCATTATATACAAACGTAATGTGTCTTCTGGAAAAGCAGGACAGTTTTAGTGAGCTCCATACTTTTCTAAGCTAGTAGTTTGTCAAGATCTGTTGTAGTTTAAAAAAATGATGAGTACGGAGCTGTTATGCATTCGTTTCATTGTGACAGTGTGTTTGGTTTGAGGATTTGTGTACTGTAAGACAAGTGAGAGGCTTTCTGTCTAAAAGGCATATCTAGTGTTTCTCAGACAGTCAAGAGAACTGTTCTGGATAACTGCCTAAGAGTTTTTATTATTTTTGTTGTTATTTTGTATTTTAAAAGATGACTGCTTCTGATGACTGGATCTATACTTAGGCTTACAGTGCTCACTGACTCAGAACAGGATAAATCTTGTTCCTACTGAAGTTTATGTTGACTTCAATGTGATATTTACTGCCACTTTTATATGGTGTTTAATACCACTTTTATATGATGGAAAACAGTTAAGAGGTCTAAATTTTTTGTAAAGGTATTAGAGAGATTCACAAATATTTGAACTTATAAGTTTGGGGGGAAAAGAGAGCTGAATCTGTTGCAGATGTAGGTGTATGCAGTGAAGTGGGAATCCTTGCCTTCAGAATAAAGGAAATCATCTGCAATCTTAATATTGTCACGTGAACCAGAATAATAAGACAATATGTGTGCCAAAAGGATTTTTGACACACTTGCTAGCTGAAGAGTTTTTGAGTCACTTCATGACCTAGAAACTGATGTCATTGAAGACAAAAAGAAAAAACTCTGTTTGGAAGTTGGCAATAGAATAGCCAAATGTACTTTATAACTAAGAATTGCAGCTAACTACTGTTGGCTTCAGCAGTTGTTGAGTAGCTGGAAACAGTATTATAGTGTGATCCTTGCTGTAACTGTAGAAATGTAAATAATTATTCTTTTGGGCTTATCTGGTTATCAGCTTCTCCCTGTCCTCTCAGAATGGCCCAAGGTACCATGACAAAGTTTACATGTCTAATGTAGCTGTACACATATAGCAAAGTACACATATACAGAAGGTGGTTGCCTGACAGACACCTGTAGTATTTTGCTTTTCATGACTAGCTGTGTTTTCTGTAATCAGAATGCTGCTTCTTGCTTTACAATGGTAGGAATTTTTTGAAGACAATGGAAGACTATTTATACAAGAGTCTTTAAAAGTGAATATTCACAAAGCAGTGTTTCAGTGATGATACAGAGACAGGTTTAAGACAACAAAACCCCAAACAAACATCCCCCAAAAAAACTCTAAGCTAACACCGAGCAAAAAAAAAAAACCAAACACTCAAACTTTTTTTTTCAACCAAGCTTTTGATATTTCTTTAGCTATCAGGTGCTAACGAAATGCTAATTAGTATAATCAAAAGTGTAAACTAAGTCCTTACTTTCACCTCCTGCTCAATCTTGCATCCTTAGAAGAAAGAAACAGTGATAGAGTTGGGATAGTAAAAGAAAAGGACTGGCAAATGGGGAAGTCTTCTTCAACTGCATAAAACAATGTAAACTAACTTGTGGATTTGTTTGTGGGTTTTTTTGTGGTTTTTGTTTGTTTTTTTTTTTCAGGTTTGGTTGTGTGGTGTGTTTAGTGTGGGTCTGTGGTCAGGTTTTTTTTTGTTGTTGTTTTGGGTTTTTTTTATATGTTGCAAATTATTGCTAAATGTAAGTAGCTCCCCAGTCCACTCTCCTTTCAAGTGCAAATGTGGAAAAGCCTGTGCCTAGGAAGGCAAGGGAAGGTGCTCAAGAACTTGATTCTGTACTGGATACCTTCAAAGACTAAGAGTGGGAGATGTATCTTGGTGTTTGAAATTGCAGGGAGTGAAATTGATTTGTACATGGTATAACTTCCAGATAGGGGTGGCTGAATTAAAGCTTGCAGTAATAAAGGTAGTCAAGTAGAGTTACTAACAGACAACTGAATAAGGTACCTTTAAAGGATGTTTTTCACCTTGTGAAACTGTTTCCAGACATCACTTTTCTCTGAAATGCACTGGGCGGGGGGGAGAAAAGGCTGTATTTGTGAATGTTAAAGGTTGTTGGTGGCTTTGTACTGAATACAAGGAACTGCCGCAATGAGAAAATCCTGCATTAAGGTTCAAGACTCTGATTCAGCAAAACACAATCTTTAACATGGGTGAAGTACTAATTCTGCAAGTGTTCATATAATCCCTGATCAGGACAGAAATGCTGAAATAAACCATGTGTATGAACGTATGTAATGCAAAGTACTGATAATGTCCTTAGACGAGTGTCTCAAATGTCTGAAGCAGGAAATTAATCCATGAAATGAGTAGTACTACCATTACAAGTGGTCAGCCTCACTTTCTCAGGATCCACCTTGTGGACAGATATTTTCACGCTTGGTAGTTACTGGTTTTGTCAAAAGCAGAAGATTGTTGCTGTGATGACTTGAGAGTTGTTGGAAGACCTAAGTGAGATGTCTAGTTTTACTAGCAAGGTGCTGAAGATGCCTGGGTATCAATTGAGATCTCAGTGGAATAAGGTTATTTCTTTTGTAACTGTGTAAGCACTAATAGTCTAGGAAGACGGTTTTTTCCTTCACCCCTGTGGATGTGGAAAGAATCCCTGTATTTGATCATTTTAATCTACATCATTCAGTACTTCTTGCCCTTAACTGTTACTCTTAAGCAGTAGTTAAAATACTAATTTCTTGTGTACTACTATATTGCATGCTAGTATAAGCTATAAGAAGTATATTTAAAACTAACATTCTAATAGTAAGATTTCTCCGTCTTTTTTACGTCTGATTTCTGTGACTTCAGTTGATATGGGTAGAATCGATATAGACAATTAAGTAGATATACTTAACACTTGTTAAATCTTCATTCTTCAGCTATGGTTTTTCTTTGTTAAGAGTTATTTGTGCTACTGTGCTGTTAGTTTGTAGCTTGTATCTGGTTAATAAATTTCATGAAACCATACTTGTTTCTGCTGTGTTAGCGCTATAAAGAACAACTTAATGTTTCCACTTAGTCAAATTATGTAAAATAAACAGCACCCCTTACCTGGTTTGCACTTAAAATCATCATTGCTTTACCTTATAACTGTCTTGTAGGCAATGTAACTGAAATTATAATGATGAGAGCATTATTTACGACTTGTCTCTCTAGAAAATTTTCACAGGGTGTTACTCAAAGGGCTGTTTTAGATGCTGCTGGAGAGTTAGGTCAGCAATGTTGGGTGACATGGTGTCAAGACAATTTTTCAACTGTTCCTTATTAATACTAGTACTGATGGGCCTATCTGTGTTTGTTCCTAAGAGAATGCTTTTGTCAATAGCATCTTTGCTTTAGCAGGTAGTTTCATTTAAGAATGGGGTCCAGGTGGGAAGACTATAGATTATATTAGATTCTACTATCTTTATCCTTTTTTTTTCTGCTGTGCAGAGGAATATTCTGCAGTAAATAACTGCCTTATGGTTGAGGAACATTCCCATTGTATATTCAGAATCAGCAGTTAGAAAATAGCAGAATTGCGGTTGTATGGCCAGCATGTGATTGAATGGATTGTGAAATGCTCACCCCATCTGTTCTAGGGCTTGTATGTTTTTGTGCGCGCATGCCTGTGTGAAGAGCCAAGCAAGTAGAAAACAACCTCCCTGCCTGCACTTGCTCGCCATAAGAAGTTGTAACTGTGAAGATCACTTTTTCTCAGCTGGTTAGCAGTGAATGACTATCTGACTTCACAGATGTTATGTTGTCATGCTGGCTATGTTTTGGGTCTGTGGGTGTGCATCTTGCTGCAGTAGTTTTTTGAGTGGTGGCTGTGTGCTGGAGAACTGCACTTGCTGCTTCTGCCTGATGTTCTGAGGGCAGCCTGATTTTTGGAAAATTTTTGTTGGACTGTTGTGGCCCTGGGAGAAAGCTGCTAATTTGTATTTTTGGCTTTTGGCTTCCACTTCTTACAGAGCCATGCTTGTGTCCCATACTTGGCAGCAACAGCCACCTGGCTTGAAAGCTTCTGTTGCATGTTTAAATCACCCTGCTCAACTGGAATATTGCAACACTAGTTCTTTGGTTTCGTTTTGGGAGTTTTCACAATACTTATGTTTGGAAAGCCCATAATATATTTTTATCTGAAGTGTTGGATGAACTTAAACTGCAGATGTTGCATGATCAGCTGTGTTTACTGTGAAGATACTTCTCAGTATTTTCTGCTAGGCTGAAGTGTGACGTGGTCTACTTAAACTGGTCTCTCCTAAATCCTTTTCCTGGTAAATCTGGGGTAGACTAGAAAGTCTTCTAGGAAGCATGGTGTGGGACCCAGTACTGCAGTAACTGTGTGATAGGGTAAGAGACTGTGACTAAACTTCTTTTAAACTACAGCTGGCTGCCTGTATGATGCCCTAGCATTTGAAGGCTGCAAAAAGGACCCGTCTGTACAGAAAGATCAGTAAGCCCAAGTGTATGGATCTACTCAGTCACCATTTGCCAGAGACCCTGGAGTGGTAGTGGTGGAGGCATGTAAGGTATGTCACCTCCAGCCTCCTTCTCCCATGTGGCTGAGGAGCAGAGGCAGGCCAGACCTGTAGGGCAGAGCAAGTCTTGGGACCACCCTGGGCAACTGTGGGGGTTGTTCTGACATCCGGGTGCTGTGAGAATGCCATGGATCTCTGTCCAAGCATAATAAATGCCTCGGAAACTTTGGTAGGTCTGTGGAAAAGCATCTGTGTAGTATGAGTCCCTCCTCTGCTGAAACAGAAGGAATAGTCACTGATGTTACTAAAAACTAGCACTTAAAATTGTTAAAGCTATGTAACAAGAGGGATGTTTTTTGAAAAGGGTGGTGTTTCTCTGGAGTGATGGAGTGAATCTCTTTCGGTGGTAGGTGGATGGTAGTGCTCTAGCAGTTGCCACGTAACTGCCAAAGCTGTGTCCTTCAGTAAATGTATTTTTTTCCTATCTTTTAGACTATAGTAGTTAAAAAATGACTACACAAAACCAGACTAAGCCCTCAGTGCTCAGCCAAAGAAGAATCGTAACACCCTCTGCTGGCACAATTGGCTGCTCCTTCTACTCCTCAAGGACTTGCCTGGCAGATATCCTAGAAATAGTAAAAGATAGTTCTGAAGTGCGATGCCGGCTCTTCTCAATTAACCTCAGGTTATTTCAACTCGTTGGAATTTATTTCTATGATTTTTTTTTTTCCAGAAGAAATTTGATAGTTTAATCTGAGCAATAACACTGCCACTAAAACAGATGAGAAGGTCGTGATGGGCTTTTTGCTGCTTTAAGATGGGAGAACCTATGCTACTTAACGAGTGAACATACAGAAGGCTACTTCTGGTTAGCAGACTCCTACTGAAGCTGGAGTTGAAGGTTCTCTATGCAAATGTTTGAAGAAAATGGGTATCCCTTTGATATGCTGATAGTTGCATTTAAAATGACCCTGCCAAATCTGTTGGTCAGACTTGTGGTTTCATAGATTAGCCAGGTGCTCTTAGGGCCTTCCTTAGAGGTTATCTCTGTATGCTGGCTGAAATGTTTAGAAAGCCTCTGTGTCCCTTGTCAGATGCTGAGCAGTCAGACGGAGGCAAGCTGGGCGATTAATTTTTTGCTTCCCCCCATGAAGAGAGAGTCATGCTCTCAAACTCTTGGTAGGCTTGTCGCATATTAATATCTTCTCCTCTGTTCCCTTCTCAGCTCAGGAAGTCTGAGAAGGAAATGACAGGTTAAGATGAAGTGTGAACACTTCTTAATGTCTTCTCGTAAGACATGCCCGGTGCTTGCCAAAGAAACCCCCTGCGTCTTCCTGCCCCGTCTTATGCCTTAACACACAGCATATCGTGGTAGGTGCTGCCTATTTCACTCAGAAAAATGGTCTTCACCCACAGTATTTGTGGGGAGCCTGGGCCAGTGGGGTGCCCAGCACCCCTCTCTCAGTGAGCCTGTAGAGAGCTGGGGCATGTCACTGCAGCGCACTGACAGGGCGCCTGGCGCTGGATGGGAGCGCGACAGTTCAAGCTGGGGGGAAGAGAGGGATAGGGATAGTTGTGAGGGGAGCCGGCTAAATGTTAAATTAATAACAGCACTGTTCCTAGTAAATGGTCGCTTACATAATTTCGTTATGAAAGAATGCTGCTGGTGGATCCGTGCTCCTCTGTGACTTACTAAAGTGTCCCTTCAGCACGGCAGTGAAGCACTGCCTCCTGCATAAGAAGGGTTAAGAGGAGACAACATCCTGTCAAAGACCTTGTTTTTAATTTTGCCTCTCACACTGGCACAGATCCGGCTAAGAGCAGCCCAGATTAGTTCGGAAAACCTTTGAAGAGATTTAAGATGTCCTTCAGCCAGTTTGAAGGTTTTTGTCTTGCAAATCCAGTACAAGGGCGCCTGCAGGCATCTCGACCCTTGCTGTGCTGTTGATGCAGCTCAAGGTCACACTAACCCGCCCTGTGACATTCAACAACGCACACAAAAAAATTATGCGGTGAAACTGCTTCAGCATTCAGCCAACCAACAACTTCCTCAGTTCCAGACTAAAGGAAGAAGTCTATTTTTTTTCCCCTTTTTGTCGCCTTCTCCTCCCCCCCCCCCCCTTTTTTTTTTTTTTGGCTTCGTAGACTTTTGCTGCAGGAAATAATCCAGGATTTCTGGTGTGTGTGATGACAAGGTCATTTCTTAATTAGAACACATGTAAAGAACAAAGCTAAATGGCTTCAAAACAGCTTTGTAGTTGATGGAGGGGATTTAAATTATTTAAAGAGATAGTCACACAAGTATGATGGAAACAGAATTCTAAACACATTAACTCTTTCAGAACGCTACAGTTTCCATATGCTACTCAAAAGAAAATGTCAAATTTGATGAGCATTATTGCAACTGCTGTTAAATGAACATGTATTTTTTTGGCATCTATTTTGTACTAAGGGCTGCATTATGCTTTTTCTTACCAGAGTTTTGAAACCAAGGTTGATGTGTTGTTTGGTTTTGGAGTTTTGTTGTTGTTTTTTGAACAGTGAAGTGTTCTGTGCTGGCTAGAGATCAAAAGATAGCCATAGGAGATTGCTTCTTGTAGATCAGTGACTTAATTTTGACCACAATTCACATTTTTGGTGTAAGTGCGTGTGTATACGTGTGAACTGTCAAGCAAGTATGTAGGTGTTATTTAAGAATTGCTGCTGGGTGAAATCTGGACAACTGTCCTCAAGTATTCAATGTGATTGCAAGACATAAAAATACAAAGAAAGTGGATTTGAGATCAGGGAATGGATATGTGAAAGGAGAGAACTGATAAGATAAATGACAACTTTACTTAGTTCAAAATGATTGTGTGCTGGGTGGAAAGACTAACTGCAAGAGGCATCTTGGAATTTGAATTGTTTCTCAGATCTGGTTTTGACTCAAAGCACCTAAACATGAATGCATTGGTCCAGATGTCTTTTTTTCCACTCCCTTCTTCTGTTTCCGAGACTGCTTTTTCTGTTAGTGCCTGCGGCTATTAAAGTGGCCACCCTCTTGTAGTTGCCCTGGGGAGTGCCACGGGCAATGCATTTTCCTGTAGCTCAGCACCTCCTACAGGACAGGCTTGACCCCAGCACCACCTTGCTGCCGATGGAGAAGCCGAGTTTGTTGTGGTCTGCAGGACCTGCCTTTTGGTACCAGCATACGATAACTTCCCAGGTTGGCTGCTTACAAAAGTATTAGGGAGTGGGGGAAGGGGAGAAGAAATACTTTGAAAATGTCTACCAAGATTTAAAAAGAAAGGGGAAGAACTACTGAAGAGAGTCTTTGCTGGCAAACTTAGGGCTCTGTGTATGCTCAGAGATGCCACCGCATGCATGCAACGGAGAACTGAACCGTGGAGAAGTAAGTCTTCTCCCTGTAGTCAAAAGTGTAGCACTTAATTCAGATTTAAGTGTTTCAAGTGTAAATGACAAAATTTCGGGAGTTTCTTACTTATTGTTTTGGTTCTTGTTTTGTTTGTTGGGTTGGTTTGTTTTGGTTTTTTGTTGTTTCTCTTTTTTTTCCTGGAATGAATCTTGTTCAGCTGGAACTTGAGGCACAGCAAATGTCAAATGTCGGACTGAAATGGATTATGCTTACTAGAGAGAGATTGTGCTGGCTCTGAGGACCTCCTTGTGAGAAAGGAGGAGACTGCATTTGCCAGGACAAAGAGGGAAGATCAGATGCTACAACTTCTTTACGATTTCGGTTGTGCTTTTTATTCTTTGCCTCGGCTCCAGAGCTTGGATGAGGCTTGCGGAAAGAAAACGAAGGAGGAAAACAGGCTCCTCACAGGAAAGATGGATAGGATAGTACTGATGTGCTCTGTGAAATCTGTACATTTCTGCCCTTGCCTGGGGTGTGCTGTGCCCTTAATATTATGGAAGACCTAAGATCACCTGCTAGTAATTTCTAATTTACTGTCCTAATTCATCGATTTGTTATCACTAATTGTACTTCATTTACTTCTGTGTAGTTTCCAGTACCTAAAGGGTTGAAAGGTTGCTGTAATTGGCACCCGCAGCTGCTCTTTCTTTTGACAGGGGATAATTTTGCAGCCTATGCTTTGTGTGACAGCTGCCTAATTGGGCATTCTCCCCTTGTAGCAAGCCTGCCTCCTCCAGCCTCCCTGCTGACAAATGGTGGTGGATTATAGATGAGGACACGCTGACCCGTTCGACCTTGCTGAGACAGCGGGGAGGGGCCTCCTGCTACTTGAGGGAAGCTTTGGGTCATTTAAAGGACAAGGTCATGAGCCAGGTGGGGAAATGACATGATATCACATGACAATAGCCCAATGACATGGTCAGTATGTCAAGGACAAACTCATCAGTATTGATTAACACTGCTTTTTCCTGGTGTCTCTGCAAAGCTAGTGGTATTTCAAAATTATTTTGTTAATTTATTCTAGGTAAAGTGCCAAACATGATTTTTGGGGGGTATTTTGGGGAGCATTTGTACACTGCTTTCTTCTCCACACAGGTAACATGAAAAAGCAGCATTGCTAAAACTCCACTTAATGATAATTCATAGGCTCATCTGGATGTTTCTGCGTGTACCATCAGGAAAATACCATGAAGGATGCATGACAGAGCAGAACTTAAGGAGGGGGAAAAAAATGCTGGTTTTAGATTTCAGTATTCCCCTTTTTACTCCTCCTTGAAATGCACATGTTGTGACCCTTTGAGAACACATGTATCCACATCTGTACGGCTGACTAATGTGGTGGAAGCGTTTAAAGGGAAAAGTTAAATATCAACTGAATGGTTAAAAAAGTCTTGCATTAGCTCAAGCATGACACAGTTTCTTAATGCATTGCCTGTATCTAGCTATGCCAGGCAATACAAATCTGCTAAGTGGGTTTTTGAAAATGCTGTGAGAAGTCTCAGTACTTTGAGAGTGTCTTCATGTTGCATTTTTATGCTAATAAACTTGGAGGTAAATGAACAGCTTGTTTGACATTTGCGATGTTAGACAATAATAAAATGCTTTCTTCTGGAGTAATTAGACTTGATAGATTGCTTATGTTGAGAGGTAAAGATAAATATAATCAAAAAAAGGAGAACTCTTGAAGGGAGCTGGTGCCCACTTTGGAACTTCCAGTATTGTTCTGTTTTAGCCAATGCCTGATGGTGTCTCACATGTGTGTGCACATGCATGCATGTGTGCATGCAGATACAGACGTGCATGTCATGCACTGAGTTTCTGAAACAGCCTGTTCAGGGAGGAGTGTTCACCTAGGAACACGATTCCCATTTCGAAGATCTGATTTGTTATTGGAAGCTGTTGTGTCTGAACCTCGTCAGTGCACCAGGATGTAATTTTACTCCCCCGAGGTAAAAAGCCGTCAGTGGTAAAGTGTGATAAATTAGTTCACTCAAGTAGATGCGTGTGTGTGTATGTGTTTAATTCTGACCTTGCTGTGCGTGTGTTTAGCTGCTCTCAGTGCCTGAGTCAAGCCTGGTGGAGGTTTAATCCTATGCCCTTGTACACGTATACTTGATTAGTAGTTGTGGTTATCTCAGCAGAAGACATTCTGCTCTCCTCCATGGTATTGGTCGGGACCTGGGCATTGGGGAGTCAAGCTGAAGGAGAAAGAAAAGAGAATTTTGCATTAGTATTCTGTGATAGCCTTACTGTCTGCAGAACAAATTGATTGCTACAGTGTACCTGTGCTTGGCACCACTGCTGTGAAAGAAAGGTATGGTTGTAATCTGTTTTATTGTATTACATATTGTGACACTCCAGGAATGCTTAACGTTTGGCTCTTCTGTGGCACATGCTAGAAGTCTAAAAGGAAAAAGGAATGAATGAAAAGTATGTGAGGCTGGCTGGCATATTAGCAGCTTTGTTTACTACAACGAACTTAGTAGCCCCTGCTAATGAGACAAATTTGTTGTATGTGCCAATGGCAATGTGAGGAGATGAATTAACTGAATTCACTGTATTATATACTTGGTTATTCACATCTCTGTCAGTAGTTGCTACCTATCTACACTGATAAAATTCTAATCGGTGTTCTAAGGGGGAGGGGTTAGCTTTTAGCAAGGTTATAAATGTGAAATATACTCGAACATAAATGTAGTTGCCTTTTTAAATGCAAATATAGTGTGGGATTTTTCCTATTTTTCAATCTACTGCACTGGTCTTACATAGTGGGGATATGTGAGGAGAGGTATAAAAATACGAAAATACAAATGTGCTGCTGTGGTAAACAGAGCAATAACAAAGCTGAGGAAAAGTCTTGCAGGATTTTAGCCTTCATGTCTCCTCCCTCCTCCCTGTTCTTAATGTGTAAATATGCACTTGTATTTTAATGAGAAAACTAGCGCTCTTCATGTCTTTAACTCTGTTGCAGACTTCACACTGCTGAGTCTCTGGTGTGTTAGATGCTCAGCTGATGTCAGTTGTGCGTTTGGGAAGCATAAAGCGTTCATTAATAAAATTCAGGCTGTTTCACAGAGAGCTGTGCCTGGTGCCCCGTGCCTGGCGTCACTGAAGTTGTGTTGGTGATTGTTTGGAGCATGTTTGGATGTGGTCATTTGAAAACATTTGAAGTGTCTCGCTCTTGTCGCGCAGACGTATCCGACTAATTAAGTTTAGGACAGGTGGCAGACTTGTTCAGGGCATTTAAATCTGCATGTAAAGCTAATCTAATAATTCAATGAGAAAATGAAAATCCATCTTTGCTGGTGTGTTATCACCGTGGACAAGCCACAGAGGCATTTACAAAATCCATTCTCTACTTTTTGTCCTGACAAGTAAACAAGTTGCTTTAAGGAAATGAGGGACTTTGGAAATGCTGTATGCTGAGAAGCAGTCATGACTATAATAGTTACATCTGTCATGTGGCCCTGCTGGCTTAAGATTAACACTTTCTAGATGTGCAGTATGAGTGCACCCTTGAGCTTACATTTTACACCTTGCAAAGAGTGCGAATACAGCCTTATGCATGTAAGCCACTGATCTTTGAAATGCTTTGACAGCTAAGAAAATTTCAAACACTGGATAGGGAGGGAGGTCTGTGATGTGATTGTACACAACTGACAATGACTTTACCACCTAATCAATAAAAACATATTTATTGCAATATTTTGTGAGTAAGCTGCTATTCTCCTTGGATTTGGGGGGAAATATAAACACATGTTGAAATAACAGAAGCTGGTAAAAACAGTTGTATAATTTACACAGTGCATTGCAAGATTAAGGGACTTGCCCATATCTTACAATACACTGGAAGTTAATTGCAGTAGTGCTGCAGAAACGGTTAAATCTTATGTTAAGTTCTATTTTGAGGTTTCATAGGTTTTAACCAGGTAGTGGTAAATGGTTGAGTTAGGAGGAAGGTGTTAGATAAATAGAGGGCAATATTGCATTTCAATGCAATTAACTTTTGTACATAAGTAATTCAACCCAGGACTTTAAATGATTAGAGGAGAAGAAAATGACATGTGATTAAATCTAAATCCTTTAAAATATTTTACCAGTCAAGATTGTTGTGACTGCTTTGAGACTTCATTTAATTCTTCTTTTGAGTAGAGCCAGTTCTGAGTTCTGGAGTTTCTGGTTCAGTTTGCCTTTTTTTGGTCATTTATTAGCATATCGATAGAGATATGAAATAGACTTAGATTACAGCTAAAATAAGACTAATGAGTGTGCAGTTTTGATATCTCAGTTTTGCTAGTAATATGGAATATTACCAACTTGGGAGGCATGCAGTTTTCTTTCTGTGGTGTGTGTGGTGGAGTTTTTTTGGTGGTTAGTTTTGTTGTTTTGGTTTTTTTTTAAAGTGGAAAGTAGGAGGATGTTGGAAGAATTAAAAGTTTTACTGCTGGCTATACTGAGTGAGCATGGCTGATAATATTAAAATCTTGAAGAGAATTCTGGAATGCAGCTTGACCTGAAGTGGACTGCTGTATTTGGCTGGGGGCAAGGGGGAACCAAACAAAAAAAGAAATTAATCAGGTTTTTAGAAAATATTCTTACATTATATAAGAGGCATGCAGTGGATTCTAGCATTAGTGAACTGTAACACCACCTTTTTCTAGAAATATTTGATTTTTAAGTCAGAGTTGATGTCTGAGCATGTCATCAATGTAGGTTATTTTAGAGGTAAATTTCAATCCAGGGTAAATCTCTGCAAGGTAATGGTACCCTGCCTGAGATTGTGAAATGTTTATTCTCCGTCTCTGCTCCATTTCCTTCTGTTTATCATGCTTTACCACAGAAGAGAGGAAGCTGAGGTGTTGCACAGTCTCTCTAAGCAAATAGATTTTCTGTGCAGATACTGAAGGCAGCCTTAACCAGTGCTGTAGCTAACAGATTCCTAATTTGCTACTGCTAAAGACACTTGTGTAATTAATGGCCTTGTGTATTGAACTGAGACTGCTGCGAAACCTAGTCTAGAGGGAATTATTTTGTCTGTTGTGTTGGTTAACTTCTCTTGAAAATTGTTGCTGATACATCATTGGGGTGATGGGGAAGAATTTTTTAAGGCCTGATGAAATAAGTTCTGGCTTGACCTGACCTGGCTTTGTTCTGACCACTGGACAAAGCATCTGCAGCGGTAGAATCAGATTCAAGACCTTAAATGGAGCCACTAATACATGTGTGTTCAGCTTTACTTAAGGGGGCAAGTGTGG
This sequence comes from Tricholaema leucomelas, assembly GCA_013400475.1. Taxonomy (NCBI): domain Eukaryota; kingdom Metazoa; phylum Chordata; class Aves; order Piciformes; family Lybiidae; genus Tricholaema lacrymosa; species Tricholaema leucomelas. The sequence goes on from WAAF01001740.1 coordinate 218,595, forward strand.
TAAAGGAAGTGCTGCACTTACAAGTGTTTGTGTGCTTTTGAGATATTCTCATAAAATTTCAGAAAGATCTGGGACCTGGTCTTGCTGCTCCCATGATTGCTGGCTGCAATTGTGATAAATGATGTAGATGGGATTATTAATCTTGTGTTTTCAAATGGTTTCAGGAGACAAAAAACATGGTCTTGTTCAACGTTCCAAACACTCTGTTTCTTTGCTTGGATCTTTGCTTCTGCAGCATCAACCCTACGTGGTACTGACTATTAGCAGTTACAAGGCTTGGGATACTACCCTTCCTCCTAAACCTACCTATTTTCTGAAGTCAGTGATAGCTACTTGATCTGTGTGCCTTTTTTTTCCTTGCTTGAGGTAAGAGTATGTGTGGCATGTATCTGCTAATTATATGAATGAGTAAGTATAGGCGCTAAGTTTACTAAGTTAGGTCAGTTCATGAGCTTGCAGCTTCTGAAAATGGAATTTTGAGTATGTGGGTACTCAACAGGAGAAAATCTTAATATTGATTATTAATGGATTAATGCTGCTCTTACATGTTTTGTTTTTGTTTAGACTGGAGGGAAAGCTGGTTCTGCAGTTACTAGCATGGCTTGCAGAGGGTGCTCAGTCATGTTTAGTATAATTCGGGGTTCCGGAGTCTGAGCGCCATGGAGCAGTTGAACACGTGAAAAAAGCTGCCAATCTGGATTGACTAGCTACTGCAGCTGCAGACACCTTTCCTTCACAGCTTTGCTTACAGCGTGAGCTGCTGAAGATGTGTCTATACACTGGTGTCCATATGAATGCACACTCCAGTAGTCTACCCAGCCAGTTCAGTGCTGTGAATGTACTGCAGCTGAACTAGACTAATAAAAACCAGGTTTTGTTATGGTTTTAAAGCAAGGAAATAATATCTGTTCAGGAAGGAAGCGTTTAGAGGTGTGTGTATAGGTGGTTATATATACTTCATTATGAAAGATCCTTGCATCAGGAGAAAAAGAACTTTATTGTTCTTTGGAAACAAAGATTGAAACTGGGCAGTGGATCAGAAGAGCCACTCCTGTGCAGTAGCCTTATCTGCTGCTGCTGTGCAGTGGTCCTCCCAGCTCTAATCAACTGCTTCATTAGGACTATTTCAGCCTGTCAGATCTCTGAAAACTAGGAAAGGTGGTGGATCAGGTTGTTTTTTTGTAGTGGGGTTATTTTTTAATCCTAGTGCATTATTCATCTTTTTAGTTCGTTCCTGATGAAATAGTTCTCTTCAAGTAACAATGTCAGCAGATAGAGTGCGAAACCTGTAGTTGACTCTACTTGACACACATCTCCCCCTAAGGGTAGTAGTAGTAGATGGCCATGCTGGTAATGTTTCTTGGGAAGATAAAAGCATTTACTGTGGTGTTGCAAGTCTTACTCCTTCAGTAGTCCCCATTGTTTCCTCAAGTTGTGTGTACACAATTGTTGTTTTGTTTTCACCAGTATGGGAAAATAACCCCAGCAACTCCACCCACACACTGCAAAAATCCCGGTCTGTGCTTGTTGTTTCATATGTAAAGTGGGAGTGCTCTGAAGGACTGGTGAAATAATGTTCGCTGATGTTTGCAAAGTGTTCTGTTGTGTCCAAAGACAAAATAACTCTTTTCTGGCAATTTTGACAGTGCCCACCAATGGGGTTTGGGCACGCAGTGCAGGTAATGAGAGGTCCAGATGAACAGCAAAGCAATCAAACTAGTATAAGTCTGTAAAGTGCAGTAGCCATCTAACATCAGATGTCAGAATGAAATACATCTATGGTAACTGAAATGTCTCTTACCCCACCCACAAACAAACTAATTACAAGGTTTTACTGACTTAGCACCTCTGCTATGAGGACAGGCTGAGAGAGTTGGGGCTCTTCAGCCTGGAGAAGAGAAGGCTTCGAGGAGACCTTAGAGTGGCTTTCCAGTATCTGAAGGGAGCCTACAGGAAGGCTGGGGAGGGACTATTGACAAGGTCTAGTAATGTCAGGATGAGGGGGAATGGGTTTAAATTGGAAGAGGGGAGATTTAGACTGGATATTAGGAGGAAGTTCTTTACAGTGAGGGTGGTAAGACACTGGAACGGGTTGCCCAGAGGGGTTGTGGATGCTTCCTCCCTGGAGGTGTTTAAAGCCAGGCTGGATGAGGCCTTGAGCAGCCTGCTCTAGTGGGAGGTGTCCCTGCCTATGGCAGGGGGTTGCAGCTGGATGATCCTTGAGGTGCCTTCCAACCTAAACCACTCTATGATTCTGTGACTTCACATTATATAAAAGTAACATGCAATTGAATTCTGTAGTCAACTCAGGCCTGAAAGAGTTTGGAAACTTCCAGATTCATGTAGTGGATGAAAATCCCTGCTGCAGTTAGGAATGTTGCCTACTGTCTGCAGTTTGGTAGAGGTTTGATGGGTTTTTTGTTATGGAGTTTTTAGACTGTGAATGTATGTTGCATTGCATAAAAATAAGATAACTTAGTTGACCTCAAACAGTTTTGTACTTCAACTTTTCTACCTGTGACTATCATTTTAACAAAAAATAATTTCATGGAAGAGTAGTTCAGATGTATGTTTTGTATACTTTGCAAGTGGTGGACTCCTGACAAGAGTGCAGTCAATGGAGGAAGAAGTCTCTTATCAACAGTTCCCTTCTCTTAGGAACACCTTCCTCTGTTCTCCATGATTTATGAGGACTCCATGTCAGAGCTCTTTGTCACATTCAGGTAGTCATGACGGAGTGCAAACCAATTTGAAATTAAAAATGATTGGATGAGCATTACTATGCAAAAATTAAACTGTTAGTCGAATCTGTCCATCAAAGAGAAATGTTTAATGAAGGGTTTCAGTGGCAGTACTTAGAGTGGCAAAGATTTTGCTTACCTAACAGTTGATTTGATAGTGAGTTTTTTTGGATGTGTTAGAAAAACTGACCAACACTGTTGCCTTCCTTGTGATTGATACCTGTGAGAATATAGATCATATTTGCTCTTGGAAAAAAATGCCATTTGCTTTCAAGTAGGGTAACTAAAGGTGAATACAAGATTTTGAGGGAAAACTCAAAGATCTTTCAGTAATATGTTCAGGTGTATTAACAAAAAGGAGCCTGTTGTTATTCCATGTTCCTTAGTCATTCATGCCTTATCAAGCAGCTGACAAAACTAATTTGCATTCAGTGCACACTTTTGCTGCTCACTTGAAGTGCATTACAAGAATAGTTTAGTCTATTAATTTTCATTTTGGAATCTTCTCCATCCCTCAACGTATGTGGCGCTTTTTGGTCTGAATTGTAAGGGATAGGGGATAACTACTGTTTGGGTTTTTTTTAATTTCCCCTCCCACCCCTTTCTCAGCAGATTTATAGAATCAAGATGTTTTAGATCTTCAAGTCTCACCTCTTGTTCCATTGGTCAAGATCACTATAGAAATAATGTAACCACTGAAGATTTTTCACTTCCCATTTGTGTGCATTGTAACAGTGTTCATTACATGTCAGTGGAAATGCTTCCTACAGTGGTGTAGACACAACTGATGTTGTAGGGGCGATGCTACCTAGAATTTTGCTTCTTGCTTTAGTATTTCATTAAGACAGTTGGTTTGTGTCCTTTTTACAGTGTGTGGTTTCCTGCATCATCTTGTTTCTGCTTGTCCCTCTCTTACTCATCAAGACTTCATTTTTGCAAGGCAGTCTCCCAGGCAGCTTGGGTAGCCTCATTGTCTTCACCTATCATTGATGCTTTTCTTAGACTTAGTTTTTCTCTACAGCCTCTCCTTTTTGCTTAGTTGTCCTCTGTATCTTGTCATAGTTTGTAAGCACTTGGGGGTTTCAGTCTGAATTTACAGGAATGTAAAACATTTTACAGTAGTAATTATGCCATGCAGTGTTTTCCAGCAAATGTCAAGCACAGATAGACTTGCTCACATAAACCTGGTGGAATATAAAGGAGGGAAATGTGGAATTTGCATCCCAGTCGGTTAGGTTATTCTGGGTAAGCCAAACTGTTCACCTGAAGAGATGCCATACGAAAGCTCTAGCAAACTGTTCGCCTTAAAAGGTGCTGTAAGAAAGCTCTAGATTCTGTGATGTAGTGGAGAGACAACAAAGGGCCTTTGAAAGGAAGGGTTAAATTATTCTTTGCAGTCAAACTGAAATCAGAGGTAGACACAATAAGTCAAATCAGTCTGATTTGAGGAGCAGAGGACAAATTATGTGCAGAAAAGTGGAGAACTTGAACTTGTCTGTCATTTGGGCATGAGTGTGTCATTTGAGAGACTGAGAAACCTGGGGCTGTTTAGTCTGGCGAAGAGAAGAGTGAGAGGAGATCTTATCAATGTGTACAGACATCTGAGGAGTGGGCGTCAAGTGGATGCGGCCAATCTGTTTTTGCTGGTCAGCAGCAATAAGACAAGGAGCAATGGCTACAAAGTGGAACATAGAAGGTCTCACCTCAACATGAGGAGAAACTTTTTTACAGTCAGGGGGACGGAGCAGCGGAACAGGCTGCACAGAGAGGTTGTGGAGTTTCCTTTTCTGGAGACTTTCCAAACCCTCCTGGATGCATTTCTGTGTAAACTGCCCTAGGGGTTCCAGCCCTGGCAGGGAGGTTGGACTCAACAGAGGTCTCTTCCAACCTCTAAAGTTCTGTGATTCTGTGTGAAAGGTTATTTTATTTAAGGCAGCTGAGACACAGAAATCTTCCTTTGTTACGCTGAACAAGGTCTGGGTTTGTTTTACCTGTCACTGGAATGGGTACTCCTGCTGCCTTCACCTTCTTCCTCAAATGGTTCTGTATTAGTATCATCTTGAGCACCTTTTTTGTCATGACTAAATAAAGGCTGTTGTGAAAATAAGTTTTCCTAGGAGCAGTATTTCCCATCTTTCTCTGGTTGCTATTCTATCTTTGCCCTCTGAAGTGAAAACGGGCTGCACTGAAGAAGGGGTATTGTCAAGTTGTACCAGCCAGGGAAGAAAAAGAGCTTTCACTGGTTTTTAATAGCAGCAGCGTGAGAGTAGAGGAGCTCTTTCACACCTTATTTTAGCCCTTGTGCATTCTATTTTAGCCCTTCTGTACCCTTTTCTCCATATCTTTAATCTTTGTGTTCTCTTGATCTTTTAGTGTGTACCACTCTTTTCCTTGCTCCCTAATCCTGTGTAGTAGAAGAAAGGTATCAGGTAAAAGCTGTAATAACAATGTGCATTCTTGTACTGCAAAAACAAATACCTTTTCTTTTGTAAGAGGAAGGAAAAACATACATATATTCTGGAGGTCAGTTTTGCTCTAGGGCTTCATTTAATTGTTTGGCAACTGAACTTGTGTTATGCATGCGCTCAGCATCTCACAGCTGTTGATACATGTATTTTGAACTTCATATAGACTGTGATGAAAGAAAGGGAACAAACAGTATGACGTGAATCTGAGGAAAGGCAAGCAACATATAGCATTTGTGTTTTGGTTTGGTTTTGCAGGAAGTATTTTGGTGGATTTAGGTTGATTTTTGCTATGGTGATTTGCTATTGGAGGAGAGGAAGAAACAGCCTCGGGTGTAGATGGTGTTTGCCTGCCTGGGGTGCAGCACAAAAGCTGGAAATGGAAGTTTGAGTATTAGAGTAAAAAGGAGTGTTTGTGGAAACAAAAGGGTAAGGGAGAAAGACGTAGTAATTGGTTAGCTTGTTTGGGTAGAAATGCAGGAAATATTAATGTTTGTAGAACACTGATCAGAAATTCTAAACTTAATCTAGAGCAGAGGGAAAAACAACTGAGAACTCAAAGGAGAAGGTTATATGGTCAGAGTGGCTTGAGGGGAAGGTTACAGGGTGGGGTTGGACTCAATTTCTGGAGGTCCGTTCCAACCTCTAAGATTCTGTGATTCTGTAACAGCTCTGTTTTGTGTAATGTGGAACGATCTTTGGTGTCATTGATGTTACAGAAGCGTGAGTTGCAGAAGTAGGGGGACAAGGTAAGACTAAGTGAGAATAATTTAAGAGCATGAGTAAGATTTTAGAAAAGTAGAATGTAATGTCAAGGGTGTATTTTGTGGTGTTGGTTTGGTTTTGTTTAGGTTTAAGTCACTGTAGATAAATGGATAGCGGGAATGTCAGAGAAAAGATAATCTCATGATGACAGCTTCCCCCTCCTGTAGAGCATGTAGTATTAACCAGGCAAGGAGACCTATCCCCTCTCCCTGGAATGTTATCTTGACCAGCTTGTTCAGCTCAGTTTCACAGGTCAGACTGATACTGTCACAAACTGACCACAAAATACAACTACCATCAAAGGAAAACTATTTTATTCTGTTGACATCTTGTTACAAAGTAAAACAGGTTCCCTTTCATGAGCTAATACTGAATTAACAGATTTTCCTGTTAAACACAGAATTATTTTCCTCCATAGGATTCTGCATCCTGATTATAATGTGTTTATTTTTACCAGGGTCAAGTGAAAAGCAGATTCACAGAGATCCAGCATTGGCACTTTAAAGGTATGAGTTTCTGACCCTGAACTTGAAGTTTTATTAACCTGGGTTTTTTTTCTCACCCCAGGCATGGAGTGGTAACTTTACCTAATTCACACTAGCTTTTGTCCTATCCCTCTTCAGAATTCTGAGTTGGAGAATGGTTTCTTTTCACTTCCCCAAATAGTCTTTGATCTCTTTCTCCTGAGATTGCTAAGTAGGATGCCAACCTAACAATCTGCTAAAAGATTCCTGAGGAAGTTGGAGACTTGATCATCTGCCTGCCAGAACTTGCAGCCTTTTCTTAACAAATGTTTTTAAAATTGTATGCTGTTAGAACATAAGGACTTGGAAAAGAGTATGGCTTTGGTGGGTTGTGATTTTTCTTTTTTTTTGTTTGTTTTCTTCTGACCTTCCTTTGTTGCCCTGTTTTGCTGTACCTCCCAGTCCAATATGAATCATAGAATCATAGAATGGTTTAGGTTGGAAGGAACCTCAAGGATCATCCAGCTGCAACCCCCTGCCATAGGCAGGGACACCCCCCACTAGAGCAGGCTGCTCAAGGCCTCATCCAGCCTGGCTTTAAACACCTCCAGGGAGGAAGCATCCACAACCCCTCTGGGCAACCCGTTCCGGTGTCTTACCACCCTCACTGTAAAGAACTTCCTCCTAATATCCAGTCTAAATCTCCCCTCTTCTAGTTTAAACCCATTCCCCCTTGTCCTGACATTACTAGACCGTGTAAATAGTCCCTCCCCAGCCTTCCTGTAGGTTCCCTTCAGATACTGGAAAGCCACTATAAGGTCTCCTCGAAGCCTTCTCTTCTCCAGGCTGAAGAGCCCCAACTCTCTCAGCCTGTCCTCATAGCAGAGGTGCTCCAGCCCTCTGATCATCTTTGTGACCCAAATCAAATATGATTTGCTTCTGCATTAATTTGGTATTTGAGTCATTTTGTGGTTCTGTAAGATTGTGTAAGTACATGTGAACCTGATCTGCTGTTGAAAGATAACATATTAATGTAGTCTACGTTGAAGTTCTTTTGCTATCATTCACTGGTGAAATTTAGCAACAGAGGCTGAACAAACATTCTTCAGCTTTATGACAGGTTTCTTATTAAGACTGTACAAAGAATAAACAAAGGAACAAACAAAAACAGGACAGTTTTTTGTAAGAATACAGGCAGTCAGTGAAACTTACCTTCAAGTAAGGGACAGTGCCTTACTATATATTGATTAGGAAAATGCTGAAGCTACATACTGATGGCCTGTTGAGCTGGAAAATGACTTAAGATACATAAAGGAACGATGGCTTTATATACCACAAAGACATGGGTTGTGACCTGTCAGCCACACTTGTGTCCAGATTAAGCTGGAATTAATATCTAGCCTGATCAGCTGAATCAATAGTTGTGGCTATGGATAATAATTATTAGGTAATAATGTTACATTGACTAATAATTATTCCAATGTAACTTAAAAAATGTGGCAAGTTTCCTTGCTGGTTTCATGACTTGTAGATCTAGTTTTTATGACAATTTCTCTCTCCTAATTAATCAGTAGACATTAAGTGAACAGATTAAAACTGTAATTACAACTTTAAGATATTTCTGTGGGTTCCCCTACTCCAGGCAGAGACAAGATTCACGGAGAGAAATTTACGATTTACCACCTACCTCTCACTGCCTTTTGATTGTTACCACCAGCCAGTTTTGTTAGATGATGAATCGATATCCAATTGCCAGCATGTGGGAAATCAGATCACCTGCTGTGGTTGGTGCATATTGAACAACTTGAGAAATGGGAAAACTGGAATAACTGATCTTGTGCATCTTATTTGGAAAGGGAAATCCTCTGGTATGTCCTGAATAGTAGAAGAATATACAGATTTTGAATGTGAGCTAGCTTGCTTCTAACAGTCAAGATGCTTATCTTAAATTGGTGATTAGTATTAGTGGTATTCAGCACTGTAGATGTCTATTATGTGTCTAATTCTGCCAGTTTAGTCATTATATCAGATGCTTCATATAAATTTTTGTGTGCATAATTTTGCCATAATTTTGTTGTCTTCTTATTTTTATTAACATGATCTATGGATTAAACTATTCATCAAAATGGTGTTTTAACACTTGAAAAAAAGCCAAACAACTTCTTGATTTGATCTTTGCACATGGAAATATAACCATAGAAAATACTTTCTCTCATTTTTTCCCTCCCTTAAAAAAATAATTGCAGAATCAGAGAATTGACAGGGATGCAAGTGACCTCAGGGATCATCTAGTTCCAAGCCCTTGCCATGGGGTTCCCACTAGATCAGGTTGCCCACAGCCACATCCATCCTGGCCTTAAAGACCTCCAGACCTCCACCACTTCCCTGGGCAACCTGTTCCAGTGTCTCACCACCCTCATGGTAAAGAACTTCTTTCTAATCTATAATTTAAATCTGCCCTCCTCTAGCTTGGATCCATTGCCCCTAGTCCTGTCACTAGCCAACACCTTGAGAAGTCCCTCACTAGCTTTGCCGTAGGCTCCCTTCTGATACTGGACTGCCACAGTAAAGTCTCGTTGGAGCCTTCTCCTCTCCAAACTGAACACCACCAGTTGTCTTAGCCTGTCCTCACAGGAGAGGTGTACCAGTCCTCTGATCATGCTCATGGTTCTTCTCTGGACACATTCGAGCACATCTGTATCTTTCCTGTAATAGGGACTCCAGAACTGGACACAGCACTCCAGGTGGGGTCCTCACAAGAGTGGTGTAGAGGGGCAGGATCACCTCCCTCGACTTTTTGGCCACACTTCTCTTGATGCAGCCCAGGATATGGTTGTCTTTCTGGGCTGCAAGCGCACACTGATGGCACATATTGAGCTCTTTGTCCACCAGCACCCCCAAGTAATCTTCTTCAGGGCTGCTTTCAAGGCAGTCACTACCCAGCCTATACTGGTGCCTGGAATTGCCTGGACTCAGATGAGGGATCCTATACTTGGTCTTGCTGAATCTCATGAGGTTGGCTTGGACCCATCTCTCCAGCCTGTTACAGTCCCTCTGGATGGATCCCTTCCCTCCAGCACATCAGGTGCACCGCATAGCTTGGCATCTTCAGCAAACTTGCTGAGGGTGCGCTCAATACCACTGTCCATGTTGCCAGTGAAGATGCTAAACAAGACTGATCCCAGTACTGATCCTTGAGGGCCTTCTCCTGTCACTGGCTTACACTTGGACATGGACCAATTGATAGCCACTCCTTTGGTGTGGCCATCGAGCCAGTTCTTTCTCCATCAAGTGGTCCATCCATCAAACCCATATTTTACCTGTGGGTCAGTGTCAAAGGCTTGTCTCAGGTCCAGAAAAATTATGTTGGCTGCTCTCCCCTCATCTACTGATGTTGTCATAGAAGGCTACCAGCTTTGTCAGGCACAACTTGCCCTTGGCGAAAGTGATTGTACTGAATTACCTCTTTGTTATCCGTCTGCGTCAGCAGTGTCTCCGGGAGGATCTGCGGCATGATCTCACAGGGCACAGAGGGGAGACTGGCCTGTAGTTCCCTGTCTCTTCCTCCTTTCTCTTTTTGAAAATGGGGGTTATGTTTCCCCTTCTCCAGTCAGTGGGGACTTTGCTAGACTGCCATGACTTTTGGAATATAATAGAGAGGTTTAGTGACCTTGTCCACCAATTCCCTTAGTATCTGTGGGTTCATCCTGTTCGGTCCCATGGTCTTGTACACTCTCAGGTTCTTCAGATGGTCACAAACCCGATCTTCACTCACAATGGGCAGTTCCTTCTCCCGGCCCATGCTGTTATATTCTGTGACTCTGGGAGTGTGACTGGAGCCCTTGCCAGTGAAGACTGAGGTAAAGAAGTCCTTGAGAATCTCAGCCTTCTCACATCACTTGTCACCAGTTTTCCCATTTCCTTTCTGAGAGGGCCCACACATTCCTTAGTCTTCCTTTTACCAGTAATGTACTTAGAGAAACTTTTGCTATTCCACTTGATCTCCCTGGCTAGATTTAATTCAAACTGAGATTTGACTTTTCTAACCAGGTCTTTTGCTGCTTGTGCCACTTGCTTATATGCTTCCTATTCCAGCTGTCCTTTCTTCCACTCCTCGTAAGCTTTCTTTTTGTGTGCCAGCATGTCTAGGAGCTCCTTGCTCACCCAGGTAGGTCTCCTAACATTCTTTCCTGCCTTCCCCTTTGCAAGTATACTTTGCTCCTGGTCACAGAGAAGGTGATCCTCGAATACTGACCAGTTGTCCTGGGCCCTGCTTCCCTCTAGGGCTTTGTCCCATGATACTCTGGCCAGGAGATCCCTAAAGTCTGCAAGCTTAAAGTACAGGGTTGTAAGCTTGGGATAAATCTTCCTAGATGCCCTGAGGATCTCAAATTCTAGCATTTCATGGTCACTGCAGCTAAGGCTGTCCTTGAGCCATACAGAAGTTACCAGCCCTTCCCTGTTAGTGAGAACAGGGTCTAGCATAGCACCTTCTCTGGTTGGTTCCTCCAGCATTTGGAGGAGGAAGCTGTCATCTGTGCATTCCAGGAACGTTCTGGATAGCTGGTGCCTTTTACAGAAAGGGTATGGACAGCAATCTAGTGCTTCAGGATAATCCATTGTTGTGAAGTACTTGATTACTGAATTGATCAGAAGTGCTGTTCTTTCTACTTATGTCATATTTGGTTCTGTTGTTACATCAGCTAGTCAGTGCATTTTGTCATTACCCTCTTTTCAAAGCCAGCACATGTGAAATGGTTTACGCTGGGGTCTGTGAACTAAACTTATTAGAGGTTACTCAGTAAAGGTTTGGCTATGATGATTGAATAAAATTTGCCTTTTTTTAATGATGTAACAATGAGAGAAGACTCAGCATGATACTGAATGGTCACTTACTGTAGTATAGCTCACCTAGTGTCAAAACTTTCTGTAGCACTCAAATTTTCATGTGTTGGTACACTTAGACTACAAGAGTCCAAATATACTTGTTTTAGAGTTTGAAATGTTGGGTAGTCATGTGGCTAATAAACTAACATGTTTCCTGGACTGGTTTTGGCTGTGTAATGTCCCATATATGTTTTCATGTCTATTTCATTCTCCAGGTTAGTTACTGATATTTTTTTCTTTTTTTGGATGTTAAATGAAACCTCTGGGTGGGTTGCTTGTTTGTTTTTTTTTTTTGCTATTGGTTTTGTTTTTTAGTTTATTTTGTTATTTATTTTAGTTCTTAGCACTTCAGAATTTCTCTTTGCATTATCAGCCTGTCACAAAGTGGGAAGGATAGAAGTTCCTCTTAAACACTGAACCTCCCCTTTCTGTCCTGTTTTCTTGAGAGAGTTTAGAAGAGGGAATAAGGAGAATTGTATTGCCCTGAGGTCTACAACCTAACTCAATTTGATTTTTAAACAGTGACTGGTTTAAAATATGTTGAATCATTATCAGGGATAAAAATTACTGTTGCACTGCAAAGTTTGCATCCAGGCTTCAGGAGAGATATGTATCTTGCTCAGCTCAGGCAATACTATAGCTTAAAAGGGTGACAGTCTAATTCTTGTGAAGGCTATTTTCAAAGAGGCATGTTTTAGAAACAGAACCTTGGATTTTTGTCTTAAGGCTTCTTCATTAGTAATGAAGCCAGCCCAATCATGCAGGTATAGTGCTGCAGAAGTATTAACTCTACAAAAACTAAATGGAGAAAATTGGTAAACAAATGTTCAGACACCGCCGAAGGAAGAGGCAGGAGGGTATGTAATGGCATGAAGGTTTTACTGGTGATGCCTGAGATGCCTGCACGTACATGAGTTACTCGGGTCACCCCAAATGTATTCTAGTAGAAGCTTTGTACCAACAGTTCTGGAGCCCCCAACACAAGAAGGATATGGAACTGCTGGAGTGGGTCCAGAGGAGAGCCACGAAGATGATCAGAGGGCTGCAGCAGCTCTGCTATGAGGACAGGCTGAGAGAGTTGGGGCTCTTCAGCCTGGAAAGGAGAAGGCTTCGAGGAGACCTTATAGTGGCTTTCCAGTATCTGAAGGGAGCCTACAGGAAGGCTGGGGAGGGACTATTTACACGGTCTAGTAATGTCAGGACAAGGGGGAATGGGTTTAAACTAGAAGAGGGGAGATTTAGACTGGATATTAGGAGGAAGTTCTTTACAGTGAGGGTGGTAAGACACTGGAACAGGTTGCCCAGGGAGGTTGTGGATGCTTCCTCCCTGGAGGCGTTTAAAGCCAGGCTGGATGAGGCCTTGAGCAGCCTGCTCTAGTGGGAGGTGTCCCTGCCTATGGCAGGGGGTTGCAGCTGGATGATCCTTGAGGTCCCTTCCAACCTAAACCATTCTATGATTCTGTGAATGGTCCTATTTATACTCAGAGCTCTGTATCTAAGTATAACCTGCTCCCAGTCATGTCTAGACTGGCATTGATGCTCTGTTGGTGTTGGAGGTTCAAAAGTAAGGATACAAGTCAGACTATTCTTTAAATTACTAATTATAATGAGCGTCTAAACCTTGTGGCAGGAGTACACCTTTGAATGTCAGGCAATATTGTCGCCCAAGACAGCTTTTCTTCCTCTTACGTGTCAGAAGGTGCACATCTAGTGGATGTGA
>WAAF01001741.1:0-48541 GCA_013400475.1 Tricholaema leucomelas
TCCTACGTCCTCTTTTGAATCACTCTTTGTCGAATGATGTGTTTTAACTCGGGATTTTGCAGGTGCCAAAAGCGCCTGCGCAGCGACAGACTTTGATGAGTCCACTGGCGGGTTTGAATCACTGGGGCTCTGGCCTGAGGCCTGTGAGTTCAGATCTGCCTTAGAGCTAGAGTCTTTTTTGTCTTCTTACTGGGGATTCGAACTGGCTGAATTAGGAACATCTTGGCTTTGAGTAGTCACCTGTGTTCCTGGGCATCCTGCCATGTTATCATTCCCGGTTAGAACACTGGCAGCATTCCCAGAATCTTGGGATGGTAGTGTAGTGGTTGTTCCTTGCTGTGCCCCTGTGTTATCATTGTTTTGGGTTGGAGCGCCATGTTTATCTTTGTTTTTGGACACAAAAGCTCTCCTTCTAGTTCTTACAGGCATAACAGTTGAGTTTTTCACACAGACTGTTAAAATTATTATAAAATCAAAAATTATAAGGCATAAAATCACACAGGACAGAAATGCTGCAGTCTGACGTGAATAGCATTCAGAATAAGAGTAAACCACCTGAGTTTTAGGTAAGATAACTCTCATGAGAGCTGTAGATAAAGCAGTAGAAGTACTAATTTCTTTTCCTGTAATGTTACTGGTGAAGATCCCTGTAATGTTACTAGTGAGAGATTCAGTAAAATTGAAACCAGTGTAGCCCAGAATGAAATCCCCCCAACTCCAGAAAATGGATGTAAGCTTAGCTTTCACCTTTTTCAAAATTATATTAACCAGAAAATAACCAATCTGGGCTTTGACCCAACTGAAAACAAGAAAACAGAAAACAGGCCACACAAGAGCCCCCACTAAGTAAAGTAACTTCCTCATTAGCTTCATTCTGATTCCCAGAGCTAATTAACAATCCTTAAAATGAATTTGNTTACCCCAGTCCGAGGGAAGAATGGAGGTTCAGCCAAGAGGATTAAGAAGCAAAGGTGAAATCAGCCAAAGCAAATGGAGGTGAGGTTAGAAAACAAGATGGAGTTGAGCCAGCAGCCTCAGCTCTCCCCAGCAGGCAAAGTGCTGAGAGCAAAAGCTCAGAGCAAAGTGCCAAGCGAAGTGACCTTATCTCATGTTTTACTTTTCCTTTCTACACATCTCAGCAAGGCTGTGAGGGAAGTAGACCTCAGCATTGTTTTCATTTCTCAGCCTATGATCTAATTCTCACCAAAACATTCTAGCTAGGCTCAAACTAGCACAGCTGCGCTGACTAGGAAACTGCAAGTGAGGTCGTTCAGGCCAGGTGAGATTGGCCCTGGCAGTGCCAGGGGTGTTATGAGAAGTCTGGCTTGGGCAACTCCTGCCTCCTGCAGTAGTTCCCCTGCCCATACAGTGTCAAATGCTCCCTCGTGCTGCCCCTTGGGTGCTTCCCATGCCCCACTAAACACTGGCCACGTTCACCTAAGCCTGGGGTAGTGTTTGAGGACCATGTGGGTCAGGCTCAATATCCAGGCATTGCTTTAGAAACAAATCCTTCTAGATGTGAGTAGGGATGAGGGGAGGTGCCCAGAGCTTCTCCTGGCCTGATGGAGCAAGTGGGCAGAGGTTCAGATTGTGCCACTCCTTCCTCCATCAACATTTGCAGCCCTGCTGTCCTGCCTTCAGCCCTGGGGATGAACAGTGAAGCTACGTGGGTCTGGCAGGGCTGTCAGCATGGCTGTGAGGGGGCTGGGGACTGTGAATGGATGCTCCAGGAGCCTCTCTTGCCCTCACTGGCATGTTGGCTCCTTCCCAGCAGTGGCCATGGGCAATGTTGCTCTGGAGAACAGCTGCCAGGGACAGCCTTGTCCTCCACTGCAGCCTTCATTGCCTGCTGCAGGAGCTCTGTACCTCGGTACAGAGGTGGAGCCCAAGGGTTGGTTGCTGCCTGCCAGAGGCAGGAGTGGACAGGTCCTGTCTCTCTGCTGGTCCTGCTGAGCTCGTGGGCTCGGCTGCAGCACGAACATCTCCTCTACTCCTCCTTGGAGCTCAGCTTGCTGCAGCTGGCCCAGGGGCTTGCCCAAATTCCAGCCATGGCAGCAGCATGGCAGGGATGTGCAGCACGAGGGAGACACTGCAGCTCTGCAGACCTCCTTGCTCTCACACGGGGAATGGGAGAGAGGGGGTGTGAAATCTAGGCAGATTTGGATGGCATGGATGCATTTGATAGAATTATAGAATTATAGAATTATAGCTTCAGGCTGATGGAATTGTCTGGTGCAGGCGGGTGGACAGAGCCCTAGGCAGGCCTTGTGGAGCAGGTGCCCCCATGGGAAGGTGCTGGTCAGTCACGGGGCTGGGGACACTGGGAACCAGCAGTGTGAGCAGTGCAGGAGGAGGTCACACCGTGCCCTGGCTGTGCCCGGACGGAAGGCAGGAGTTTGTGCCCACCCCTGGGCACCTCCTCCTTGCTGTCCCTTGTAGGAGAGCCTGGTGATCGACAGGCCCCGCGTGCGGAAGCAGACCAAGCACTACAACTCCTTCGAGGAGGATGAGCTGATGGAGTTCTCGGAGCTGGACAGCGACTCGGACGAGCGGCCCACGCGCTCACGCCGCTTCAACGAGAAGACGAGGCGCTACCTGCGCGCAGAGTGCTTCCGCGTGGAGAAGAACCTGCTCATCTTCGGGTCAGTCAGCTGCACGGCCTTGCTGTGCCCCTCCGTCCTGCTGTGCCCCCTCCTTTCCACGGGGCAGCAAGCACCCTGGCAGGCTCTGGGCTCTAAGCCAGCATTTGAGATGGAAGGAGTGCACAGCTTCCAGAGTGCTTCCAGAGTCTGTTCCTGCCTCTGCCCTGCTCAGTCCTGAGCCAACCTCTCCCATTCTCCCCTAATCATAGAATCATAGATGGCTTAGGTTGGAAGGGACCTTAGAGATCATCTCCTCCAACCTCCCAGCCATAGGCAGAGACTCCTCTCAACTAGACTTGGCTGCTCAAGGCCTCAGTGCAGAGGCAGAACACCCCTGTCCAACGGAGCTGGCAGCACCATTCCCTTGAGCAGGCTTCTAGAGAGAGGTGCCAACACAGGGCTGTTGACGCTGTCTGTGCTCCTGCTGTTCCAGCTGGGGACGCTGGAAAGACATCCTGACCCACGGGCGCTTCAAGTGGCACCTGAATGAGAAGGACATGGAGATGATCTGCCGAGCCTTGCTGGTCTATTGCGTCAAACACTACAAGGGGGATGAGAAGATCAAGAGTTTCATCTGGGATCTCATCACGCCCACCAAGGACGGGCAGAACCAGGCGCTGCAGAATCACTCAGGTATTGCGTGTTCTCTCTGCCATTGCACCTGTACCCTGCACAGCCACGCAGGGCCGAGGCTGCAGAGCTGGCAGCAGTGCTGGGCAAGCGTTTGTGCCAGAGCAGTGCCACGCTTGCTGCACACAGAAGGTGGCTGCCTTGGGGCTGACCTGCACCCTGACCTTCAGCACCAGTGGCTGGGCCTGGCTGGCTGCAGGACGCTGCTTTCTGGCCCCCGGCACCGTAGCTGGTGCAGAGAGCGCCTTGTGGTGGGAGCAGAGATGCTCTCCTTGTGGCTGCTCTCTAGGGGGTGCTGCAAAGTTTTATCTGGCTTGTGGGTACCGCCAGCATTCCTGTGCAGGGAGACACTGAGCACTGCTGGCAGTGTGGGCATGCTGGGGGTGTGCAGGTGTGCCTCACTGTTCTCAGAGCATCAGGGGACCGTGGATTGCTGTGCAGTGACCTTGTCAGTGCCTGTTGGCAGCCCTGACCCTTAGGCTGGCAGCTGACAGTGCTGGCTGTGCTGGGAGGGCTGCTAGTGCTGCAGTCTGTGCAGCTCTTCCACTATGGCCTTGTGTGTCCTCTCAGCATGGTTCCTGTCCCAGATGTGCTGGTCTGGTGCCTCAAGGTGCTGCAGTGGTTTGCCCTGAGGCCTCTGCAGTGCAGAATCCTAGGAGATGATGCTGCCTTCTCTCACTCCATCTGGCAGGACCTTTACCTGGGGTCTTGCAGTACTTTGGCAGTGTGAGGCCCACACATCACTCTGTGTCCCTTTCCTGTCTGCCTGCTGTTGAGTGGAGTTTTTCAGTGTGTCCTCAGCACCCAGCACCTTCCCCAGCCCTGCTCTCCTGCTGCCTCTGACCCTGCCTGGGATGCTGTGGATTCTCCCTGGACCTGCAGTGCAGCCTCTCATCTCTGTAGGCATCCCTTGGGGTGGGTGGGCACACAAACAGCATCCTGCAGCTGTGGTGGCTTTTGTCTGGGATGAGTTGGAGACAGACCCAGTGCTGGCTCCTTGGGCTGGCTGGAGGGCTGTGGCCTGGGACAGCAACTCCCTGCCCATTCCATGTCACAGGACTCTGCTGACCTAGCAGCACAGCACCAGTGTCCTGCAGCTTTCAGGACAGGTGAGTCAGGCTGGCAAGGCTGGCAGGGGGAGTCCACTCTGCTCCCCCAGGGGCTCAGAACCCCACCACTGTGAGCTGTGTGTTGTGTACTTGTGACCTGTGGCACAGGGTAAGCGGTGAGTAGCCTGGAACTCTCCAGCATACTTCAGCATCAGGGAGCCAGGCTGAAAGCCCCAGCTCCAGCTTTGAGGTGCTGAAGCATGGGGAAGTTGTTCTGGAGTGTTGCTGTGGCTGCCCCAAGAGTGTGATGTGTGGTACCTGCTGCTCAGAACCCAGCATCAGCTTTTCCTGCTGTCTGGAGGCGTCTGTCTGGCTTTGCAGAGCAAGGTCCGAGCATGTGGCCTTCAGTGACTTCCTGAAGTTACTCCAGTCCCTTCCTACAACTCGAGTCACTCCACCAGCATTGCCTACTGTCCTTGCTACCCAGCCCTGCCTGGAGAGGTGCTGGAACCGGACTGGAGAGCCCCGGGAGGAGCAGAGCAAGAGCTGATGTGAATAGGAGTGATTTACGTAACACCAGGTTGTGACGAAGCTGCAGTTTCAGTGAAGGGTCAGGAATGCTTTAGTGCAAGAGCAGCACTAAAATTGGATGTTTAGCAGAGGAAAGCAACTAGGAGCTTCTCCATCAGCTCTTCAGAATGGCTTTTCCCATCTGGGAAACCTGCATGTGGTGTTGGCCAGAGGACCAGCAAAGCCGTCTAGCCTAACCTTGGGAGCTGGAGGAGAGCAGAACCCTCCAGGATAGAGCAGCCATGTTGGTGGGCACTCCTGTGGCACACCAAGGAGCCCGAGGTACCGTCTGCATCTGCAGGAAGCTGACCAGGAGAGATGTGATCCTGGCCACACTGATGTGCAGAAAGCAACAGCAACCTCCAACCCTTGCTGCTGTCCTTTCTTATCCCGATGTCTGTGTGACTGTGAACTCTGCTCTGCGTCTGGAGGAGGCTCTTGAGGGCACAGCCTCTGCCTGAAGTCTGTCATCCACTTTGGTTCTGGGAACTGGAGCTCTGGTGCCCACTGCCAGCCTCCAGGAGCTACCTGGGCTGGAGCCCTTGTCCTGTCACGGAGCTGCAAACTTCATGCAGTGCTGAGGACTCAGTGACTCTCCCTCTGCTTCCTTGGTGTTACAAGACGAGATGAATGGAATGAGGCTGCTGAGGCATTGCTTTTCCCTTCCCACAAGCACACAGGGGAGGATGTCTGCAGGACCCTGCCCAGAGAGTCAGCTCACCCCTCTCAGAGGATTCCAAACAACAGTGGCCCTCCCAGGAGTTGTTCCTCCATTCTGCCATGAACTTGCATCTTATTTCAAGGTTGAAAACGTGTTTGATTTTGAGCTACAGCCACTGGATCTCATTTTCTCTTTGCCAGCCAGGTGGGACTGTGTTCCTCATCCCTTGGCATCTCTGCCAAGTGTGAATGCCCCCTGCAGTGATCTGGTTCCCTCCTCCTGAAGCACAGAACAGGAAAGAGCCCTTACAGATCAGATTGCCAGCATTGTCTTCTGGCCCTTGATCATTTGTGATCCTCTTGTTTGAGCTTTTGTCCCAAATCAATGTTGTCATCTATAGGGTGAACTTCAAAGCTGGCTCTCATGTCTAGGTAAGGCTCAGAGGGCCATAGGCTCCTTCTTTGCTCCTGTGTGACACTTGCATACATCAAGGGACCACATTATCCTTCGGGTTCAGCCCTGCTCTGAGCGTTCACAGCAGTTTGATTTCTGTGCTGCTCCTCAGGTTTTCCTTGGAGACAGAGCCTCCTGTGCTCTGCATTTGCCCTCTGCCCTTCCCTGCTGCTTGCCAACCTGCAGCAGGGCACTTTCTCTGCCTGGGCACTGCAGTGCCAGGGATGCCTCAAGGCCAGTGCCTGGCCTGGTCCACAGTGCCACGGTGCTTACTGGCTGCCACTCACTGTTACAGGCTTGTCAGCACCCGTGCCCAGAGGCAGGAAGGGGAAGAAGACAAAGAACCAGATGCTGTTGCCTGAGATCAAGAACGCAGACTGGTTGGCCACCTGCAACCCCGAGGTTGTCCTGCACGATGACAGCTACAAGAAGCACCTCAAACAACACTGCAACAAGTGAGTGCAGGAGCCCCTGCTAGCTCATGGAGACCATGAGGAGGGTGGGAGGGAGCTGTGAAGGACTCACAGCCCATGCAGGGTCACCGTGCTCCAGCTGCTGGACCACTTGCAGATGCTCCTGCAGCTAACCGAAGCTGTGTCCTGAGCATCAAACTTCAGGCCACTAAGCCTCAGCAGATCACAAATGTGGGCACTGTGCAGTGACGGCAGCTGGCTGGTGCCCATGGGGAAACACGGGGGGAGGTTGAACAGGTTTCCCTTGCCTTGGTGACCCTGCAGTATGCCCTGGTGAGGACTGCTGGGTTAGGCCCTACGCTGGCATCTGAGCATCTTGGTTCTAGCTGTGTCTATATGCTGCCCCGGGACAGGGTTCTGCTGCGGGTGCGGATGCTCTACTACCTGAAGGCTGAAGTGCTGGGGGAGGCTGCTGACAAAGCTTTTGAGGGGACTCCTGCGAGGTAGGGAGCTCATGGTGAACCCCTGTGATGCTTCCTGGGGTGTTGTGCTGCTGTGGGTGAGTCAGAGCCTGTGGCATTTGAGCAGCTTTTGCTCAGACAGAGCTTCGTCTCTAGACAGCCAGAGCAGGGACTGTGCCTGTGGCAGTCCTGCTGAGGCAGCTCTGAGGCTGCTGTGCCAGCCTGGGGAGTGGTGGGGACACTAGGAGATACCCTGCAGGAAAATGTCTCTGGCAAATGTGCCTTTAATCCACAGTGGGAGCCCATCCAGCCTGTGCCCAGTGCCCAAGGCCAGGCCTCAAATCGGAGCTTGTCCCATTGCAGCCCCTGCAGCTGCTTCCTAGCCCCGAGAACAAATTGGCCAGCAGCCTTAATGCTACTGAGCCTGCAGGCTGCCAGCTCCTGACCCTCCTGCAAAGGCTCACCTCTTGGTGCCTCACAGAGCAGGGGAATGTGTTGAGCTTAATTTCGTGGAGCAAGGGCTGCTGCCTTCCCCAGCACAGCTCCATCAGCACGAGTCTGGAGAAGACATCGTAGCCCTCCCCAGCAGATGTGCTGCCCTTTGGGGTTGGTAGGCTCCAGCTGGTTTCCCCAAGGAGATGCTGTTCATATCAGACAGGACCAGCCTCGTGGTGCTGCCAGGCTGGGAGGGGAGAGCAACTCTGCAGCCTCCCTTTACTGGAGAAAGTGGGCTGTGAGAGGGGCATTTGTACCTTGTGTGCCACAGGGAGCTGGACGTGCTGCTGCCCGACATCGACTATGTGGAGATCCCAGTGGACTGGTGGAATGCCGAGGCCGATAAATCCCTGCTCATCGGTGTCTTCAAGCATGGTGTGTGCCCAGCTTGGCTAGCAGGCACCCAAGTGGAGAACCTGGCTAGAGCCCTGGTACCTGTGAGGTAACAGAGCCACAGCTGTGCTCCACAGCCATATAGGGCTGAGCAGCATTCCCAGCTCACACACATGGTGAGGCAGGTGTACTGCAGTGCCCAGGATGACACAGCCCAGTCTTGTAGCAGACTCCTCTGCTTTGCCAGGAGCAGGGTGCAATTGGCATGTGAGGGTGAGGAGGGAGCCACATAGCCTCTCCTGACATCTGCAGCCTTATCATGACGTCCTCCTGTGACTTCCAGGAGCTGAGGGCTGTTTGCTGCCAGCTGCATCCCGCTGTGGGTGCTGCACAAAACTCTTGGGGTGCTGCTGCATGGTGGGGCGCCAAGGCTGATCTTAGCTTTGGCTGCTGCCCAGGGGCTGCAGGGCAATTAGCATCTTTGGGGTTGTTTGGGGTGAGAGCTGCTGTCAGCACAGCACAGTGAACGCAAGAGCTGTGTCCCAGGGAGCAGGGGCTGGCTCTGTGCCCTCTCTGATGGGCCCTGGTGGTTGGCAGGTTACGAGAGGTACAATGCCATGCGTGCGGATCCGGCGCTGTGCTTTCTGGAGAAGGTGGGCATGCCCGACGAGAAGCTGCTCTCTGCCGAGCAGGGCACCAGCGACGGTGCCCAGGACACTGCTGAAAGGTGGGCAGGGGATGGGGCCAAGCCCTGGGGGCTGTCTGCCTCATACTGAAGGCTGTGTTATGGTGGGGCAGTGCGGCAGGGGAGCAAGGAGGAGGCAAACTCTGCCTGTGCGCAGTAGGCAGGGGGCAGCTGGCTCCCTAGTATAAGGCAGAGGGTGGCATGAACACTGTATCCCTGCTCCCTCCTGCCCACAGCTGACACAGCCAAGGGGGCTGTGCTGCCGCTGGCAGGGACTAATCCACTCACTTACCCAGGGGCAGCGTGGAGAAGGAAGAGAGCACTGGAGAAAAGCTGGAGGGGCTGCCAAAACAGGAGGTGAGTGGGATTCAGGGCAGTGGCTGCCTGCCTGCTGCTGCCAGGCCTACCACTTCTCTGCAAGGACACTGGGCTGCTGGTGCTGCTGGTGCCCCTGCTTGGTGGTGGCCTTGCTGTGCTGTGCCCCATGCCATCTGTGTCAGCTCTGCTCGATGGGGCTCGGTTTCTGCTTTTGCCTTTGTGAGTTTCCTGAGCTGCTTGGGGAGCTGATGGGGACTGAGGGCTGGGGGTGGCCTGGGGTGGTGCCGACTCTTGCACTTGGCTTCAGGAGCTGCATGGTGCCCTGACAGAAGAGTCAGTAACATCCCCGGAGAGATGATCCTGGGGAAGGGGACAGCAGTGAGCAAGGCTCTGAGCTCTCTCCCCTCTCCATTCTAATCCTGTGTGCTGAGGGCAGCCAGCAACCACAGCTTCAGGGTATGGGACATGAGGTCCTGCACGTCCTGCCACCCAGTACCCTGCCAGAGCTGGGTGGGCTGTGGGTACTGCGATTGTGTGGGTACTGAAGAGTCCCCACCAATGGTTTCCTTCTGCAGGACGTTGTGGCTGCTGGGGTGGGCAATGGCAGCGAGAAGCGGGAGGAGGCACTGGCAGGTGAGGCTGCGTCTCCCACAGCATGGTACTTGGCTGTGGGGGGGGACACTGCTGGGGCAGGGACACAGTGCTGGGGCAGGGACACAGTGCTGGGACAGGGACACACTGCTGGGGCAGGGGACACAGTGCTGGGGCAGGGACACACTGCAGAGGCAAGGGACACGCTGCTGGGGCTGGGGGGGACACACTGCTGGGGTGAGGACACACTACTGGTGTGGGGGACACACTGCTGGGGTGGAGAACACACTTCTGGGGCAGGGGATACACTGATGAGGCAGGGAACACACTGCTGGTGTGGGGGACACACTGCTGGGGCGGGGAACACACTTCTGGGGCAGGGGATACACTGCTGAGGCAGGGAGCACAGTGCTGGGGCTGGGGGAACACTGCTGGGGTGGGGGACATGCTGTGCTGCTTTAGTGCCTGAGGGAACTTCACTTGGGCAAGCTTCTGCGAGGGGCTGTCCTGTTCAGTCACCTGTGACTCAAGGATGGCACCTGTGGAAGGGCAACCAAGGTCCCAAAAAAGTGTTTGCAGCCAAAGCCAGACAGGGCAGACTGAAAGCCATTAGTCTGTCCCAGGCCATGCATTGCCTGCCTGAGATGAGTGTGCAGGGTCTGCAGTGGGCAGTGCTGCTGAGTGCCATAGGCCTGCTGGCCCCACTGCAGGGCAGGGAGTTGCAGTCCTTTCCCTTACCTGCTCTGATGTGTCTGCCTCTGGGCTGCCTCTGAAGGTGGGACGTGGTGAGGCTGTGAGCCAGCAGCCTTGGGATGTGGAGGCCCAGGGTGGTCACCACAGCCCCTCACTTAGGACTGTGATCCCTGGTGTCCCTCATGGGGGAGGGTGGGAAGGAGCTCTCCGAAATGGCCAGAGGGATGCTAGAGCCTGTGGCTTTGAGTATGCATTAAATACTAATGTCCTTGCTGATGTTTGAAGCCCAGGATGGCTCCGACTCAGACAGATCCTGCTGGCCTGTCTCATCTGCTCTCACAGCCAGGCTGCGGAGGCTCGTCACTGTCTACCAGCGCTGCAACCGCAAAGAGCTGCCTCCACGACCTGAGATGCTGGTACCTGGTAACCATGGCTACTGGCTGCAGGACGAGATGTTCAGAAGAGCCTCGGAGCTGGACTCGGTGAACAAAGAAATGCAGAAAAGGTAACACAGCAGAGTGCTTCCCAAAGCTGAAGCAGGCCAGCTGCATCCTTGTGCTGGACTTAACCAGGTGAACACCACCACAGCTGTCAGGAAGGTGTGCAGGTCCTCGCTGGGCAGGGAACGCTGTTCCCAGCTGTGAGGCAGCCTTGTGGCTGCAGCAGCAAGCCCAGACAGAGAGCTGCTTGTGGCAGCTGGTGACATGATGAAAGGAAGTGAAGGGACAGCTCTTCAAGGCCAGACACTGGGCCAAGGATAGCCCCAGCAGAAAGGGTAGTGCTGAGCAGCTGTGTGCCTGGGACAGCGCGGGTGTGGGATCAGCACTGTCACCACCCACGTGTGCAGGCCTTCTGCCCTTTGCACCTCTCCTGCTGCTATGTTCACCTCCTGCCCGTGCCTCGGGGCCCACTGTCCTGGTTGTGGGCTGCTCCCACTTCATCCGGCTGAGTGGAAGGATGGTGAAGCCTTTCTGGCACCTCGAGTGGCTCGGCAGAACACGGGAAGGGTGTGCAGTAGCATGGTGCTACCAGTCCCCAGTGTTCAGCTCTGGGGCTGCCTGACCTGAAGGGTCTGGCTGTGCTGGGTGGCTTTGCAGTCTGTCCTGGATGCCTTTGCCTCCCGAGAACTATCTGCACTGCAGGAGCCCACACAGCCGCTTGTCTGCTACTCTCTGCTCTCAGTTAATGGCCTCCTTGTATGGAAGCTTCTCCAGATCTTCTGTCCCAGCTTCTTCTGGATCTCTTGCAATTGTGCTGTCTCCTCGTGCCATGCAGTGGTTGTGCTGTGCACACCACAGCAGCCTGGTGTGTCCCATCTGCTGGTTCCAGGGGTGCTCCTCTCAGGAGTGTCCTGGGCAATTTCCCACCAGCCTTTAATTGGAGGTCCTTGAACAAACTCTCTGTCGGGCTCCTTGGTTTTCACTGTTGACATGTTTACTAACTACTTCTTCTCCTCCTCTTTGGAATGAAATAGCACTGCAGAGAGCTCGTGACCCTGGCAGCAGAGCTGTGATCCAGCTGTATTTTGATCTGTTGCAGAGTGCTGTGGGTGCTGTCACCTTGCCCTCCCTTGACGTGTCCCAGCTGCTTATTGTTGCTGCCTCAGAGGAGCTGAGATTTGACTTTAATCTTTCTTCAGCCCACAGCACTCAGCTTTCTTTGCCATGGCCTGGTCCTGCCCTGCAGCTGGCACCCTGCTCTGTTCTCTGTGCCTTGTCTCTGCTCTGTTTGCCCAGGGTGCTCTTCACCGTCAGTGACTGGGATTGTTCCTGCGAGCAATCCCCATGAGACGAAAGCTCGGAGTCCACATCAGAGTGAAAATTGTGCTCTGACTGTTGTGCTCTAACTCCAGCTGAGCCCTGCTGTCACCACAGCTGCTTTCCTTCAGTGGAGAGTGAGGCACTCAGGAGTCTGCAGAAATCCACAAACAGTGGCATTTGTTACTGGGGCTGTTATGGCAATGAACCCCAGTCCCAGTTTCCCTCTGGAAGAGGCTGGGTGAGAGCTGTGTCTGCAGGACTTTCCTTTCTAATTCCTGGTGCAGAGACTTGGCCATTCCATGGAGGTGATGAGACAGCCCCGCAATGCCGTGGGGCAGGAAGCAAGCGGCTGCGACACATTTGTGCCTCCAGTCTCTGCTGGAGCCTGTACCCTCTGGCAGCATAGCCAGGAGCTGCACTTTGTGGTTTTCTGAGAGACGTGCCATAGGCAGAAGTGCTGTGGTAGTTTGGGCATTTCCCTCCCCCCACCCCCTCTCTGGAAGTTAAGGAGTGGAGCTGTATTTACAGCGCGGCACAAATACCCAAGTGTATAGACCCAATCTATGCAGGTATTCACAGCTGCATGCAGTGATCTACAACTTCACAGGGACACAGAAATGCAAACCCCTCCCGAGCAGTGGAACCGCCCAGGAGGGCTTTCAGACCAACTCCCCTCCTTCTTTCCACCCCTCATCCCTTCTTTCAGAATCTCTTACGTGCAAGGGGTGGGATGTGGGAAGCCAGACAAAGAGTTAGAAGCAAGAGTGCCTAGTTTGAGTTATGCAGGTCCAGGCAGAGGAATTAGTGAACCGAGCGGCAGCCAGGCAGAGACTGTCTTTGTTTATGTTTTCTTGGGTTTGTATTTCCCAGCAGGACAAATGAGTGATGCAGACATCACTGTTGTTTTCTTTTCACAGCCAATGATCTAATTTCTCTCATTCCAATGTTGCAATTAGCTGCAAGCCAGCACAGGTGCTCAGGTTGCAGAGATCTCTCTAGTGTGCTTCTCCCCCAGAGTCGGCAGGCAGTAACTAGTCTGTCTCTGAGTGCCTGTGGTGGCTCCAGAACACATCTCAGTGATGTTCATGTCCCTTCCCTGCCCCACAGGTGGACCAGGAGGGAGCAGGCAGATTTCTACCGCACTGTCTCCTCCTTTGGAGTTGTCTATGACCAGGAGAAAAAGGTCTTTGACTGGGCCCAGTTCCGAGCCATCTCTCGATTGGAGAAGAAGACAGACGAGAGCCTGCAGAAGTACTTCTACAGCTTCGTAGCCATGTGCAAGAATGTCTGTGGTCTCCCGCTGTGGAAAGAGGATGGTGAGTGGAAACTGCATGGCCTAAGGTGGGGTAACAATAGGTCCATGTAGCCATAGGTCAGAAATGGTCCCACTGCTTGCATGGAGCAGGAGAGCAGAAGTAGAAGGCAGGCTGTGAGGCTTGCAGAACCCTTGCCCACTTTTGGCTGCCTTGTCTCCACCTTGTACCATCTCACTAGCCCAGTGTGAGGGCAGAGTCCTGCGGGTGCCAGCCCCTGCTCTCACAGGTCTCACAGAGCTCTCCCATGAAATCAGAACCAGTTTTATCCAAGACCTCTAGATGTGAGGGAGGAGAAGCAGAGAGGCAGCAAATCAAATCTCCTCCACACTGGAGCTAGAGGTTGTTTGGATGGTCTCTATTGCTGCTTTCTTTCCAAGCATCTCTCTGCTGGCACTGGACAGGGTCTGTGCAGGGCCCATGCTGTGGCAGAGCTGACTGGAGGGCTCTGCTGCAGGGCAAAGGGACTCTGACCCCACCTCAGGAGGCTTGGGAAGTGCGGCCAGCACTGAGCTCTCTCTCAGTGCCCTGCAAGGCCCTAGTGGAGGACGTGGCAGATGAAAAGCCGCTTGGGGGCTGTTTAAGCAGGAAGTGATTTCCTTCCAACAGCACCAGAAAGGATTTTGTCTCAGACCTGTTGGAGGGTTCCTTGTATGTGTGTTGATGTTTAGGTGGGTGTTGCTCATCAACAGGGCTGCATGATTTGAGGGACTTCCTTCTCTTAGGGCCTCCTGAAGGCTTTAAGAGGCTTAGACCCCAGGGAGCTGCTCTGCTGGCAGGGCCAGGCAGCTCTCCTCTGCAGCCGAGTGCCGCTGCTGGCCTGGCTGCTAAAGCTGAGGGAGTTTACTCCCGAGTGTTCATCTGGGAGCAAAGGAGTGGAAGGGAACAGAAGCCTCAGTGATGGCCTCAAGCGCTCTCTGCACCTTACCCGCAGGCTCCCGGCGCTCATCAGTGCCTCTGAGTCACTGCCCTCTCTGCTCTGTGTAGAATCATAGAATGGATTAGATTGGAAGGGACCCCCAAGATCAGCCAGTTCCAAGCCAGTTCCATCCAGTGTAACGGGGCCTGGGCTGGCCTGTCTCTGCTGCAGGTGCCCCGGACCCTGACATCTACGTGGAGCCCATCACGGAGGAGCGCGCAGCCAGAACGCTGTACCGCATCGAGCTGCTGCGCAAGGTGCGTGAGCAGGTCCTGCGCTCCCCACAGCTGCACGAGCGCCTGCGGCTCTGCCGGCCCAGCCTCTACCTGCCGGTGTGGTGGGAGTGTGGCAAGCACGACCGCGACCTGCTGATCGGCACCGCCAAGCACGGCCTCAACCGCACCGACTACTACATCATGAACGACCCCCAGCTGTCCTTCCTAGATGCCTACAGGAACTATGCCCAGCACAAGCGAGCAGGGCTGCCCGGCCCGGAGACCCTGTGCTGCCTCTACCAGACTAACTCCAAGCTCTACAGTTCTCCTCTCTACAGCCAGGTGGGCCGCGCTTGCCAGGCCATGCAGAGTGAAGCCGAGAGTCAGATGAAGCTGGAAGCTGCAGACATCCCTGTGTCCCAGGCTGGGGGCAGTCACTCGGAGGCAAGCTGTGAAACATTCATGTCTAAGGTCCGGGACATCATCTCCAGTACCTACGATGAGAGCTCCCTGCCAGACTCCCTGGTCTGCATGATGTATGAGGAGAAGGCCTGCAACAGCGAGCAGAGCTCCCTGGCCCGGGACAGCCCCAGCTGCACGGAGCTTGCAGGCAGCGCCAAGCTCTCTGAGGGCAAGCTAGAGGGGGATGAAGACCCCTCCAGTTGCGATGCAGATACCACGAGAGACACTCCCTTCCTAGAGGGTTTGCAGCGGGGCTGTGACAGAATGGATGGTCAGGACGAGGAAGTTGAGCCTTCACCTTCTACCCCTGAGAGCAACCCTTCACGGAGCATCCCAGCAGAGCTCCAGGAAGCTTTGCAGCAGAAGAGAGACCTGAGCAGCCCTACACCAGTGCTGCCTGAGCACGGTGCCATAGAGGGGGTCATAAGCATGGGGCTCTACAGTCCCAGTCTTCATAACTATGAAATAAAGGTTCCTCCTGAGCAGAGGTTCATCAGTCTGCTGCAGGAGAAAGGACTGGAGGCAAAGTCAGCACCAAGTCAGAGCCACAGTGAGGAGGATGAGGAGGAAGAAGAGGATGATGATAACTCTGAGGCAGCAGCAGATGTCACAGGCTTGAGCAGTTCCAGGACCAAGTCTGGCTGTGAGCTTGAAGCTAATGAAGTGGGGGGTGAGGAGCAGAGCTGTGACCTCCCCATGCCCAAGGACACTTGCCCACAAGTGAATGGCGAGAGAGAGTCCCTGGGGCTGGGGACACCTGAAGGGCTGGGGGAGCCCGGGCCAGAGGGCAGGGAGGACCATGGCCTGGATCAGGAGAGTACTCTGCATCCCTTGCCGGGCCAGGCTCAGAGCCAGACTTTCAGCGTGCCTGCACCTCTGCTGAGGCCTCCAGGAGCAGAACCACTCCATGCCAGGGAGGAGACCTGGGGCCAACAGGCTGAGGGGCAGGCAGGCCTCGGAGAGCTCCTGCACCCCAAGCCCCAGGGGATGAAGCAAGAAGAGTGTGAGAGCAGAGATGAGGAGGAGAAAGCCAGCAGCAGGCAGAGTCCAGGTACAGTGCTGAGAGCTTCCTCAGTTGACAGTCACCTCGGACTGGAGTGGGAGGGATCTGCTGTCCTCCCTGGAGAGCCAAAACCCTGGGGCTGCCAAGGCCCTGAGCAGCACTCCCCTGGCAGGAACTGGGGTCTCTCTAGCTGATGGGACTGCAGACCAGAGGGGGTAGCTGTGCTTGTCAGGAGGGCTGGCCAGAACCCCCGCACTAAGCCTCAGCAGCCATGAGCGTCCCATGGCTTGCAGGATACCCTTCCTAGCACAGGCCACTGCCTGGCAAGCAGCTCCTCCTGGAGAGACATGTGCCCTCTTCCCACCTACCCAGGATATGGGGATGGTCAGGGGTGAGGGCCACTGCAATACCTTTCGGGAGCAGCTTCAGCTTCCAGCTATGATCCAAGGCTACAGCACTGGTGGCTGGTTGGGGAATGAGACCCTTTGTGAAGCTGGGTGGTGGAGTGGAAGGTGTGAGGGAGGGATGAGAGAGGCAAGATGGTGATGGGCTCTGTTCTCTGTTGCATTCTCAGATGGTCCAGAGAACTATTTGGATGAAGAGAGCAAATGTTCAGCTTCTGCCCTGCCCGGGGAGGTCGATGACCTTCAGGATGCCCGTGCGCCGACCATAGCCCAGCTGCTGCAGGAGAAGACACTGTACTCCTTCTCCGAGTGGCCCAAGGTGAGCTTAGCGGTTTGTGCTGCAGGTGGCGCTGCCCGGCCCTGCCTAGTAGCCGCAGCACTGCCTCCTGCTGCTGCACACGCAGCTGCCCACAGGTTCTTTGGCTGGGCTGCTCTTCCCAAGCACTCAGACCATGGACGTGCCTGCTCCAGAGCAGGTCCCCACCGAGCTAGGGCCACCCAGGCTGGATTTGTGTTGATCCTGGAATGACAAATACAAGTCAGCTGTTTGAGCCCCAGCCTGCCAGCCTCCAATTGCCTTTGCAGGACCGTGTGATCATCAACCGTGTGGACAACATCTGCCACGCCATCCTGAAGGGCAAGTGGCCTTCCTCCAGCCAGCAGCTGGAGACACAGGGCCTGCTGGCAGCCCCAGTGCTGCCCGGCGGTGCTGGCAGCAGGAGCAGCTTTGCCGAGCTAGAGGGCACCGATCCTGGCTTCAACAATGGAATGTTGATCTCACAGGTACCAAAGGTGATCAGGGCCTCAGGCAGGGACAGTCTTGGGGCTCGGCAGGGAAGTGGTGCTTTCACTGCCTCATGGTGCCTCTGGTGAGATGTAACATGTGGCTCGCTCCTTGAGGGCTCCTGGTGAGCCCCCTGTGTTCTCAGCCTCCTGCCAGCCCTGCTCCCCTCCTGGGAAAATGGCTGTTCTGTGGCATCTTCACAGCCTCTACGCTGTAGAGGTGCTTCCAGAGTCAGAGCTGGAGCACCCACATGGTCAGGAGGAAAAGGCCCTGGTGTGCCACAGGAAGGGCTGCATGAGAGGTCACTGTCCCATCAGTCATCAGCTCTTTCATCTCCTCTCACTGATGGACACAGGGCAGAGGCATAAGCTGCTGGCCTGGGACCCCTGCAACCCTGTGCAGTAGCCCTGTGGGAGGTGCTCCCACCCAGAGATGTGATGTGTCCTGGGAAGGGCACCCTCCAGGGTTCTGCAGAGAGGCAGAAGATCCTGGCCCAGAGCTCAGTATTGAAGAGCTGTGACCCTGGCAGTGCATGAGCAGCTGTAACCCTCTCTGTGGCTTTGGCACACACAGGAAGGGTTCCTGAGCCCTGCCTTTGCGAAGGAGGAGCGGAAGCACAGGAGGCCCTATGAAATGGAGATGGAGAGAGATGCCAAGCAGAGGAGCCTGGAGCAGCTGGCAGCAGCCCATGTTCACCCACCCATCGTGCTGAACGGCTGGCGGGACGCAGCTGTGGACTTGTCCAGAGCCCCTGAGGGGTCGCCAGGGAGCTCCTCTCCTTTCCCTCTGAACACAAACATTCCCAAAATGGGGACCGTGAACACCCTCCAGGGCTCCCTGGGCATGGACTTGTCTGGCATCCTGCAGGCAGGGTTAATCCATCCTGTCACGGGGCAGATTGTCAACGGCAGCCTCCGAAGAGATGATGCTGCCATGAGGAGGAGACGGGGCAGGAGAAAAAATGTAGAAGGGATGGACCTTATCTTCTTGAAGGAGAGGCCTCTTCCAACCAGGCTGCAGGTGAGTTGATGCCCCCCACTTTTACATGGCCCCAGCAGAGTGAAGCACAATTTGTCTCATGGTCCAGCTGTCTCCTACAAGCTCTTCTGCCCATGACAATGTGGGACCTTCTCCAGGGCAGCTTGGCTTGTGCTGGAGCAGGCAGGAGCAGGTAGTGCTCTAGGAAGGAAGGGAAGATTTCCGTCTGGCTTGCAGCACTCTGCCTGGAGTGTTTGAGTCCTGCTAAGCATTATCAAAAGCATCTGTCCCACCTCAGAGGTTGGTCTAGTGTTAGAGAGCATGAGGAAAGGTCATTGACTCCTTTGTACCTGTGGCCAAGAGGCTGCACCTTTCTCTTCTACCCCACAATCCACCCAAGGAGGCAGGACACTGTGGGAGCCAGGCCAGTCTCTCTAGACTGCCTGTAGGAGTGATCTGAGGAAGGTTGGTCCAGATGGTGATTAGGGTGTTTCTGGCTGAGTTCAGAAGCATCTCCAGGTCTCCCTGCCCTCCTTGCCAGCAGTGCTGTAGACTGAGTGGAAGTGTGACATGGTGGTGGGTGGTGGGAACATGTGGGTTAATCTGTGATGGAAGCAGATGAGCTGCTCTGGCAGCTGTGCTCATCAAGGTGCGCATGCATCCCCACATGCTGCTAATGAGCTCTCCCTGCTCCTCCCTCCGCCTCAGGATGTTCAGGATGACCAGCCACAGCCCCCCCAGACCAGTCCCCTCCCCGATGGACCAGTTGCTGCTACCTCAACTCCACAGCCAGCCCCAGCTGTGGGCAGCCCAGCAGAGAAGGCTGTCCCCAACAAGAGTCTCCTCGACTGGCTCCGTCAGCAGTCGGACTACACACTTGACATCCCTGGCTTTGGCACAGTAAGGGTGGCCTGTGGGGGCACATGTGTGTGTGTGTGTGTGTCTGCCCTCTGTGCTGCCCTGGAGCTTGAGGCTTCCATGAAGTGTTTCCAGACGCAGCCTTTTCCCTTGTGCTGTGGTGTTCCAGGGCTGTTTGGGAGATCCATCACATGGCTGGGAGCTGGGCACAGCAGCAAAGGGCACTTGTGGAGCTGTGTCCTCCTGCTCCTTTGTCTGTTCTCCAGCTCCAGTACAGCCCTCTGTCCAGTGCACAACCAGTCCTGTATCTTCCAAAAGCACCAGGAATGGGGACAGAAATGGGGACAGAAATGGGGAAGGAAATGGGGAAAAGGGATTTGGGATGCTCAGGATCTGTCTGTGTTGCTCCCGGGGCCATTTTTGGCAATGCTGTTGTATTAAACAAGGTTTCCAGACAAAAAGTTTTACAAACTGGGCTGAAGAGGCTTTGTTGGAGGCTGCAGAGGCTGAGGTTGTGTGGCTGCAGGCAGTGTCAGAAAGCAGAGCAGGGATGACGTCTGTCTGATCCGTGTGTGTGACACCTCTTGGTGTCGCTGGTCAGTTTGCTCCAGATCTCAGCTTGTTTCGCCTGGTAGAGCATGGGGTAGGCAGAGCTGTAAAGCAGGAGGAGCTGTGGTGGTGATACATGACAGGCTGTGCCTCTGGCACCTGAAGGATTGTGTGCCTGAGGCAGGGCTGCCCTGGAGCAGGCAAGCCATGAGTGTTTTGGAGTTCCTTAGCCATGAGTGTTTTGGAGCTCCTTAGCCATGAGGGATGAGGAGCTCAGCCTTTGCTTGGGCATGGTGGCTCTTGCTTTTCAAAGTCCAGAGATGCGTGGAGCTCTGCGCCTAAGGAGCACTGCAAGCCGCAGTGATGATGGAGCAGGCATGGAGCTGCCTGCTCAGTGCTTTCCATCATCCTTGCAAAGTCTGTCTGTGCTGCCGGTGAACTTTCTGCTCCCAGCAAGCCCCCAGTGCCCTCCCACGTTGGGGCAGGTGTCCCCTCTCCAGGCAGAATGGATGGAAAGCTGCAGCAGCTCACCTTGCTGAAGAGCAGACCAAGCTCAGGGGTTTTCTGACTCTCAGGAACCAGAGCCTGCAGGGAGGTGACCACTCTGCTGTAGCTATGAAAGTTGCAGTCCTGCTCTGATCCCAAAGAAATGTGGTGGAGCAGCTCTGCAATGGGAACAGTGAAACAGGAAGGAGGCAAATGAGAGATGAGCTGGTGAGAAGCAAGTGGCTGCATCAGCCTGCCAGGAGACACACACAGCTCCAGCTGCAGCTAGCACATCAGTTACAGACCCACCTGCAGGAACTGGCAGCAGCTGTAGCTCTAGGACTGGAAGGGAATTAGAAAGGGCTGTAGCAGTCTGAGGAGGATACCCTGAAGCCCCTCTACCCCTCCAAAAGGCAGCTGTGCTCACTTGAGAACTGGCTCAGTGGCAGAGCCCAGCTCATGCCGAGTCTGCAGGGCCCCTCTGTCCCTCGGGAGCTCATCTGTGTGGCTGTCCTGCAGGTCTTGCAGCCACCAAGGCTCATTAGGACGTCTGGTCTCATTAATGTTGTCTTGTTTGCTTCCAGAATTTTTCAGACAAGCCCAAGCAGAGGAGGCAGCGCTGCAAGGACCCCAGCAAACTGGACGTTAACTCACTCACAGGAGAGGAGCGGGTGCCTGTGGTACATAAGGGTACTGGACGGCGGGTAAGCGGAGGCTCTTCTGTGCTCTGCCCTTGGGCTCTTGAAGTGCTTAGCAGAGCCTGAGCTCACCCTGGGGAGAATCCAGAGGAGCCTGTGGAAGGGACAAAGGTCTGGAACACGTCACTGTGTACACTGTACACTATCCTGTGACACGTGTGCCCAAGGGGGACAGACCTGTGAAATAAGTGACTTTGTGTCAAGTAAGGGAAGTCTGAGTGCCCTCCTTCGTCAGGATGCACAGACCCTGCAGTGCCAAAGGGATCCAGCTGCTGGCCTTAAGCTGCCATCAGCACAGCACTGGCTGGCGCTTTCCCTTCCAGACGTGATCATTCCCCTTGAATTCACTGCAGTGTGCCACAAATTCTAGTGGTGCCATGCAAAGATCTTTGATTTTGTTCCTCCTTACGAGGTGCAGACACAGACACTGACACCCATCCAGATGCTGGGTGTGGGGCAAGTGGAGGGTTTGGGAGGCTTTTTCTGCTTCCTGAGCAAGGAGCCTGGATTTACTTGTTTGTGGTGTGTCTCCAGTGCACTGGTGTTCCTCACTGTGGATGAGAAGGGACGTACAGGGGTATTTTCCACCCAACATACCTAGGGCTGCACTGGGTCAGAGGATGATGTGACACCACTCACATCTAAAACCAAAAGAAGAGGGTGAGGCAGACAGAGGCAATTTCAGTCACACCTGTGTTTCCCTCTGTTACACTCATGGTGGCCATTGGAGGCATGGGTGGTGAATTGGTGGGTTTGGGCAGTCCTGAGCATGGCCTTTGCAGCTCTGTCCCCATCACCCGCTCATGGGGAGGGTGCTGGGACAGGCCGCGGAGGCCTTTCCTCCCTGAGCAGGCAGCAGGCACAGACCGAGTCCTGCGGAGGTGTGCGGTGAGGGAAGAGTCTGCCCCAGCCAAACTGCAGCCTGCAGCAAGCAGCCAGGGGAGGTGTAACCATGTTTCTTGTATTATTTGACATGACTCTTTCTGCAATAGAGGTCATCCTTCTGCTGTGTTTTATAGTTAGGGGGAGCCACAGCACCAGCATTGAAGGAATTGCCAAGGTGGCTTGATGCAAACTTGGAGTATGCTGTTGCAGCTGACTGGGCTGACATTGTTAAGCTTTCAGTAAGTTAGAGCTTTTGGAGCAATCTGTATCATGTCATCCTTTCTTTCCCCTCCCCATCCCCACAACCTTTCTCCAGTGAGGATGCAGAGCTGCGAGGCAGGACCTGGGCTGCGTGGGTGGGAGGGGGAGGCTGCAGGGCTGGGCACCAGCAGAGTGGCAGAGAGGGAGCTCATGCCCTGCCACCACTCAGCAGCATGGCCAGGGGAGGTAGAGAAGGGGTCAGCACCCTGGGAATGGGGCTTGATAGCTCAGAGTGACTGCCCTGAGAGCCTCAGAAATGGCAGAGGCAAGAGGAGCCCTAGGGGCAGTCATCCTTGGGTGCTGGACAGCAGGGAGTGGACCAAAGATACTTTTGCTGGTCAAATTTTCAAACAGAGCCTCAGCCAAGGCTTTCAGCAGCTCCTGCGGACTCTGCCTCTGCAGCTCTGGGCCCAGCAAAGGCCCAGCAGGTTGCCAGGCCCGAAGGCTCAGACACTGGCAGGGAGAAGGGCAGGATGGAGCCAAGTCAAGCTGTGTTCATTCACCCCATTCCTGATGCCAGTCTCTGCCTGGGCAGAGCTGGAGGAGGAGCAGGAGGTGGAGAAGTGCTCACCCCTCTGGCATGCAGATGCTGCCAGATCATCCTCTCTGTCCTGCAGGCTGGCATTACCCAGACCTCTCCATATAGTTCCTCTCACCTACTTCGTAGTTTTGTGGCTGCAGTAGTTTGTGGGATGCCCTTTCAGGGGGTTGGAGTGGGACTCCATTGGCTTAGAGGTTTGTACTGCTCTCAGATTTGCTTTTAATTAGATTTGGTGTGGTCTGTCCCACTGCCTAGAAAACAGATCCAGGTTGGTGCCCTGTCTGGATAGCCAGCACCTCTTCCTCACCGCCGTTTGCAGGAGCCCATGTCTGTGCCAGTAGGAATAGCTGTGGGCACTGCCCCAGCACTCCCTCCCATGCCCTGCTGGGTGGCTGCATGCCCATCAGTGCCCACACCCCAGGCGCCCCCAGCACGCAGCTTTTGGCAAGCACAGCAGCTGCATGTGGAGCCAGGGCTGGCCGCTTCAGGCACTTGGGGAGGTCGCAACCTGGACTCAGCTGCCTGGGAGAGCCTGGGTGCAGTTGTAGCCCAGGGGACGTTCCCCTGCATGGCAGCGGGAACAGAGCAGGAGATTCCCCCTCTTCGGGTGGTAGCTGTGCAGTGCAGGCTGCTGGGTCACTCGACTGGAGTCTCTGTGCTGCAGGTGTCCATGAGAGATGTTTTTCCTACCCAAATCTGTCACTGGGAACTGTTCAGAGAGCAGCAACACTGAAACTCTAGGGAGCCACAAAGGGAAATGCTTAAATGTCTATGATGAGGATGCTGAAAAACAAAGCTTAAGCTGCACTATGGATCCCCCTGCACTGCTCTGTGTAACCAGTTTCAGCCAGGTGTGGCCAGTGGGCTTTGGTCCTCTGAGTGATCAGAAGACCCTTCCTGGTGTCTCAGTGAAGCTCTAGCCAGGAGCTGCTTAGGCAGCATGTTCACTTCTGTGTGCCATCTCATGCAGCTCTGCTGTCCTGCAGAGCAGTGAACGTTTGGCCTTTCTGAAGGATGAGATTTTTCAGCTGTTGCTGAAGCCACGCTCGAAGCTGGGGAGGGAGCCGAGGTGGCGTCTGGCACGGGCCTGTCCCAGTGCTGCTTGTGTTGTGAAGGGCTGATACTGAGGGCTGGGGTGACACTGTGGGACAAAAGTGTGCTTCCTCCTTCCCTCCCTGTGTCCTGCGGCACTGCAGCACCATGCCAGGGCATAGCCAGAGCCTTCTGCACTTGGCAGCATCCCTTGGGGAAAAGTTGTGTGGACCTCTCCAATTCCATACCATGCAGGCAAGCATTTCTGTGCCCACACCATTTGGGCTGCAGATGAGAGCACAGAAAAGGCAGGGTTCCTCTGGCACAGCAGTAACCGCTGGGTGTTCTCTGCTCTCTGTTCTCAGGGCTACTTACCGGAGAGCAAATTCAACCGCATCCTGACCGAGCCCATGCTGCGAGACGCGGGGCCCCGCCGCAGGGGGAGGCGGCCCCGGAGCGAGCTCATCAAAGGCCCTGGCGTTGTAGCAGATGCTTCCTCTGGAATGGGACCACTCTTCATGAACGGACTGATTGCTGGGATGGATCTGGTAGGACTTCAGAACATGCGAAACATGCAAGGGATCCCGTTGACCGGGCTGGTTGGGTTTCCTGCTGGGTTTGCAGCGGTGCCCGCTGGCGAGGACATGAAAAACACCCTGAGTATGTTGCCCATGATGCTGCCGGGCATGGCCACCGTACCGCAGATGTTTGGCGTCGGAGGACTTCTCAACCCCCCCATGACAACGACTTGTACTGCGACTGCTCCGACCTCGTTAACAAGCACAACGAAAGGTGGCACGGCCAGCCCAGAGAAAGCTGCTGAGGATAAAGCGAGTGGCCAGGATGTGAAAGCAGAAACTGTCCCGGAGGAGAAGCCCGGCCCCAGCTCGTTTTCTAATCAGACAGAATCCGCAATAACTACCAGTAGTCCTGTAGCTTTTAACCCGTTTCTTATCCCAGGGATGTCTCCTGGACTGATCTATCCCTCAATGTTTCTTTCCCCTGGCATTGGCATGGCGCTGCCCGGCATACAGCAAACCAGGCACTCAGAGGCAGCCAACCTGGAAAGCCAGAAGCGGAAGAGGAAGAAAGCAAAAGGGGAGTCGGCAAACCTGGAGCCAGAAACTGTGGTGCTGACGGAGAAGGAAGCCGCCAGCAGCCAGAACTGTGCGGAGCCAGCGCCGCCCGCGCCGGCAGAGAGGGAGCAGGACGGGCCCATGGCCGAGGGGCGCCAGGCGGCTTGCGGCACCGATTAGGGCTTTGGTTTCCTTGCAAACAAACACACAAAGATTGTGGCTTGTGAATTTCTTACCCCATAAACTCTTTGTTACTTCCCCTCTCGCCCCACTCCGCCTTCATCAACCTGTGTTTCCATCAGTAATATTCCCCAGCCGACCCCTGTCAGGACAAACTCTGGTGACATTGTCCGTGTTGGTAGCTGCAGGGTCTTGCCACTTTCTTAGATACAAACGGTGTTGTCTAGCTAGTGTGGGAGGCACCCAGCCCGCCTTCTCTTGGCCGCTCCTTCATCCCAGCCGACGATAGCAAATCCAGCACTTGGTCACACACCCCCCACTGATCCGCTCATTCCTTTGCGAAGAAAAAAGCAGCAAAACAAAAAAAGGGCAAAAGAAAAGTCTTTGCCTGTTGGTCCACACACAGACAAGGGTCTTTGTCTACAGCAACACTGAAGGAGAACGCCTGTCTCTGGGGTTAAAAGCACAGCTATAGTAAGTGCTGATGTGTAGTTTTGATTTCAAGTATGTCCCTATTTTATCATGGTTACTAGAGTAGTAGTGTAGGCAGAAGTATATAACTGATGATTGAAAGATGCATATATTCATTTCTTGGGAAGGAAGCAGCAGAACTGGTAGTGCTAGGAGGTGTCACCCCCACCTCAGAGGTTTGGAGGCAAGCTGCCGCGAGTGCAAACACCACACAGACATCCTTCTGTATCTCTTGGAACCAAAGCTTGGGTTTACGTCACGTGGGGCTTAGTTGCCTGTTCCTCGCTCATTACAAGAGCTTCTCAGCTTGAGCTGGAGAGTGTTTGCACATCCTGCATGACTTTTTGGGGGTTACTGCACCTGGAGCTACCAGTTTCTTGCTGTCCCACTAGTCTTTGGTTCTCCCACAGCATTAGCTCTCATCCGTGGCATTAAGAGTGCTGCCAAGGCATGTTTGCAGCTCAGGCCAGGCCACACTTGGATGCTCCTGCATCAACACTGAGGCTCTTTGAGTTCTTGTATTCCCCACTCCCAGCCCCAAAAGCAAAGAGTCCTCCCAGCAAAGCAGGAGAGGCTGTAAACCTGCTTTCCTGTTTGAGGAGTCCTCTCAGAAGGCCCCTGAGAGTTTCAGAGCTGGAGTTTCCTCTTTGCTAGTGTTAGGCTGTGAAGAGATGACCTTGGCTCCTTCTTTCCATTCCATTCACTGTTGAGCAGTATTTCCCAGCCCCCCCTCTGGCAATGCCTTTGACATGGACAGGTGTAAGGCCACCAGCCCCCACAGCGCTGGGCACTGAGGCTCCTCTGCAGGCGACTCTTCTCCTTCCCCTCACTCCTTTAGTTCTCTTTGTCACCTGGGCTTGTTCTTCTTTGCAGCTCATGGTCTGAGACTTGAAATAAACCCTGGGTGGTGCAGCAGCGAGGCAGGGGGCAGGAAGCTGGTGAGGCAGTCGGCAGCACGCTCTAGTCATGGGTCTCACACTCGGTCATCAGGATTTACTGTATTTTATACTGATCTTCTGTTACAGGTTTTTGCTAATTTATCAGATGGTCCAAATGTTTTGGCATAACTCCTTGGGTTGGCATTATTTATTTGTGATGCTTTCTTTGGTCATTATATTTTATACATTTGGGATTCTAAATTATGTACCTGTCTGAATTAGCATCTCAAAGAAGTCTGTTCCCCCTGCTCAGAGAAGCCTTCGGTTTTCTATCCTCACGGAATCGATTCCCACCTCACCGCATTGGATGACGATGACTTTTTTAACGCAGCCAATCGTAACGCAACCCCCCTATAATTAAATGTGTTCTATTTAATAAGCTCCTCGTAGCATAGATACCATATCACTACCCACAGATTTCTTAGAAATGCTGCTATCTGTCTCTATTTAACTAACATTTTGTTCAGTTTTTGCCTCCAGTGGAAGCAGAAAAGGTTTTTTTCAGCTGTTAAATCCAAGATCGATATAATTTATTTATGTAAAAAAAAAAGAGAAGAAAATAATCACAGTTGATATATTTTTGAACCTTTTAAGTACTAACTTTCTTTTTATTCAGTAGAAGAATATGTACTTGCCCTCAATCCTTCAAATACAAATGCTATAAAACTCCATCTATCTTCAAAGCCTTACTGTGAACGGAAGCAGAAATCTCTCCAGAGTCCATTTCTTGGCGCGGGGTGGGGTTTATCCCAGGGTTACACGTGGAAGGAACAGGGTTTAAAGTGGGATTTATTTACTTAGCCAGCATGCTCTATGCCTTGTTCTTCCTTATCAGACATGTATGCTACGTCTCTGGGTGTTTAGGCTTCTCTTTGACTGCTACTTTGTGACCCTTTTGCAACCCGATATACTCTGTGGATTATTTAATCTGTAAGGCATTAAGTGGCTTCTTCTTTTCCATCCTATAACAACCAAATGCCAAATCTTCACCACTCTCCATGGCTACTCACACACGAACATGACATCCTTCACCAAATGTGCTAACAAAATAAACTGTCTGTGCTCTTGAACATGGATAAAAAGAAAAAGATTTAAAAGTCAGATTTTTATTTTTTTAATTTAGTGCCTAGATGATGCTTATCTTTCAGGCTTGGCAGAGCCTTGCTACAGATGTATATAAGTTTTTTTCAGCAAATATATGTGAATGTTTAATTCACCTGACTCCGTGGTGAACCTGACTTGCCTTTTTCTCAGCACGGACCCCACGAGAAGCTGCCCAACCCAGCAGACTTCTCCCTTCTCTGGGGCTGCTTTCCGTGGCCCGTACGGCCCGTGGACCTCTGTGGAGCCCCGGCCTGGCCGCCGTGGATGGAGGGCATGGGGCTAACCCCATGCAGTGGCCAGCGGCTCCCTCACCCAGCGCCGCGGGGGTTAACTCACCCTGCCGTGTGGGTTAGCTTGCATCCTGCCTGCCTTAACAGCCTGCCAGCCCTGTGGGATGATCCGTCCCGCGCGGGCTATCCCTCTGTGCAGCCTGGGCCGATCTGCTGCTCCTCAGACAGCTTCAGCACGGGGCCCCTCTGCCAGCCGCTTCCTTGAGGGTGAGCAGAAGGCCAGAGCCCAGCCACGAGATCCTCTGCAGCGGTTCCGGTCCCTTGCGCTTGCTGTGGCGCCTCGCGGCAGCAGAGGCGTTTGGTTCCTCTGGCCCAGCGGTCGGGCAGCTGCCCCTCTGCAGAGTGCTGCTAAGTGCCCAGTGGCAGGGTCTGGTGCGTCAGACCAGTAGATGAGAGCTTCGTTTTGCAGAGGGGCAAACAGGTGCAAAGGACAAGCTAAAGGATTTCTTTAAGGTCCGGGAGGGAAGGCACAGAGCAAATCAAGTGTTTCACTTGCTCCCCCTGCCCTCGTCCTGGCGATTTGTTGAAGCCTTCATTTGGGAGGATGAACAGGAAAGCATCAGGCAGAAGAGGCATCAGATACAGCTCCGGCAGGGGCAGGGGAGGCAAACGATGGTGTGAGCTTGGCAGTTCCAGTGTCAGTCGTCAGTCTGCCTTTAGGCTGCAGCCCTCCAGCCTGACATCACCCATGCAGAATGTTTTACTTGCTCAATGGATCTGCAGAAGCCAGGCAGCCCTTTGATCCATGGAGAAGTGTTCGTGCTGCCTCTCGTGCCATGAAGTCATGGCAGCCACTGGCAGCCATTGGCACCTGTCTCATTAGATGAGGTGTTCTTCGCCTCCTGGGAGAGGGAGTGGATGTGGACATGGATTTGGAGGATGGGCACGGGTGGGCATAGCTCTCTGGGTTTCACTCTGCAGGGCACAGATGCCCTTTCCTGGTGCATGAGGAAGTAAAACACCCTGCAGCTGCTCTCTGCTCCTGCCTCTGCTTGACCTTTACCCGGCAGGACCCATAGAAGCAGCACCACACATTCAGACAGGAGCGCTTGTTTTCTGGATGGTCACCAAAAGGTGGTTGATGATTTCCCTCAGCATGAACCAAAGCAGAGGCAGCTTCTCCGTCACACCTGCAGTGCCTTGGCAAAGTCACAGGCAGGGACTTCAGGCAGTGAGCAGAGGGCAGCTCCTCTGAGGACATTCAGTTGTATTGAATAAAACTGGAGCTTTCCACCTCCTCAGGAGCCACATCAGCCCCAGGGTAGTGGAGTCACAAGAGAACACCAACGCTCGTGCCCATTCACCACCTTAAAGCAGCACCCAGTGCCTCACCGGGCAGGTAAAGGCACCACTTACGAGGGCCTTAAGTGCTCTGTGCCGAGTGTGCCAGGCACAGCAGCCCGTTGTTACTGGCTGGGGTAGCAGAACACCCACCATGGCCACTGACTGGGATGGCATAGCGCCCACCCATGGTCACTGGCTGGGATGGCAGGGTGCTCAGCTGCGGGCATCGGGCAAGGACTTGACCCAGCAGCTGGCAGAGCAGCAGCTCTGGAAAACTGTAAGAGAAATCCATCTTGTCCCTCATTTTTCTTCCCAGGTCCTTGCCCTAACAGCTTGCATTGCTGCCTGGGCACCTTTCTCCTTGGGCTGACGCTGGCATTAGTGGTTTCATGGTGCACCCAGCAATGGCTCAAGGCCACTGTGGGGCAGCATCAGGGCAGCACTAATGCCTGGAGAGCCCAGAGTGCTGCAGCATCCAGCTCCTGCGGGTGTCTGGCTGCTACATCTTTCGTCTGGGGGTGTAGCCAGAGCAGACTTCTTACAGAACAGCCTGGACTCTTCAGAAAGGTTTTCAAAGGAAAAGTGATTCCCCTCCCCCCATCTTTTAGTTTTCTCAGAAGGATTTCTAGCAGAAATCCCTGTGGGGATTTACAGAATTACTTGGCTTGGAAAGTCCTCTGAGATCATCCAGTCTTGTCCCAGCCCCACCATGGCCACCAAACCTTGGCCCCAAGTGCCATGGCCACACGGTTCTGGAACACCTCCAGGGATGGGGACTCCACCACCTCCTTGGGCAGCCTGTGCCAATCCCTGACCACTCTGGCACCAAAGAAATTTGTCCTCATCTCCGACTTAAACTTCCCCTAGCACAATTTCAGGTCATTTCTTCCATCACGCAGGGAGCAGAGCCCAACCCCAGCTCCCTGCAGCCTCCTCTCAGGGAGCTGCAGAGAGCAATGAGCTCTGCCCTCAGCCTCCTCCACACCAACCCCCCCAGCTCCCTCGGTTGCTCCTCCCCAGCCCTGTTCGCCAGACCCTTCCCCAGCCTCCTTGACCTTCTCTGGAGCTACTTCAGCCCCTCAATGTCCTTTTTGGTGTCCAGCGATAGGACAGGGGGCAATGGGTGCAGGATGGAGCTGAGGAGTGAAAACAGGAAAAACTTTGGCTGCGGCGGTGTTGCAGCATAGGAGCAGGCTGCCCGGAGAGGCTGTGCAGTCTCCATCTCTGGGGACTTTAAAACCCCGCCTGGGTCGTTTAGTGCGGCCTGCTCTAGGTGACCCTGCTCCGGCGGGGGGGTGGGACTCGGCGAGGTCCCTTCCAGCCCCTGACGTTCTGTGATTCTTGGAGCGAAGGGCCCAAAGCTGCACTCAGGGCTCGGGGAAGCGCTGAGCTGCATCCCGGCTCCGCCAGCCCGGGGCTTCCCCCTACGCGATCGCTGGGCTCTGCACGAGGCCACTTATAGGGAATCACCCCGGGCCGCGCCGGTGGAACCCTCCCCCGGCCTGCGGGGCGGACGTGGCCGCTCCCTTCCGGCGGCCGCGTTTTGGCGCGCGGGGCAGGGGCCCGCTCCGCTCTGGGCCGGTGTCGCCATGTCCCGCACGGAGCCTCTGCCCGCCGAGCCCGCCGCAGCCATCGAGCGGCTCTGCCAGGAGCTCAACCTAGACGCGGCCAGCGCCGCCGAGGCGCTGCGGGACTTCACGGCGCTGAGGGGCACCTACAGCCTGGAGGTGAGGCGGGGGAGGGGGACGCCGGGCGGCGGGGACGGGGCCTGTCGGGAGCGGAGCGGGAGATGGAGGAGGCGATCCGGGCCCCGCAGCCCCCTCGCAGCTCCCGCTCCCTGCCCCGGCAGGGTGAGGCGCTGCACTGGCTGGCCTGTGCCCTCTACGTCTCCTGCCGCAAGAGCCTGGTGCCCACCGTGGGGAGCGGCCTGATGGAGGGCAACGGCGTATCGCTGACCAGGATCCTGCGCTCCGCCAGGCTCAGGTGAACTGTTCCCCCTTGGCTCATTACCCCTCCCTGGTTAATTGCCCCTCTCGCTAATTGCCCCGATGTGGAGCACCTGCTAAATCGCTGGTCCACCAAAGCCAGCACTCAGCTCCCCGCCGCTGTTCTCACGGTTCCGGGCGCTGCCAAGTGCATGTCCCGAGGTAGTCGCTAATGAAAGCAGCACATCCTCTTTGGTTGAAAATGGAAATGAGATGCAAATCCTGAGTTTTCAGCTTCAGGCCTTTGAACCCCCCACGGCAGGCCGATGATTGTTCCGCCCACGTCAGTTATTCCCTTTCCTTTCTGTCGTTAATTGGCGCTCTGCGAGCAGCGCGGACGAGGCTGGGGCTCGGCCGGGACTGAGGCTCCGGGGCAGGCAGCTTCGCTTAGCACTAGCTCTGACCTGAGGTGGCAGTTCTGACCCAAGCACTGCACCTTCAGTACTCGGTTCGGGTTTGGGCCCCTGCGGCCGTCCGAGATGGGTTTCTGGCTCAGACATTAAAAAAGTATTTGGAACAGGGAAACTTAGAAGTGGAGGAGTATTGGAGTCTCCGAGTGGAGAGGTGAACACTCCAGGGATAGGCCACGAAATGGCAACAATGGATAAGTTAATGTCATTTTTTGGCGCATCAGAAGCTTTGTGTCTGGAAGCACAGCTTGGATCTTCCCCTTGCTGCTTCTGCTGCACCCACTGCTATCTTCTCCCCTTCTGCTTTGCTACTGCCTGACCCCATCCCCATCTTCTTTAGGGTTATTTTATTCTGTAGCAGTTTATTCTTCTTATGCTGTTGTAAGAAGCACAATTTCATTTTTCTTTGACTTGCCAAATTCTGAGTCGTAGTGAATTTACTGGGAGAGGGATCTGCTCCAAGAGGGATGTTAAGGAGCTGGGCCGCTGGGCCTTGAGCTCTGTGGTAACGGGTTGGACTTGATGATCTGTGAGGTCTCTTCCAACCTTGGTAATACTGTGATACTGTGAAAACAAAGAAGGGTCTGGAGAAGAGGCCTGTGAGGAGCAGCTGTGGGTACTGGGGGTGTTGAGTG
This sequence comes from Tricholaema leucomelas, assembly GCA_013400475.1. Classification (NCBI taxonomy): domain Eukaryota; kingdom Metazoa; phylum Chordata; class Aves; order Piciformes; family Lybiidae; genus Tricholaema lacrymosa; species Tricholaema leucomelas. The sequence goes on from WAAF01001741.1 coordinate 31,516, forward strand.
TGGAGAAGAGGCCAAGGGGAGACCTCATTGCTCTGTATAGCTCCCTGAATGAGGTTGCAGTGAGGTGGGATTGGGCTCTTGTCCCATGGGACAAGTGATAGGACAGGAGGAAGTGGCCTCAAGTTGCACCAGGGCAGATTAGGCAGGACATTAGGAAGAACAAACTTACTGAAAGAGTGGTTAAGCTCTGGAACAGACTGCCCAGGGCAGTGCTGGGATCACTGACTCTGGAAGGGTCCAAAAGATGTGTAGGTGTTGTATTGAGGGACACTGGTGGTGGACTTGGCAGTGTTAGGTTAACGGTTGGACCTGACGAACTTGGAGAGCTTCTCAGCCTGAGTGATTTTCTGATCCTATGAGCTTGGTGTGCTTGTCCTGCTGCTCAGAGGCTGCCAGAGAAGGGGCTGCCACGTAGTCACACACTGCTTTTGTGCCTGGCACAGACTTTTCTTCCTAGTGGCGTTTGCCCGTCCTGCTCCCCCCTTGGAGACGCACGCAGAGCTGTGCAGGCTCCTCCATCCCACCCTCCCCTGGCTGGCGCAGTCAGTGATTCCCTGCCTGTGCCTTTCAAGGAGAAAGGCCCAAGTGACAGGAGGTGAAAAGCTCACAGTGTGTGGGAGTCTGTCAGACTAAATGGTAAATGAGTCCTGAAGGAGCGAATCTGTTCAGCCTGGGCTTTGGAAAAGGCTGAGGCTGAGGGAAGTGAGTTGAAGATCAGAATAAAGCTGCCTTTACTTTTTTTTTCTTTGAAGTTTAATTCAGTTTTTTAGCAAAATGAAGAAGTGGATGGACATGTCAAATCTACCACAGGAATTCCGGGAGCGAGTGGAGAGGCTGGAGAGGAATTTCGAAGTCTCAACTGTGATTTTCAAAAAGTTTGAGCCAATCTTTTTGGACATATTTCAAAACCCTTACGAAGAAGCTCCCAAACCCCAGCGCAGCAGGAAGCAGAGGTATGGAGAGGTTCCAGGTGACCTGTCCCTGGCACAGATTGATGAAGGTTCAGGTGATTGTTTGTGCTTTCAAAGGCAGCTGTCTCTGTGGCCTTGGTCCTGACAGCCATGACTAGAGACGTCCCTGATCCCGGTGGACACTGCTCCTGTCAGAGCTTTGCCCTGGGGTCTGGCTGCCCAGTGTGGCCCAGAGTAGGATGTCTGCGTGTGGTGGGGAGAGGTACAGTGGGATGGGTCAGATCAACACCTACTGAGAGGGTAACCTGAGTGATGAGGGGGCCAAGCTGGGGCTGTGCAAGGTGTGTGTCCCCTGGCTGTGAGAGGGGACAGTTGTCCAGTTAAAGCTCTCCAGCACAGCTCCATATCTGCGGTAGAAAGGATGTTCAGCTGCTGCAGCTCTTGGGGAATGGTCTTCTTCTGCCCTACTAACTGGAGCAGTGTTCATTTGTGTAAGCACAGCTTTAGCTTCTCTGTGGGCTGGCTGAAGCTGTTGACTTCCCTGGTCCTTGCAGCTCTGTGGGTTTGGACAATCAACTCCAAACAACTCAGCAGCTGAGCTGTAGCGCAGCTGCCGCTGGATGTTTTAAGGGATCACTGAAGCTTTAGCAAAGCGTTAGGAAAAGCCAACACAACTTTACACATCCCTTGGAATTCCTGCACCACCTGTAGCTGCAGAAGGGTTCTGTTAGAGCTGTGCTAGCAGCAACAGTGTGGGTGACAGACCAAGGCAACTGTTGGCTCAGGTAGGGGTCAGGAGGTTGGGAATGCTGTGCAAGACACTGGAGCCAGGCAGCAGACCTGGCCGGTGAAAGCTGAAGCAAAGACTCGTGGCTTAGATTATGTCTGTGTGAAGTGAAGACAGACAGCAGCTCCAGACACTATTCTGAGCAAGGAAGCAGAATGAAACTCTTGCTGCACAACAAGCTGCAGCTCCCTAGAGCCAGACACTGACTTCTCCTTCTCTTCCTCCCTGCCAGACGGGTGCTGTGCGGCATTAAAGATCTCTTCAAATTCTGCTGGACTCTCTTTGTGTACACCAAGGGTAGGCTGGCTCTCTGCAGCTGCATGGTTTGTATACCTTCTGGGTTGTGGCCTTTGTTGGTGTTGCTTGACGTGCTGTGCTGTCTCTTGAAGGTAATTTCCGTATGATTGGAGATGATTTAGTAAATTCCTATCATTTGCTTCTGTGCTGCTTGGACCTGATTTTTGCAAATGCCCTTTTGTGTCCAAATAGAAGAGATTTGCTAAATCCATCGTTTAAAGGTATGGTGGGGAGATACTACTTAAATCAAAGTGCTATTTGTTCTCTTGTTTCTTTTTAAATGAAGTTGAGGGTTGGTTGTTTTTCCCCCTCCTCCCCTCCCCTTGTCTTTAGGTTTACCAGCAGACTTCCGTGGGACAGAGCTCAAAGCCTCTGAGGAGCCTCCTTGCATCGTTGCCACGCTGTGTGAGCTGCATGATGGGCTCTTGGTAGAAGCCAAAGGGATCAAGGAGCACTACTTCAAACCATACATTGCAAAACTGTTTGATAGGAAGGTACATCTGACTACCTTGAAGAGTTCCTGGCAGCGCTCAGATGAATGGTCTCAAGACCTGCAGGGAAGTGTGCCAGCAGGCACTCTGTGGGCTGGGGCAGGTTGGCTTTGTGTGCCTTTTAGCAGGAGCAGGATTTCCTGACACTGCCAGTGATGTGTGCTGAAAGGTCCCTGTGGCAGTGGAGAATCTTTGCTTCACTTCCTTGGCACTGAAACTGAGCTGCAGACAACTCGGGCACCAAAGTAACCTCGTTGTGCCATATTTCTGTGGGATGAGTGTCACGGCAGCATGGACTCTCCTGCTTGTCTTGGAGTTGAACAGAATGCTTTAGAAGGAGGAGTTTGGGGGTGCAGCTAACAAACTGTTTTGGCTGGTTCGATCCTGCCAATTTCTTTACAAGCTCTGGAAGTTTCTCTCCTTATCAGCTGAGTCCCCAAGTCCTCAGTGGAGCAGAGGGTGAACAGCAGCCTTGTTTGTGAGGAGTTTATTTGGAGCTTGGGTAGAATTGGGCTTTGCCCTCATCAGTTCATCTTGCTGATGGCATTGTAGTCCTTTGGGGAAAACAAAATCCAGTTGTGCTCCTAAATCCCATTTCCTTTTTGGCTAAATCCATCATGCCCCCACGCTGTTAGAGTTGGAACCGCTTGGATTTTATCAGATGTTTCTGGTTTCTGCCCTTAGATCTTGAGAGGAGAATGCCTGTTGGATCTCTGCAATTTTACAGAGAACAAGTAAGTTCCAGCTTGCCTTCTGAAGCATGAGGTTGGCGTTTCTAAAACACAAGCTCTTGGATCCCAAGTCTCAGCTGTTCCTGCTCCTTTTATCTTAACATATCTACTGGGGGTTGATTATTTGACAGTCAAAGCTGCAGTGTGGCTGAAATGCTTTCTGCATCTGAGAAGTGTCCAGAGTCAAGGGCTCAGCTGCAGAGTTTCTTCCTTAATTCCAGGCTTTACGATGCTTGCCTTTATTTTCTGGCAACTGAAACCTGTGAGTAATCAAAGCCTGTGCTCAAGTTCACAGCCGTGTTTCTTTAACAAGTCAAATCTTGTACCCCAGCGGGAAGGTTTTTAGTTTCCTATCTCAGTCTCCAGCTGAGTGTAGAAAGCCAGAGAAGCACTCCAAAGGAAAAGAAAGAACAGTTGCAAAAGCACAGCAGAGAGGCAGGCTGTTCCCGTGGGAGGCAGCTGGAGTTGCTTCAGAAACGTTTTCAGTTCTCCTCTGAACGCTAATGGGAATGCAAAAGAGGAGCAGCTGCTTTGGTTTGCAGCCCCTACAGGTGGGTTGGTTTGTTGGAGTGTGTTTGCCTTTTCCCAAAGTACCTCAGAATGTGTTGGTGTGGAGGATTTTAAGACTCAGTTGTGTTAACAATGTGGATAAGGCTCGAAGTTAGCTGTGGGACAGTGCTGCTGGGATCCATTTGAAGCACTGAACTGCTCATAGTGTTTCTACTTAAAAGTTAGTGGTAGTGTCACGAGGAGTGACAGAGCAGTGCCTCTTCTCTTGCAAGGAAGGTGGGAAGGTACCTCAGCTCATTACCTCATGTCCCTGCCGTGGGCAGGGACATCTCTCAGCTAGATTTGGTTGCCTGAGACCTCATCCAACCTGGCCTTGAACACCCCCAGGCAGGAGGCAGCCACAGCCTCCCTGGGCAGCCTGTGCCAGACTCTCACCACTCTCCTACTGAGGAACTTGTCCCTCAGCTCCACTCTAACCCTGCACTGCCTCAGCTCCAGACCATTCCCCCTTGGCCTGTCTCTAGAACTCCTCAGCAGAAGTCTCTGCAGCCTTCCTGCAGGATCTCTTCAGGCACTGGCAGCAGCTCTGAGGTGCTCCTGGAGCCTTCTCCTCTGCAGGCTGCACAATCCCAGCTGCCTCAGCCTGTGCTCACAGCAGAGCTGCTCCAGCCCTGGCAGCATCTTTGTGGCCCCAAGGACTCTCTCTAGCAGTTGTGCCCTTCTGCTGGGGACAGCAACACTGAAGGCAGGATTGGAAGTGAGGTCAGAGCAGAGCCAAGGGGCACAATCCCCTCTCTTGCCCTGCTGCCCACACTGCTCTGGCTGCAGCCAGCACACAGCTGCCTGCTGGGCTGCAGGAGGCCCCTGCTGACTCCTGGGAAGCTGCTCAGCACCCAGCATCCCCAAGGGTTTTTGTTCAGGGCTGCTCTCAACTAACTCTGCACCCAGCCTGGATCTGTGCCTGCTGCTGCGCTGACACAGAGGCAGGACCTTGCCCTGTGCTTTGAAGCTCTGTTTCCTTGTCCACCACTCTCATAATCCCTTGCTTTGAGTAAAAGGCACAAAGAAGGTGAAGCTGTGGGAGTCTGGACCCCTGTGTCCCTGCGGGCTTCCGTGTGTCATGAGTAATTTATTGTGATCCATGCCTGAGTGATAGCTGAGACATTCCCAGGCAGAAGCTGTGTCATGGAGCATTCCTGTGTTGTGAAGAAGGTGGGGCCAGCATTTATGGACATCATACTTCTGATTTTTGTCCTAAGCTTCATTCTGGTTCCCAAGCACAAGTTGAAAGCTTTACAACCTTCCTGGGATTCACAGACTGCGGTGGGTTGGAAGGGACCCCCCAAGGGCATCTTGTTCAGCCTCCCTGCAGGCACCAGAGACACCTCCAGCTAGAGCAGGCTGCTCAAGGCCACATCCAGTCTGATCTTGAATGTCTGCAAAGATGGGGCCTCAGCCACAGCCCTGGGCAGCCTGTGCCAGGGTCTCGGCACCCTCTTTGTGAAGGTTAAATATTGCTGTTTCAGTTGGGTTAGCTGGAGTAAAGAAAATCAGAGATTTGCTCTGTGTCCTGTCAGTGGTGATCCAGAAGCTGGATCCAGTCAGTCAGCTCTTCATTTCCCCTCTCCCTGTGCCACTCTGTGAACTGGGACCTACGAAGTGGCAAAGCTGGAAGTAAAATGCAGCTCATTTAATGCAGCTGCTGTTGATGTGCTGCCTGCTTGCAAAGACTTGGCCTTTGAGCAGGTGATGGCTTCCAATCACTGCCATCTGCGCCTGGGATGGAAGCAAAGTTGAGGTACCTTAGGAGGAAGAAAGGTCCCTGCAGTGGATCCTGGAGGCAGCAGAGGAAGTTCTAGGCAGGGACAGCCACAGGCAAATGCCTTGGGGCAGTGAAGTGCTGTTCGCAGGCAGCACTGCTGCCCAGGGCCTGGAGCTCTCTGAACGCATCCTGGTGGTGTCCCTCCAGAGCCTCTGCTGGTACTGCTTTGGTTTCTTCACCGGTTGGAGCTGACCCAGTCCCGGGCTTCTCTTGCAGCAAAGCACTGAACAAGGAGTACGAGGAGTACGTGCTGACGGTGGGGGACTTCGACGAGAGGGTGTTCCTGGGAGCTGATGCCGAGGAGGAGATCGGCACTCCTCGCAAGGGCCCCGCGGAGGTGCCGGCGGGGAAGGCGTCGGCCGGAGCTCCTGTGGAGTGCCATCTTCAGCAGCACTTTGACAAGGTGACCCGGGTAGCTTGGGCATCTCACTTGAAGTGCTCCCTGGGCTTTTCCACCCTTGAATGCTGTGTGACTCATTGAGGTGATTTGTGACTGTCTTGAAGCTCTTCCTGAGAGAGAGCTGATGGATGTCATGTGCAGGCTTCAGTGGCTGCTGTCTTACTGCTAGGGAGCCATGGTGATGTCGTCTTGCGTGGGCAGTGTAGGGGAGAGCTATCCCTGAAACAGGAGGAGAGCACTTGCTGTGTGCTCTGGCAAGGGAAACCAGGAGAGTAGGTATGAGCTAAATGTGTAGGTGGTGTGGTTTTTGTCAGGCTCCACTGATAACCTGTGAGGTCTTCACAGAGACTTCATTCATTGCTTCTCCCAATATTTCCTTTTTTTTTCGGACTTGTATACTGGTGTATGGAAGGTAACATTCCAGCCCTAAATCCCACCACAATCTACCTGAAAACAGCATTCCAGGCCCAAGCTGCTAGTGCTGGTGTGAATGAATGGCTTGGCTGAGCTGCACCTGCCAAGTGGAGAGGGTTTGGTGTTCAGGCAAAGGAAAGGCAGCTGCAGAGAGCAATGAGCTCTGCCCTCAGGCTCCTCTGCTGCAGCCTGCACACCCCCAGCTCCCTCAGCCCCTCCTCACCCCCAGCTGCTCCAGGCCCTTCTCCAGCCTGGTTGCCCTGCTCTGGGCAGGCTCCAGCCCCTCAGTGTCCTTCCTGCAGTGAGTGGCCCAGAGCTGAGCACAGCACTCGAGGGGTGGCCTCAGCAGTGCTGAGCACAGGGGGATGGGCACCTCCTGCCCCTGCTGCCCACCCTGCTTCTGACACCAGCCAGGAGGCCTTTGGCCTTCTTGCCAGCCTGGGCACTGCTGGCTCATGTTCAGTCACTGCCAATCACCACCCCCGGCTCCCTCTCCCAGCTGCAGCTTTCCAACCACACATGTCCAGATCTGGAGCTCCCCATGGGGGTGTTGTGACCCAGGGGCAGGACCTTGCTGAGCTTCACACAATGAGCCTTGGCCCCTGGCTCTCACCTGCCCAGCTCCTGCTGTAAAGCTTCCCTACCCTCTAGCAGCTGCACACAGCCACCCAGCTTGGTGCCATCTGCAGACTTACTGAGGGAGCCTCAATGCCCTCACCCAGAGCACTGCTAAGGACATCAAAGAGGACAGGCCCAGCACTTAGCCCTAGGGGCACCACTGCTGCCTGGGCCCCAGCCAGGTTCAGCTCCATTCCCACCACTCTCTGGGCTCAGCCAGCAGCCAGGTTTTGATCAGGGCAGAGGGCACTGAGGCAAGCCTTGTGCCAGGAGTCTCTGCAGGAGAATGCTGGGGCAGACAGTGCCAAAGCTTGGCTAAGGTCCAGGCTGACAATGTCCAGGCCCTTCCCCTAGGCAGTCATCTTGCTGTAGAAGGAGCCCAGGCCAGTCAGGCAGGAGCTGCCTTTCATAACCCCCTGCTGCCTGGGCCTGATCTCCTGCTTGTCTTGTGTGTGCTGGAACATAGAAGGTTTCACCTCAACATGGGGAGAGACTTTACAATGAGGGTGACAGAGCCCTGGAGCAGGCTGCCCAGAGAGGTTGTAGAATCTCCTTCTCTGGAGACCTTCAAAACCGACCTGGATGTGTTCCTGTGTGAACCACCCTGGGTGATCCTACCTTGGCAGGACTGGATGATCTCTGGAGGTGCCTTCCAACCTCTAAAGTTCTGTGATTCTGTGCTGTGTGATGGCACTCAGGGTGCCCTGCTCTGTGGCCTTCCCTGGCACCCAGCTGAGGCTGACTTCACTGCATCAGTTGCAGAAAGCAGAGTACAGACAGGTAAATGTAGTCAGCACAGCTCCATCAGCTCAGTGCTGCATGCCTTGGGTCAGGAAAGGCTCCAGGGCCACCAAGGCAGTGTTCCCCTGTGACTGTCTGCAGGCAGCTCTGCCGTGTACTGCTGTGCCACCAGCCAGCGCAGTCAGGAGTGCCCCTGGAGGCACAGTCTTGCCTGGCCTCTCCTCAACCTTCAGCTTGTACAGGCTTTAAAATCCTCTCTTCCTACATTTTGGGTTTAAACCCCCTGTGAGTTAATTTTATTCTGGATGAGGCTCCAGGCAGACCTCAGAGCTGCTGCCGGTGCCTGAAGGGGCTACAAGCAGGCTGCAGAGAGGCTGTGCCCAAAGGGCTGCAGGGACAGGACGAGGGCAATGGCTGCAGAGCAGAGCAGAGCAGATGGAGATTGGCTGTGAGGAACAAGTTCTGCACCAGGAGGCTGCTGCAGCACTGCAACAGGTTGCCCAGGGAGGTGCTTGAGGTCCAGCCCTGGAGATACTGAAGGTGAGGCTGGACAGGGCTGTGGGCAACCTGCTCTAGTGGAGGATGTCCCTGCTGAGTGCAGGGGCTTGGACTGGATGAGCTTGGGAGGTCTCTTCCAGCCCAGCCCATTTGTTGAGTCTGTATGTATGGAGCCTTGGGAGAACTTGAACCCCTCTGAGCTGCCAGCTGTGGTCATTTTAATCTGTGAAGTAGTTTTGATGGTTGTGATCGTTGGAGAGACTCGATCAGTTCTAGTGACTGCTTTTGTTATTCTCTGCCTGACAGAAGAGGTCGTTTGCACCTTCGACCCCCCTGACCGGGAGGAGGTACCTGCGGGAGCAGGAGGCTGTGGTGACCCCTGTGGCTTCGGCGACGCAGAGTGTGAGCCGCCTGCAGAGCATGGTGGCTGGGCTGAAGAATGCCCCCAGCGAGCAGCTCCTGGCCATGTTTGAGTAAGTACCTCACTGCCATGCTCTCAGGCAGGCAGCCAGGCCTCTCTTCATGCCTGGGACTGCTTTCTGGCTCAAATTTGGCTTTGTTTAGTTTGGTGCATTAAGAGGAATGTGTCCAGCAGATCCAGGGAGGTTCTCCTCCTTCTCTGCTCTGCCTTGGTGAGACCTCACCTGGAATACTGCATCCGGCTCTGGGCTCCCCAGTTCAGGAGGGACAGGGATCTGCTGGAGAGAGCCCAAGAGAGGGCTCCAAGGATGCTGCAGGGACTGCAGCACTGCCTGAGGAGGAGAGGCTGAGAGCCCTGGGGCTGAGAGTCTGCAGAGGAGAAGGCTGAGAGGGGACCTGAGCAATGTCTGTAGATAGCTGAGGGCTGGGGGTCAGGAAGAGAGGCACAGGGACAGCCTCTGCTCACTTGTGCCCTGCCACAGGACAAGGGATGGAAACTGCAGCACAGGAAGGTGCAGCTCAACATGGGGGAGAACTTCTTGGCTGGAAGGGTCCCAGAGCCCTGGCACAGGCTGCCCAGAGAGGTTGTGGAGTTTCCTTCTCTGGAGCCTTTCCAGCCCTGTCTGGATGTGTTACTGAGTGACCTGTGCTGGATTCTCTGCTGCTGCTCTGGCAGAGGTCCCTTCCAACCCCTAAGATCCTGTGATCTGGGATCCTGTGCTTCTATATTGTTTCTCTTTGAAAGTCTCTTCGGTATTCTAGATGATCTCACCTGGAGAAGGAGGTCTGAACACCCCTTCAGCTTGTCACCACTGCTTTACTAACACAGGTTCTGTTCTTGCTGATGTTAGTTTAGCTGCTTGCAAGCCAAATGCTTCTTTGTTTAAATGCTGAAGAATTGTGGCTGAAGTAGCAGACACAGCAACTACATTGTTGGAAGTTTGTGGGGAGGAGGGAGATGTTAGAGTCAGCAAGCTGGAAAGAGTTGGGAGGATAAGACTAAAAGTAGCCTGAAGTTCTGCAGCAGGAGGCTGCTGGAACACTGCAACAGGTTCCCCAGGGAGGTGGCTGGGGCCCGTCCCTGGAGATATTCCAGGTGAGGCTGGATAGGGCTGTGGGCAACCTGCTCTAGTGGAGGATGTCCCTGCTGAGTGCAGGGGCTTGGACTAAATGAAGTTCCTTCTATAATTCTGTTTCTCCATTATACTACTTCAGGACATCTTAATTTCAGAACCTTAGAGGTTGGAAAGGACCTCCAGAGATCCACTCCAACCTCCATGCCAAGCAGCATCACCCAGGGCAGTTCGCACAGGAATGCATTCTGGCAGGCTTTGACAGTCTCCAGAGAAGGAAACTGCACAACCTCTCTGGGCAGCTTGCTCCAGGGCTCTGTCACCCAAAGAAGTTTCTCCTCATGCTGAGGTGAAACCTGTTCCAGGTTGTATCCATTGCCCTTGTCTTATTGCCGTGCACCACTGGAAAGAGCTTGGCCCCAGCCACTGACCCCCACCCCTCAGATATTGGTAGGCATTGCTCAGATCTCCTCTCAGCCTTCTCCTCTCCAGACTAACCAGCCCCAGGGCTCTCAGCCTCTGTGGAGGGAAAATGCTCAAGTCCCCCAGTCATCCTATGGCTCTCTGTTGGACTCTCCCTAGCAGGTCTCTGTCTCTCTTGATCTGGGGAGCCCAGCACTGGACACAGCATTGCAGCTGTGGCTCAGCAGGCAGAGCAGAGGGGCAGCAGAGCCTCCCCAGCCCTGCTGCCACACTTCTCTTGCTGCCCCCCAGGCTGCCATTGGCTCTCTTGGCCCCAGGAGCACGTTGCTGGCCCCTGCAGAACTTGCTGCCCACCAGCACTCCACGGAGCTGCTCTCCAGCAGGGCAGCCCCAACCTGCACTGCTGCCTGCTGTTGTTCCTCCCCAGATGCAGGACTCAGTCCTTGTCCTTAGTGAGCTTCATGAGGTTTGCCTCCCCTCAGCTCTCAGCCTGTCCAGACCTGGTTGGGTGGCAACACAGCCTGAGGGGTGTCAGACACTCCCCCCAGTTCTGTACCATCAGGAGCTTGCTGAGGTGCACTCAGTGCCCTCATCCAGGTCGCTGATAAAGATACTGAACAAAACTGAACCTAATACTGCTCCCTGGGGACCACCGCTGGCCACACTCCTCCAGCTCGACTCTCTGCCACTGATGACAACCCTCTCTGAACTCTGCTGCTGAGCAGTTTTCAATCCACTTCACAGCCCAACCCTCTGTGCCACATCTCCTGTGGGAGACAGCATCCAAAGCCTTGCTGCACTCCAGGCAGATGAGCTCCACAGCTAACTTTACACACGTGTGTCAGTCTAGCAGTGACCCTCACTTCAGTCAGTGTGACCCCTCCTGTAGCAGCAGCTGGGCTCAGCACCCCTTCTCCTGGGAGTCCGTTCCCTGGCTGTACTTTCCTCCCTGTGCTGTGATGTCTGTCCCAGGGTAGGCATCCCAGCAGGAGTTAGAGCGTTCCTGGGCAAGAGCCTCTTGCTCAGCCCTGGCAGCTGCTGTGTGATACTGGGAGATCCTGTGGAGGGGCCACTGGACACAACCCAAGGCTCTCACAGCCTCCACTTAGAGTCCCAGTTGTGTGAGTCAGGCTCCTGGATGTGGCTGTGTGCTGGCTATAGTGGAATGCCCAGGAAAAGGGTGGTGCATGGGCAGCTGAGGATAAACTGAGCCTGTGAGTAAAAGGTAGGTCAGTGTTGCTTCAGAGCTTGGGAAAAGCAGGAATGGACAGTAAATTGCTGTCAAACTGGTGAGTGTTTGCCTAATATCCATGCAAATTAAGACTCTGCTCTGTTAGGGTGTGGGGTGTCCAGACAGTATTTGTTAAGCAGGATGGACATTTGGTGTTGGCACCTCATATTCCAGATGCAAAAGCACCGTTGCTTTAAAGCAACCTTCATCAAGAGGTGGGAAGTATGAGTCAGGTTTCAGTCCTCATCTTTGGAGTTCTCTGTGGTTTGAAGTCTCCCTCAAAGTTCACAAATGCTCAGCAAGATCATTCCTATTTGGAATGTTCTCTATTGTTTTCAAGGCCTGATGTTACCTATCTGACACTAAACAGCAGTGGCCATGCCATCTCTTAGGAAACATGTTTGTTCAGCTGATGAACCAGGCTGGCACGAGAGAGGTGACTAGAAATGGGGAAAGGATCTAAGAGAACCTGGCAAGAAAGATGCTGAGCAAGCAGCAGGATCTGTGCTGTCTGAGCAGAAATGCCCAGAGGAGTGGTGTGGGCTGCCTGCCCTTGGGTGTGGGTCAAATTCAGATCCCTTGGAAGCATGAATTGAACTGAGCAGCTTTGTCCTCAGCTCACTTGAGTCCCAGCTTTTTTGACTAGTTCATTCTGACACTAATCAGAAGGCAGTGCCCTGTGGCTGGAGAGTCTGGCCTTTAGGGAGAGCATCTCCAGACACGTTCTCTGGCCCCTGTTTATGGTAAGGGCTCTGGGGCTTATCAGTTCCTCTCTGCCTTTACAATAATAAAGGTGGTGTTCTGGGGAAGATGCTGGCTCTTCCTTTTGGAAGCTTCCCCATGCCCACTCACACCTGTGTACTTTGTGTACTCTCCTAGGTGCATTTAGTTTTGTAGTAGCCTTCCTCCCAATCATTAAGATTGGTAGAGTCCTCTAAGATCATCAAGTGCAACCATAACTCAGCTCCCATGACCACTAAGCCATATCCTGAAGCACCACATCGACACACTTCTTGAACACCTCCAGATGGGGACTCCACCACCTCCCTGGGCAGCCTGTTCCAAGCCCTGACCACTCTTGAAGCAAAGACATTTTCCCTCATCTCCAGCCTGACCCTTCCCTGGCACAGCTTAAGCCCATTTACTCTCCTCCTGTTGGCAGCTCCTTGAGAGAGAAGACCAATGCTGGCCTCGCTGTGACCTCTCTCCAGGGAGCTGTAGAGAGCAGTGAGGTCTCCTCAGCTGGGTATTTATTTCCAGGGAGCTGTAGGGAGCAGTGAGGTCTCCTCAGCTGGGTATTTATTTACTGGCTTGAAATTAGAACAGAGCAGATTTATATTGGCTGTGAGGAGCAAGTTCTGCACCATGAGGATACTGGAACACTGCAACAGGTTGCCTAGAGAAATGGTTGGGGCCCATCCCTGGAGATATTCAAGATGAGGCTCAACAGGGCTCTGGATGATCTGATCTAGTTGAGGGTGTCCCTGCTGAGTGCAGGGGTTTGGACTGGTTGACCTTTGGAGGTCCCTTCCAACCTGGGTGATTCTATGCACAAACCTTTATTTTCGTCTGCTTCAGGTCCTGCGCACGCAGCCCCCTGGAGAGCATCGTGAGCAGAGTGAGAGAAGTAGGTGAGACTTTCTGCTGCAGCTACACCCAGCCGACGAAGCAGCAGCCAGGCTCCCACATAGGTATGGACCTGCAGGGGGTGCTTCGGGGCTGGCTAGAGAACAGTGCTGCTGGCTGCCACCAGAACGCAGCCAACAGGAGCTGGTGCTGCCAAACAGAAACCTGTAAAGAGCAGAACTTCCTCACGGAGTGAATCCAAGGCTTGCAGCCCAAACGAGGGCAGCGAGGAGGGCCTGGAAACTGTAGATACACATCTCGAGATAATCTTCCCTAGAAGCCACTCTGCAGATCTCTATTTTCAGTCCTCACTGCTGGGCTGAGTTGGGCTCACTTCTTGGCCACTCTCTTTCGAAGGCAGGGAAAAGCCTCAGGGAACAGACGTTTAGGGGTGAGCTGATGCAGCTGTGCAGGAACAGAATGATGGTGTTACTTCACTGCTCATGGAGTGTGATTCAGATGCAGGTCTGGAATGGCTTCTGGGGCTTAACCTAGCCAAACCCAGCCACAAATCCTCTTTCCCTACACTAAATGTTTTGGTTTCTATAGCCTTGGATACATGTTGTGTTTTAAAGGTGCTGTGGGTTTTTCCTGTGACTACAGCAGCAGCTAAGCATCTTGGTTTAACGACCATAAGGCTTTTGTGTCTGCAACCCCTCTGAGTTCTGCAGTGGATTATGTGGAGGAACATCCTGTCAGACTTCTTAATAAATGTGTGAAGGGTGGGTGGCAAGAAAAATTGATAGGACAAGGGGCAAGCAGCACAAACTGGAACACAGGAGGTGCTCGAAGGTGACAAGAGCAGGGCCACGAGGATGATAAGAGGGCTGGAGCTGCTCTGCTGTGGGGACAGGCTGAGAGAGTTTGGGCTGTGCAGGCTGGAGAGGAGAATGCTCTCAGGAGACCTTATTGTGGCCTTCCAGTATCTGAAGGGCGCTACAAGAAAGCTGGGGAGGCACTTTGGAGGGTGTCAGGTAGTGGGGGGAATGGAGCAAAACCAGAAGTGTAGGTTCAGATTGGTTGTTAGGAAGCAGTTCTTCAGCATGAGGGTTTTGAGACACTGGCACAGCTTGTCCAGGGAGGTGGTGGAAGCCTCACCCTGGAAGTGTTTAAAGCCAGGCTGGATGTGGCTCTGGGCAGCCTGATGTAGTGTGAGGTGTCCCTCTCCATGGCAGGGGTTGGAGCTGGATGAGCCTTGAGGACCCTTCCAGCCCTGCCAGTTCTGTGATTCTGTAAGTTCTATCACAGCATGGGAAACTTTTCTACTGTCAGAGTTTTTGAGCCCTGGAGCAGGCTGCCCAGAGAGGTTGTGGAGTCTCCTCCTTGGGGACTTTGAAGACCTGCCTGGATGTGTTCCTGTGTGACCTGCCCTGAGTGACCCTCCTCTGGCAGGGGAGTTGGACCGGATGATCTCCGGAGGTCCCTTCCAACCCCTAACGTTCTGTGGTTCTGCAGCAGCTCTTAGCAAAACTTCTTCTGAGGGTTAGATGTTCTTCTGAGGGTTAGGAGCCCAAGGAGATCGAACACAAACAGGAGTGTTGCTGTTGCAGCTGTCTGCAGAATGGCATCACTGGAGATAGGGAAAAGCTTCTTCCTTTGAAACAGTCCTGGAACTTTGTTCTTGTGACTGGTGGATTTCTCAACCTGCTTTTGATTTGCAAAGTCTATATGGGGGGGACACACCCGCACTTTTAGAAGACCAAGAGTTGGTCCCTTTAGAGCCTTATGCAGCCTTGTGGAGTATTGGACTTCATCTGGGTTGGTTTTCACTTTCAGATTTTGCTGTAAACAGATTGAAGCTGGCAGAGATCCTCTACTATAAAATCTTGGAGACTATCATGGTGCAAGAAACACGAAGACTGCATGGGAAGGATCTGACAGTAAGTAAAGAACTGGCAAAGGAGGAGAACACTTCTGGTAGCCCTCCAGGGGGTTATCTGCAGGCTCTTCCAGGACAGAGCAGGCTGCCTGCATTGTCTATATTCAAAAAGACAGATGTGGGAGGTGCTCAGATGCAGTCTTCACTGCTGTTAAAACTGGTGTCCTTCTGGCAGCAGTAACCACCTTCATCTGTGTTGCCTTCTGGAACTTGTCTTCTCTCTCCAGTTACTGATACCAGTTGGTCAGCAGTGCATTTTGTCTGCTTTGTGAGTCCCAGACAGGCCACTTCATTTGGCCTTAGTATGAAAAATGTGGTGGCTTTGGTGCTGTTCTGTCTGCTCCTGGTCCGTTCCAGACTTCCCCTTAAAAAGAGGAGGCTGTGGAGGGTGGAAGCAAGCAGTAGCTCTTCTCTCCAGCAGGAAGCTCTGTAGTATTAGTGCCCCAAAGCTGAGGTGATGCTTTCTGTTTCTCCTCAGGCTGTCCTGGAGCAGGATGTCTTCCACCGCTCACTCCTGGCCTGCTGCCTGGAGATTGTGCTCTTTGCCTACAGCTCCCCCCGCACCTTCCCCTGGATCATTGAGGTGCTTGACCTCAGGCCCTTCTATTTCTATAAGGTAAAGAAAAACCTGGGACTTGCACCATGCTGGATTTGACAGGCTGAGAGTGTAATGTTCTTCCTCCCTTGGTCGTCTGCTAGGGGAAGGATGTTCTGGAGACACCCAAACCCCACCTGGGCATGGCCCTGTGTGGCCTTCTCTAGGTTACCCTGCTCTGCCCGAGGGGGTGGACTCAACCTCCAGAAGTCTCTTCCAACCCTACCCTTCTGTGAGTGCCTGTTCTAAATTCTGGTTGTCCAGAATCATATTCCCTGTAGTGTGCAGTGCTGGGGCTGAAGCTGAAATGTAGAGCAAGAAAACCATTTTGTGAATGGTACCAAACTGCAATGATCAGCTTGGATGTCCTCATGTGCACACTTCTAGTGTATGTAGCGTTCCAGCCTTGATTTTGATGCTGTTCATACTTAAAGGCAGAGCCAGAGCCTGCATTAATGAGTGACACACCAGCAGTGATGTTATTTGCTGCTTTTGGCTCCTAGCAGTGGCCACAGGCTTGCCTCGTTAAATTTTGTTCTCCTCTTTGTTTTGTTCCCTGTGTCAGAACATAAACTCTTTGCTGTGTGTTCTCTGGTTTTGCTCTTCTCATGCCATTCCCCCTGCCTACCATGTCACTTCTGCTCTCTGGCCAGTCTGAGCCTTCTCTCATGCATCTGTACCTCATGGTTTTAGTGGATCCCCAGAAGCCTGCTGCAGTTAGTCCTGAAGAAATAACAGCCAAAAATAAAGCCAAGCCCTCTGGGGAAGCTGTTTGATTTTCTGGCCTCCCTTTTATCCTCAGATGCAGGGCAGCAGTGTGAAACTGAAGCAAATCTGTCAGTCCTGCTGTGGCTCTTGGTAGCCTACATCAGTGCCAGGTGCACTGGTGTGGATCCGGCTTTGTGGGGCAAATTCACACTGTTCAGTGCCACCACCAAGCCTTCACAGCATAGCACCAGCATTGGTTATTCCACTTGTGCTGTTTGTCACTTTGTTCCTGCTTTCTGTACTGTGAATGACTGAACACATCACCGAGTCCTGCATGGATGCTTTGGTGGCATTTCCACCCCTGGAGCTTTAGAACAGGCTGAAAATTCCTGTCAGAAAATACAACAACAAAGTGGATCTTGCATTAGAGAACAGGCTTGGACAAGGGGATCTCAGGGGCTCTTGAAACTCTTTTCTCTCCTGCTTTGTACTCATTAAGGGCTCTAACCTATTCATAAATGAAACTTTCAAACTGTTATTTTCATCCCTCTTGGTGCTGGGGTACTTGTTGGGAAGGCAGGAGGCCTGAACTGCTGGAGTCACCTAGACAGGTGTCTGCTTAGTGCTGCCCCCTGTGCCTGCTTGGTACTGGGGAGGAAGAGCCTTCAGTGCCCTTGGGGTGGATTGATCTGCACTGAGGGACCTTCTGGTGTCCAATCCCAGGTCCTGGAAAGGGAATTCAAAAAACAAGAAGCATCAGAAGAGAGCTAGAGAAGGTGTAAGGTGTGGGGAGGAGGCTGAGGAGAAACAGACAGGATCCTGAAACAGGAGCAGCAGGGCTCTGTGTGTGT
>WAAF01001743.1:963-64967 GCA_013400475.1 Tricholaema leucomelas
TCCCTTCCCTTCCCTTCCCTTCCCTTCCCTTCCCTTCCCTTCCCTTCCCTTCCCTTCCCTTCCCTTCCCTTCCCTTCAGTAAATCTCTACTCATCTGTCTTACTAGATCTGGAATTTGCTGCCATAGGCAAAATTCGAAGGTGCTCAACTCTCTCCATTCCAAGAATTGCTACCCAGCCTGCTCTTCCAAATTCTCTTATTGGCTGAGGCAACTGCAACCTGACCTTTTAGCAGTCATTTCCATGGCTGGAAAAGAAAAACAATATCCACAAAATAAGCAAATAGATTAAAGAAATTATTTTGTGTGCCTAATTTATGTATCTGTATGATTTAATACAAGAGCAATAATCTGAAGAATTAAATTCAGATCCAGTTCCTTCTATTATGTAGTATATGGTTTCCAGAACTTGAATTTGGATTCCATGGCTAAAAGAGCTTCCATGTTAATTTGGGAATGGACCTTAAAGTCTTGAAAATCTTTAGGGGTTCAGTAAAGACATTTTTTTTCTTCTAGGAATTCTGCCTTTCTACAAAAAGTCACTTTCCAAGCTTCCTGGAAGCAACTGGCTAAGAGCCAGTTATTCCTCTCAGAATGATAACTCTGATCATCAGGGTTTTTGTTTAGTTTCCCTTTTTGGTTATTAGGCTTTTTAATTGGTTTGGTGTGCATTGAAGGTGATTATTGGAAGAGCAGATGAATGAGGGAATTGTTCCTTTAATTCAAAGGAGGTTTTCTGGGGCTTCTCTAAAGGATGATAGTGTGTCCAGAGAAGGGCCACGAGGATGCTCAGAGGGCTGCAGCAGCTCTGCCATGAGGACAGACTGAAAGAGTTGGGGCTGTGCAGGCTGGAGAAGAGGAGGCTCCCAGGTGACCTTCTTGTGGCCTGCCAGGATCTGAAGGGGGCTACAAAAAAACTGGGGAGGGACTTTTTAGGCTGTCAGGGAGTGCCAGGACTGGGGGGAATGGAGCAAAGCTGGAGGTGGGTAGGTTCAGATTGGATGTGAGGAGAAATTCTTCACTGTGAGAGTGGTGAGAGCCTGGAATGGGTTGCCCAGGGAGGTGGTTGAGGCCCCATGCCTGGAAGTGTTTAAGGCCAGGCTGGCTGAGGCTGTGGGCAGCCTGCTCTAGGGTAGGGTGTTCCTGCCTGTGGCAGGGGGGGTTGGATCTAGATGATCCTTGTGGTCCCTTCCAACGCAGACTGATTCTATGATTCTGTGATTCTATATACTAAATAAAAGCCCTGTAAAACTGCCTTATCAAAAGGAAGCTGTTAAGCTCTTAAAAAACAATCTATTAGGAACAATATATAGAGAGAACAGAGGAGCTCTGCCATTGTTTGTCTGCAGTGGAAGTGTGCTGCCAACATGTCAAAGTTTGCTTTCTGTTTTTAGAAACTGTTAGTGATCTTTTGTCTCTGAGAAAGGACCAAGCAGATAGGACATGAAAGTTAATCAAGCTGCTTATTGCAACAACAGTTGAAATACAGTGGGGTTTAGACTTCATACACAAGAGGTTTATTCAGGGAGTTTTGTTGCATACAAGAAGTGCAATCCCTTATGGTGTTAAATGAAGCACCAACTTGGAGCCCATAGGAGTGATGCTGATAGAGAGCACCTATTTGTTTTTCAACAAGTGAGATTGTTAAAGGCTGTAAAGTGTTATTATATCAGCAAAAGGGATCAACAGAGACAGTCTGGATGTATGCTGCTAGTGGAATGATATTGCAAGGAAGCTCCTTAAACTCATCAATGTAAAGCAAAAAGAAAGTAGAAAGAGAGGTTCAGTTAATCTCTGCAGGTCTAGAGAGAGTTCAGAAGCCCCCCAGACCTGCAGGGGTTATGTATCATTTGAAGTACAATGAATGTAATCACTGCAGATTGTGTGAGCCCCCCCAAAATGCTCAGCTGAGTCTCTGATCCTGAAAACACTCAGCATTTCATCTAACTTCACCTAGTCCTGTAGGACCTCATACAGCTAGCATAAAAATTCCTATCTGCCTGAAGCAGAGTGAGCCAAATTCACCTAATATGAATAAGGCCAACTGTGATAAATGTGTAAAAGAAAACTTACCCTATGAAGTAGCTTCAGGGTGTAATTTGATTGAAAAGTATGTTCAAAATACTGTTGGAGGGAGAAGGCAATTGTCAGGTCACATGTAACATGCTGCTCATTTTTATGAACCTTCTTATTTTTGTTTTTGCCATGAAAGGTGGTTAGATGAATCTCAAGATGATGGGAAAACTGAGAGGGAGCTAACAGCCAAAAGTAAGTCTCTTGCTAATGCAAATGTGTTTTGTAACTATGTAATGTCTACTTCATGCTTGATTATCATTGAAGAACCCTGCTGAAGAAGACCATAACTTAAGAAGAAAAGTGACAGCAAAGCTTGCTCACATATTTTTTTTCCTCTCCTGTTCATATTTTAGGAGATGGCAATGCAATGAAAGCATTCCTTAGAGGTAAGAGTACTGTGTTCAGTTCTGGGCCCCCCAGTTTAGAAGGGACATTGAGATGCTTGAATGTGTCCAGAGAAGGGCGATGAGGGTGGTGAGAGGCCTCGAG
Organism: Tricholaema leucomelas; assembly: GCA_013400475.1. Lineage (NCBI taxonomy): Eukaryota > Metazoa > Chordata > Aves > Piciformes > Lybiidae > Tricholaema lacrymosa > Tricholaema leucomelas. The sequence continues at coordinate 3,527 of WAAF01001743.1, forward strand.
CACAGCCCTACGAGGAGAGGCTGAGGGAGCTGGGATTGTTTAGCCTGGAGAAGAGGAGGCTCAGGGCAGACCTTATTGCTGTCTACAGCTACCTGAGGGGTGGTTGCAGCCAGGAGGAGGTTGCTCTCTTCTCTCAGGTGGCCAGCGCCAGAACGAGAGGACACAGCCTCAAGCTACACCAGGGGAAATTTAGGCTTGAGGTGAGGAGAAAGTTCTTGACTGAGAGAGTCATTGGACACTGGAATGGGCTGCCCAGGGAGGCGGTGGAGGCGCCGTCCCTGGGGCTGTTCAAGGCAAGATTGGATGTGGCACTTGGTGCCATGGTCTAGCTTTGAGCTCTGTGGTGAAGGGTTGGACTTGATGATCTGTGAGGTCTCTTCCAACCCTGATGATACTGTGAGACTGTGATACTGTTTCCTACACGTTGGTGTTTGCTGTTTGAATTTAACCTGCAGATCAGTATTAAGTGACTAATATATGAGCAAATGACCTCTTTGTGTATGTAAATAGCGACTGGGAGAGAAAATGAAGATAAATTGCTGGTAATAGCTAGAGAAAAGGCTAGACCTTTGTAAGTAATTGAGATAAACATGCTGCTGGGTTTCTCCATATTCTGGATTTCTTCATATTTCTACTATTGTGTCCTGAAATAAGCCAGGAATTCCTCTGAGAAGGGATTCAAGTGTTGTTTTGTTTATCCCAGTGTCACTGCCATTTAATACATGGGGACAGGTCCCCTAGCAAACATCAGCAAGTTGAAAAATGTGTTCTGAAGTGTCAGTGGAAGCATCTTCAGGTCAAAATCCATCAGGGTATTCCTAAAGTAGCCAGAAATAGAGCAGGTTTAAACTCCAAATCCGTGAGTGAAACTAAATGTAGGATGATCTTGAAGGTCTTTTCCAGGCAAGATTGGAAATCTCAGAGATTCCACTCTGAGATTCTATTCAGTTGGCTGAATCTGCTTGAACTACTAAGATCAAGTCAGGGGGAAAAAAATACCCTACACACCCAGTTCTCTGGTTTTATACCCACAAAGACAACCTCATCACTGTAATACCCTTGTGCCTCCCACGTAGTTAAAATCTCTGTGCTTCTCCTGAGAAACAAGCTGACACAAGGATCTTTATGAACATGATTTAACTGTAAAGGCATATTCCACGTGACTGTCTGAGAACTCTGTGGGAGAGACCCAAGTAAAAACCAAAAAAAAAGGAGGAATGTTTAAATTTATCTCTGACAACAGTGCCTTACTTTGCGGATGATGAGTCCTCACCTCTCAAGCTAATTCCAGTTTCAGTGCAAATTAAATCATCTGCATTCAATCATGCAGTTTAGCCAACACTTTTTATTCCATGGCAACATAACTTTGGCAAGAGGAGACTGATTAACTCGAGTAGGGAAAGGCTTTCCCACAGAGAAATCTGATTTTCACATGGGTGACTTGGGATTGCATTCCGCTAAGTGCACAGTTGAGAGATGCAGCCATAATATCCATCTCACCTTATGTTCAGAAAATAGACTCTATTTTACTACTAATCTAAGGGTTTGAGGGTTTTTGCAGTGCAGCTTCATTCTTTATTGTGCTCTACTAAGCAGGCACAGATGCACAGGCTGCTCAGAGCCTGTGTCATAGAATCATAGAATCACAGAATCAACCAGGTTGAAAGAGACCTCCAAGCTCATCCAGTCCAACCTAGCACCCAGCCCTAGACAATCAACCAGACCATGGCACTAAGTGCCTCAGCCAGGCTTTTCTTGAACACCTCCATGCACAGCGACTCCACCACCTCCCTGGGCAGCCTATTCCAATGCCAATCACTCTCTCTGCCAACAACTTCCTCCTAACATCCAGCCTAGACCTCCCCTGCCACAACTTGAGACTGTGTCCCCTTGTTCTGTTGCTGCTTGCCTGGCAGAAGAGCCCAACCCCACCTGGCTACAACCTCCCTTCAGGTAGTTGTAGACAGCAGTGAGGTCTGCCCTGAGCCTCCTCTTCTGCAGGCTGCACACCCCCAGCTCCCTCAGCCCCTCCTCATAGGGTTGAGAGCAGTTAGACACAAAGTGTTTGATTATGAGAAAGGAGTGGGCTTAATCAGTTTGTGAAATCTCACCCTGTCAGAGTGTCCAGGAGGACCCAAAGCTTGTGTGGTGACTTAGGTTGAGATCAGAGCTTCTGAACAACGGAGGTATAAAGGAGAAGAACATGTTCAGGAAGTATTCTGCCAATCAGCTGTGTGTCAGCTTAGCTTAAATTGCTCCTTACCCATCTTTTCCTCACCCAAAGGCTGATCCCAGTGAGGACCTCAGACAGGTGAGAGTTTGTGGTATTGTTCTTTATGTAAAAAAAAGATGATGGCCAGGGCTGATCTCAGGATTGTTCACTTTGTTTTGTAGAGTTGTACTGGTGAGTTCACAGACCTTGCATGTGAAAAGACTTTACAGGAGGGTAACCCAGACGAGGCTGGTAGGTTTAGATTGGAGATCAGGAAAAGGTTTTTCACAGAGAGAGTGGTCAGGGACTGGAATGAGCTGCCCAAGGAGGTGGTGGAGTCACCTGCTCTGGATGTGTTTAAGGGTCATTTGGATGTGGTGCTTGGGGGTATGGTTTCAGGGTTCTAGGTTGGACTTGGTGATCATGAGGGGCTTTGCCAACCTGCATGTTGCTGTGAACAATCCAAAGAGATTTGGAAAGGTGTCTGGTACTCAGTTCTGTGTCACTCCATCATGCCATGGTCTAGTCGATTGGATAGGGCTGGGTGGTAAGTTGGACTGGATGAGCTCGGAGGTCTCTTCCAACCTGGTTGATTCTATGACACAGTACCAGGATTAGAGTTGATAAGAGAAAATTCCAGAGATCTGGAGTCTTGGAAGAAAAAGAAATTGCCTTAAGTTTTTCCAGCAACTGCAGCAGTTGAGATTTCATGAGGTAGAGCAGAAAGCAGTGATAAGCAGTGGTGCTCAGAGTGCAAAGGAAACCTTTCCATACGGATTTTCCTTGGTTATATTGTGTTATTTTAGACAAGAGGAATTCTGAGGGTTTTTTTTTCCTTCATAGAATTCTGTTTTTTCCCCTACCATTCCCTTTAGTAGTTGTCATATTAATGTCTTTGCTAGTTTGAGCCTAATTGGAATATTTGAGTGGGAAAAGTTAGATGATAGGCTGTGAAAAGGAAACAATACTGATGTCTACATCATGTTTGCCATCAGGCTACTGTCTGGTGTAGCCATCCTTACCAGCTAGCTGCCTGAGTGAATATAATATTGCACAAAAGATTTATTCTTCTTGCCTTTTTCTGGCATGAGCAGGTTAAATCAATTTGCTGAAGTAAGAGAAAATGCAGCCAGTCTGGGTTAGCTCACTTACCAAATGGTAGGAGCATTAAAAGTAAATGTAGAAGAACAAACAGTCACAGATGTTAAGAGGCCCTTAAATCTGTTAATCACTGATTTATTTCCTGGAAAACTCCCAACTGGTGCCTTAGCCTTTCTTCTGAAATAATAATTAAGAACACACTCATGGATATTAATTGAAATAAATCACTTTGCCTGAAATATCTCCTCTAAGCCTGCTGCCTCTTGGAGCAGGGAATAGGCAGTTATGAATCTGTGCTTTCTCTTAACTTAGGGTTTATTCCCTCCTGAAGCAGAGGGAGGTTCAAAAGCAGGAACCAAAAATAAAGTTTACCTTGGAAATCAAAGTAATGCAAAACTATCTTAATTTCCTCTTGGATGTGTTCCTGGACCAGTTTTCAACATGGAGCATGGTTGGAGAGGATAAGAGGTTCAGTGCTATGCTGGGAGCCTTTGTGAAAATTCGAAGCTGCTCGAAACCCCTCGGAGTGCTCAGGAACATCCAAAGCTCAAGTGATGCTTGACTTCACCAAGTGTGACACCCTGAAGGGTACCACATGCCAGCCTGGTACAAGGAGATAAAATTCAAAGCTGGCACATGCATCAAACAACAAAAGTTCCTCATTAGGCAAAGTGTGGATCTTCCACATCCTACATCTGACTCATTCCTGGAAATGACCTCAAAAAAAAGAGTTCAGCTGGAAGGATCCTTTCAGCTAGTGTGTTACTCAGGGCTCTGACTGCGAGGCATGCATTTGCCTGCTGTTTTGTAGCTGAGTCCAGAAGAGTCAGGGAACAGTTAGATGGAGTGCAAAAAAAAAAAGCTTCTACAAGAAGGGGAAAGCATAATTAGCTGAAGGAAAGCATTATGGAAAAACAAAGGGAAATTCTGCATGGAGAAAACCAGATCAGGTTTTCACCTAGTCTCCATCTGCAAGCAGGGGAAGGAAAACAAAAGGAGTGAAAAAAACAGCACAGTACTGAAAGAAAACGAATCACATCCAACTCATTTCTTGTCTGAAAGAGTCTAAAATTCATTTTGCCAGTGCATTGCATTCTAGGCTTACACACAACCCTGAAATATTCATCCCAGGAGCAAATTATTACAATCCTGGTCACAGGCTTTTGATTTCTTTCCACTGTTAAGTTCCCTTTGCCTCGCAGAGTCAAGTGACTTTTCTACAAAGAGTTCATCTGAATCCAGGGGAATATTTACTTTCAAGGAATCAAGTAACATTCTAATCTATAGGTTCCACCTAAGACACTGCATTTTTCCCACATCTGGAATGCTTCTCTCTGTCTTCTAAGTTGCATTCCAAGCTTTAAACACTGTTCTGGGTCCAGGTCACCTACTGAAAAAGAATCTCTTAACATATCCAAGTCAGGAGCTGAGGTCAGTGCTAAGACTTCTCTGGAATTTCCTAAGCTTTAAATCCCACCCTCATGAATGAGCTGATCTGAGAAAGCAGCAGAATGAAGATGAGAAATCAGGTTAGAAAAATCAGAGAAAAGAGGTTTAAGTTGGTTTGTGTAACTACCTGTGCAGTAGGCAGCACTTATAAGTGGACTACAGAAGAGAATTTCAGATCCTGAGTTTCCTTTTTCGTGTCACAAACACTTGAAGGGTTGAAATGTAATAAAATTAATTACTGCAATTTAAGCAACTATTTTGTTATAAAAGCACAGAAAACCCTAACCAAATATTCCCTGTGCACTTGGGGCTAGCTTCTGCTTGCACACCCACTTCAAGAGCTGTATTGTGTTTCTCAAGTCTTATTTATGTGCCAGTTTTCTTTGAGAGAAGGAATTACTACCTGTCTATTTTTATAAAACATGATATTGAGTTCATGGTTGTCTTTAAATTGCAATAATAACCTAACCAGCCATTCCTCCCTGCCATTGAGACTGAAAATGTGTTTTCCTTTTGTTTAGCACAACAGTGGAGAGTGCAGGTTAAAACAGATGGAGATTCCCCCCAGCCACCAGAGTGTAAAAGGACCCTTGTGATTTATGGCTCGAAGGGCAAAAGTGATGAGCTTCTGCTTTCTGCCCCAAACCCAGGACACATGTGCTTTCTACCCAGAGCAATGGATGAATTCATTGTAAGTCAGAAATCCACTGTGTAACACAGAGCTTATCATGACATTCCTCTCTAGCCCAAAGATGCACAGATATATATATATATATATATATGTGTGTGTGGGATGCTGCTGGTACAAATGATATCTCTATTTGCAAAAGTGGAATCATCTAACTTTAGATCCTGGGTCATCCTCTGCTCACAGTCCTGTTCTACTCCAGCCATCTGTGTTCTCTTTGGATTTTCAGTGTCTTCAAGGATATCTATCACAGAGAAAAATGGTCCTTTTTGTCTGGTTTATTGCCTCCACCAGCTTATCTTGCATTTTCCTAATTCTCTAGAGAATCCTGAATTGCAGTTTATACAAAAGGCAATACACAATTATTTGAGCATGCAGAAGATGAGGGATTGGACAGTATTCCCAGGGAACATAAATGGGCTTTTCTTTCAGTCTCTGTAAAGCAGTCTCCACTCTCCCCCAAAAATAGTTCTGCCTCTCAGGCCAGCAGGCAGAGGATTTTTCTGGATAATCATAAATCACAGGAGAATGCATTCACACCTATCAAAGCATGAGAAACCCTAAAGAAATGGCATACACATGCCAAGTGCTAAAATCAGCACTAACATAGCCCTGTCTACCTGTACAGCTGACACACATCCTGCTGCTTTGAAGGGATTCATCTCAGGAACCTTTTTAATGTTCAAATTCTGCCCTGGCTTTCTAGGCTAAGTCGCTGCAAATTCTGTTGCTTGGCATGAAGAGCAGCTTTTAACCAGTTAGAAGAGAGAAATAGCTGGCAATTCAAGGCAGTTTTATAAAGCTGAGAGATACTCTTCAATAGCTGCAATAAACACTCTGCAAACAATGGTGAAATCACGTTTAGAGAATGCTGTCAGATCTTCACCATAATGACCTCGTCCAGGAAGAATTTTTTATTCAAATAACAAGCTCAAGCAATTTAGGAACTTTATGGGGAGTAAATGAAAAGATAAATGGCACTTGTTAAAGACAAGAAAGAAGCTGCTTTGTCAGAAAACAGACAGGAAACACACTGAGCAGCTAAAGGAGGTTCCTAAGCCATCAACATAAATTGAAGAGGTCAATAGAGGCAGAATCTATGTATGGAGCGACCCCAGCAGTTGGCTGAATTTTGGCACATGTCATTCCACAGAGCAGACTGCTGCTTCTTGCAGCTGGTCAGCCTTTTCCCCAGTGGCAGGTATTCCTTGTTAGACCATGCATGCATGCCTTGTTACACTATGGAAATTCACTCACTGGCTCTCATGGAAGGCTCAGTTAGTATCGTTGTAGCCAGGTGGGGGTTGGGCTCTTCTGCCAGGCAAGCAGCAATAGAACAAGGGGACACAGTCTCGAGCTGTGCTAGGGGGAGGTCTAGGCTGGATGTTAGGAGGAAGTTGTTGGCAGAGAGAGTGATTGGCATTGGAATGGGCTGCCCAGGGAGGTGGTGAAGTTGCCATCCCTGGAGGTGTTCAAGCAAAGCCTGGATGAGGCACTTGGTGCCATGGTCTGGTTGATTGGCTAGGGATGGGTGCTTGAGGCTATTTCCTCTTGTCCTGTCTCTGTCTGCAAGTGAGAAGAGTTTGACCCCCACTTCATTCCAACCTCCTTTGAGGTAGTTGCAGAGGGTAATGAGGTCTCCTCTCAGCCTCCTCTTCTGAAGACTAAACAATTCCATATCCCTCATACTGGGCTTCCACTCCAGCAGCTTTCTAACTACTTGTTTACACTTTGGATTGGCTTTGGGCTAGTGCCCGTATTTTCCCCCTAGCTATTTGTGTCCTTTTTTTTGGTTGCTTTGTGTGAAGATGTTGATGCTGCTTGAGTATTGTTTACTGTGCATGAGATTTTCTCTCTTTGCCAGATTGGTTCCAGTGTTTTACAGCTTCTGTGGCATCCTAAGGAAATCAGGATAGCAGGGCTGATATAATGAAGCATTTGAGGGATTCACAACTGTCCCCATAAATACCTTTATATCTTCACTGGGTGGTTCAGCGAATAAACCCAGGTTCTCTTCCCTCTCCTGTTCTTTGTTCTTACTAAGACTATTCAGAGGAATGCAGCAGCTTTGCTCACGGTCTCCCACTGTAGCAGCAGGCTGGAGGCGTGAGCATGATAGCAGGAGGATGACAAGCTGTGAATTCAGCTTTCCAACAAGTGAGGAGTAAATGAACTTTTAAACCCCTCCAAAGATCCTGGTCCTAAAAAAAAATGTCCTTAGTAATATAGTGCAGTAAAAAGAACAACAGGTTATGTGCTATAAGCAGCTCACATTTTTGTGAGGCAGTAAGCTTAATTTTGATCTGAGATACTTTTATTGCACACTGAGGACAGGAAGGAATGTAAATTCCTGATTTTCCAGGTGCTCTCACACAGAGATGTGCACAGATGTGTATTGTATTCAGGATGATTATCTGATCCAAAAGATTTCTAACCAATTCCTGTGCAAGAACAGGTGTAGTTTAATTGCATGTTGAAAGCACAAAGAATAAATTGTTTAAAAGGCTAAAACAGCAGCATGCTATCAGGTAGAGCTGTTGGGTTTCAGTGGTCTTAGGCATCAGGACTACAGTGAGTCAACTATTTAAATAATAATATATTTAATTAGCCTGAAGAACAGGAGGCTTAGAGGACACTTTATTGTTCTCCACAATACCCAAAAGAAGGTAGTAGGGATGCCAGTGTTGCCTTCTCCCAAGTGAATAAAGACAGAGCATAAGGTAGTGGCCACAAGCTGTGCCAGGGGAAAGTTTGGGTTGGATGTCAGGAAGAAATCCTTTCCCAAAAGAGTGGTGAGGCATTAGAAGAGGCTGCCCAGGGTCACAGCCCCTAGAGGTGTCCAGAAATGGTGCAGACATGGCACTTTGGGACATGGTCTACTGGTCTTAGAGTTGTTGGGTAGATAAGCTGGTGACAGGCCTGGAGCACAGCCCTCTGAAGAGAGGCTGAGGAAGCTGCAGTTGTGCAGCCTGGAGAAGAGGAGGCTCAGGGCAGAGCTCATTGCTGTCTATGACTACCTGAAGGGAGGCTGTAGCCAGGTGGGGGTTGGTCTCTTCTGCCAGGCAAGCAGCAATAGAACAAGGGGACACAGTCTCGAGCCAGGGGAGGTCTAGGCTGGATGTTAGGAGGAAGTTGTTGGCAGAGAGAGTGATTGGCATTGGAATGGGCTGCCCAGGGAGGTGGTGGAGTCATTGTCCCTGGAGGTGTTGAAGAAAAGCCTGGATGGGGCACTTAGTGCCATGGTCTGGTTGATTGGCCAGGGCTGGGTGCTAGGTTGGACTGGATGATCTTGGAGGTCTCTTCCAACCTGGTTGATTCTATGATTCTCTAATTACTTGATGATTACTTAGAGGTCTTTTCCAACCTTGATGATCCTTTGATTCTGATTAGAGCACCTCAGTTTTAATAACTAAATTGAGAAAGAAATGAATGTGTCAACACTGGGACAATGCTCCCAGAGTCTGCTGGGAGTCCTAGCATTGAGGAGAGCATGACAGGGAACCATGCCATCACACTTGGAAAAATACCTGGGAAAAGGAGTCCACTGACAGTTCAGTAGTAGATATCTTTTCCTTCATCTTCTGGTGCTGATAGGAATCAGTTGTTGATCTCATGTGGATGGAGTGTATTTATAAAGTACAGCCATCAGTGTTTCTTGGTGACTTACAGTGTAAGCTTGTCAGAGTGTGCCTTTGGAGAGTCCTAGTGCAACAAACACATCCTGTTACCCTGAGAATCATAAAATACAAAGAGGCATCAACTGACAGGTTGTGGCATCTGGATCCCTAAAACTCCTCTCCAAAGCACTAGCAGCAGAGCCCTGCAAGTAGGAAAATAAAAAGGCAGTATGAGAGAAAAACAAGGCCACTGGCAGCACTTCCCAGTTTGATCCTCCTTCAAAATCATTGTTACCTTTAATAAATGATAACTTCTGTCTTGTTTCACTCAAAACCAACTTCCCAACCAGGAAGAATGGGAAGTGATTCCCTTCAGACTTACCTTGCAGTGGTTGATGTCATGCAGATCATTAGTGTTTGATAGTTTGATCATCCCAGTTCCCAGAGCCCAAAGAATTGATGATTGAAGTCATTTCATGTTCTAAATCAAATCATTTTTCAAACCAGAATTTAGTTTAACATTTCTAAGCTGATAGTAATTATTGTTGGTTTTAATACCTCACTTGATTGCAAATATAAACCTTTAATTACAAGTTAATACTCCCTTTATCCAGTAGACTCACAGCTTCACATGTTACCTTTGGTCTAAAGAGCTTGAATACAGAGATGTTACTGCATTTAACCTTCATTCTCACTAGTGGTAAAGTATTATGCCTGGAATGCTAGCAGAGGGAAGAGGAAAATAATGGACACAATTCCACTCTACTTTGCCCTGGTGAGACCACACCTGGAGTACTCTGTCAAGTTTTGGGCTCCCCAGTTCAAGAGAGGCAGGGATCTGCTGAAGAGATTGCAACAAAGAGCTATAAGGATGATTGCAGGACTTGATCAACTCTCCAGGGGCTGTTTAGTCTGGAGGAGAGGAGGCTGAGAGGGGATCTGATCAATGTCTATAAATATCTGAGGTGTCAGGATGAAGGGGTCAGGATTTTTTGGTGATGCCCAGTGATAGGACAAGGAACAATGGGAACAAGCTAGGACAAAGGAGATACCACTTCAACCTAAGGGGACACTTCTATATAGAGAGGGTGACGGAGCACTGGAGCAGGCTGCTCAGAGAGGTTGTGGAGTCTCCTTCTCTGGAGACTCTCAAAACCCACCCAGATATATTCCTGTGTGGTCTGCTCTAGGTGATCCTGCTTTGGCAGAGGGAGTTGGACTTGATGATCTCTGGCGGTCCCTTCAAACCCCTAACACTGTGATTCTGTGATCTCTCCCACAGTCATACAGTGAAAAAGAGGAGGCTCAATTCTTTCACCACACTTATCTCAGCCTCCAATTCAGCTTTCCCATAGGTTAATGGTAACTTTAGGAATTCTGCACAGAGGTTTGGGGAACTCTCTGCAAGTGACCCAGCCCTAACAGCATTCTTTTCCTCATGATACTTGTTGCAGGTTGAGACAGGAGATGTGGGAGATGTATACAAGATTCGGGTCAGCTGTGATGATGTGCCAGGCTTTGAGGGCTGGCATTTGAAGTCATTTCACTTAGAAGAGCTACACACAAAACAGGAACTGAACTTTGACTGCAACTGCTGGCTTGCTCTTAACGGAGAAGACAAGGAGCTGGTGAAAGAATTCCCTGCAGTTAATGAGGGCCAGAAAACTTTACCAGGTAAAAACATTGAGAAGACATAAACAGTGCAAGGTAACCTCTTGAAAAAAGAATCAGTGCTACAGATATAATGCAGCACTTTGTCTAGACTTGGTGTCCTCCCTGGGCAACCCATTCCAGGCTTTCACCACACTCATGCCGAACAAATTCCTCCTCATGTCCAGGCTGACTCTCCCCACCTCCAGCTTTGCTCCATTCCCCCCAGTCCTGTCACTCCCTGGTATCCTGAGAAGTCCTTCCCCAGCTTTTTTGTAGCCTCCTTCAGATCCTGGCAGGCCACAAGAAGGTCACCTGGGAGCCTCCTCTTCTCCAGCCTGCACAGCCCCAACTCTTTCAGTCTGTCCTCACAGCAGAGCTGCTGCAGCCCTCTCAGCATCCTCGTGGCCCTTCTCTGGACACACTCCAGCATCTCCACATCCTTCTTGTAATGGAGGCTCCAGAACTGGATGCAGTACTCCAGGTGGGGTCTCAGCAGAGCAGAGTAGAGGGGGAGAATCACCTCCCTGGCCCTGCTGGGCACACTTCTCCTGTAGCCCAGGCTCTGGTTGGCTTTCTGGGCTGCAAGTGCACATTGCTGGTTCATGTTGAGCTTCTCGTCCACCAACACTCCCAAGTCCCTCTCCTCAGGGCTGCTCTCCAGCCACTCACTGCCCAGCCTGGATTTGTGCTTGGGATTGCCCTGACCCATATGCAGGGCACTGCATTTGTTCTTGTTGAATCAAGTCTTCACTGTAAAAGTGCTGACTATATAAGGAATGTTAATTTTCAACTTAAGTTGCCTCTTGGGTTTCACAGTTGCTAAATCTCCTGTGTGATTCTGAGTGTGCAAAGCTGAACAATATAACTGTGCTTTTTAAAGACAATGCACATATTTAAAGCCATGGAAATGATTTGTAGTAGACTTCTTATTGAATTACTTAGTTTATAATAACTTTAGTTCCGAAGTATCAGAAGTAAACTTCATTGCAGCGAAGTTTTTAATTTGTTTTTCCTCTAAGGCCTATTTTTTTGTCATGCTGAGAGCTTCAGAACATATTCAGAGATTAACTTGGAATGTGAGGACCTGCAAAAGTACCACATTTGGTCAGAGAAGTTAGCAGTGACACATGAGATAAAAGTAATTAGAGACATGACTGCGCTTCTAAAGTTCCAGAAGCTGTGGTCCCTGAATATTTCACTCCTATTCACCACCATAAGAGAAACCACAGTGATATATTATTTAAATGTTAACTCAGCAGGACTGCACATTAAAAGTGACATTTGAAGAAGTTTGGTTACCCTTCTGAGTATGAATGTATATGTGATTTAATGATCTTCCTCAGAAGGAAATCCAATCTGACCATGTCGAAGTGCGTTTATACAGGTGCACCATAGAGGCAAAAAGTTTATAGCTCCTGTCATGCACCTTAAATTCATAAGTGCATTTTTGTGCATTCCAAGATTTATATGTCATGCCATGCATCAGGATGCTATGCTACATCTGTCTCTGCTATTCTAATATGCATAAACTTTACATAGTGCCTTATTCTTTGACCTGTGATAGTTATTATCTACTGCAAAGATAATTCCATTTCTAACAGTGCCTGCACAAACTCATTTGGGTCCTTATTTTCCAGATGTTGCACAGTAAAATGGAGTTGGGCATAATTTGTCTAGATTTTTAGTAGCTTAAAGCTGCAGAAGTTGAAATTGTCCAAGCTCAGTTCCCATTGAAATTCTAAGGAAGTTAATGAAAAGCCTTCAATGAGCTTAGCACGAAGAAATCAGAGTCGAGAGCAGCCTATTTCAGTCACTGTGTAGCAGATTTTTTGGCAGCTGCAGAAATAAAACCAAGTGGTAATCTTACCAAATACTCTGTGTTGTTGTTCACTTTTAAGTAGACCTTGTACTTAATCAGCTTTATTTACTCTTCTTTCTCTTTTGTGCAGTCTATAAATACCTTGTCTCTGTTCACACTGGTGACCGCTGGGGAGCAGAAACCTTTGCAAATGTTTATATCAATCTCTATGGCAGAAGAGGGGACACAGGTGTGAGGAAACTGCAGACATCTTTAGCAGGAGGAAGAAGATTTCAAAGGAATAAGGTAATGGCACAAAATTGCTGTCTTACACATTAGTACTGTGTTGAGCAAGTTTGCTGATGGCACCAAGCTGTGTATTGCAGCAGACATGCTGGAGGGAAGGGATGCCATCCAGAGGGACCTGGACAGGCTGGAGAGGTGGGCACAAGCCAGCCTCATGAGGTTCAACAAGATCAAGTGCAGGGTCCTGCATCTGGGTCAGGGCAATCCCAAGCACAAATCCATGCTGGGCAGTGAGTGGCTGGAGAGCAGCTCTGAGGAGAGGGACTTGGGGGTGTTGGTGGATGAGAAGCTCATCAGGAGCCAGCAGTGTGCACTTGCAGTCCAGAAAGCCGAAGAGATCTTGGGCTACAGGAGGAGAAGTGTGGCCAGCAGGGCCAGGGAGGTGATTCCCCCCTCTACTCCACTCTGCTGAGACCCCACCTGGAGTACTGCATCCAGTTCTGGAGCCTCCATTACAAGAGGGATGTGGACTTGCTGGAGCAGCTCTGCTGTGAGGACAGACTGAAAGAGTTGGGGCTGTTCAGTCTGGAGAAGGGGAGGCTCCCAGGTGACCTTCTTGTGGCCTGCCAGGATCTGAAGGGGGCCTACAAAAAAGCTGGGGAGGGACTTTCTAGGCTGTCAGGGAGTGCCAGGACTGGGGGGAATGGAGCAAAGCTGGAGGTGGGGAGATTCAGCCTGGACATGAGGAGGAAGTTGTTGAGCATGAGAGTGGTGAGAGGCTGGAATGGGTTGCCCAGGGAGGTGGTTGAGGCCCCATGGCTGGAGGTGTTTAAGGCCAGGCTGGCTGAGGCTGTGGGCAGCCTGCTCTAGGGTAGGGTGTCCCTGCCCATGGCAGGGGGGTTGGAACTAGATTATTCTTATGGTCCCTTCCAATCCTGACTGATTCTGTTCTGTTCTAAGTAACACTGAACACCTACCTAGAATACATCTTGCTACAGATGGGCAAGACTTTGGAAGCAGAATTTGTCTTCCAGATGTTCACAGTAGAGCAATGTGTTATTTTCTTCATTTGAAAGAACAATGATAAAGGCTCCACATGGGCACAAAAAAATAAGCAGATTACTGGGGGGGAAATTGTGATCCCATTTCTTTGTGCCTGGGACTGGTGTGGCCCAGATGTAGTACCTTGCACTTTGAACCTCACTGATAAGCTAAAAGTGGAATCAATAATCAAAATGAGACAAAATCTAACTTTATGTCTGGATACATCTCAGGCCTTTGCCTATATACTGAAGGCAGCACTCTAGGATAATTTTAGTGTAACTTCATGCACAGATTTATTCCCCAAAATGTCTTAATTAAAAAGTCAATGATTTCTGCTTACAAGCTGCTGACTATTGATAGATTTTTTTTTTGGTCATATAAAAGTACTTTCAATAGTAATAGCAATAATTCCACTTCTCCAGTGGTTTGTATTTATTGGGTAAAGTATAAAGCTTCTCCAATGTCTTATATTTATATCGTACAGAACATAGGACTTTGGAAAGTACTGGATTTTTCTAGAGAGCAGTTAACTAATATCACAGTATCACAGTCTCACAGTCTCACAGTATCACCAAGGTTGGAAGAGACCTCACAGATCATCAAGTCCAACCCTTCACCACAGAGCTCAAGGCTAGACCATGGCACCAAGTGCCGCGTCCAACCTTGCCTTGAGCAGCTCCAGGGACGGTGACTCCACCACCTCCCTGGGCAGCCCATTCCAGTGTCCAATGACTCTCTGATATCTTCTTTTTTAATTGCCCTGACATCTGGTTTTAGTAAGTTCCTACTGTTGAATTGGTGTTTTATTGGGATGACAGCATTACTTATAACCCTAGACCTTTCTGTTTAAACTCCAGTTGTTCATAACCTTGTTGAAGCTTGCCAGCTACCATCAGGACTGTCTGGCCCTAAGCTGGGCCATACACTGAGCACCTGGCTTTCTTACACAACAAGCAAGAATTTAGTGGGGCATATGATTTCTGTCTTTGCAGGTCACTTTTTTCCTTATCTTGTTTATTTTGTGTCCCTATTCTCATCCAGTGGTGGTTGTGTTTACTTCTTTATTGTCTCCCTCTGACTCCTCCTTTCTCCTTCCCTTCCCAAACCTCATCTTCTCCTCAATTTGTTCTCCTACTTATTCACAGAATCATAGAATCAACCAGGTTGGAAGAGATCTCCAAGATCATCCAGTCCAATCTATCACCCAGCCCTATCCAGTCATCCAGACCATGGCACTAAGTGCCTCATCCAGTCTCTTTTTGAACACGTCCAGGGATGGTGACTCCACCACCTCTCTGGGCAGCCCATTCCAATGCCAATCACTCTCTCTAACTTCCTCCTAACATCCAGCCTATACTTCCCCTGGCACAACTTGAGGATTCTTAATTTCCTTCCTTCTCTTGCTTACTCTTTTCTCTATTTGCTGTCTCCACAATTATTTTCAGTTTGTAAGAAAAACAGACCTGGCTTTTCTGACTGTTGGGGAAGAATTTGAAAGCTGTCTTGGGAGAGGATATGCTCTTTTGGGAATTCTAACTCTTCTTTAGTGCTATTAAGATACAACTAGGTTTGTATGACCACAGAATCATAGAACATTAAGAGTTGGAAGGGACCTCTAGAGATCATAAATGCCACACATCCCCCCTCCCCACCAAAGCAGGATCACACAGGGCAGGTCACACAGGGATGGATACAGGTGGGTTTTTAGAATAGAATAGAATCAACAAGGTTGGAAGAGATCTCCAAGATCATCCAGTCCAACCTAGCACCCAGCCCTAGCCAGTCAACCAGACCATGGCACTAAGTGCCTCATCCAGGCTTTGCTTGAACACCTCCAGGGACAGTGATTCCACCACCTTCAAGTCTCCAGAGAATGAGACTCCACAACCTCTCTGAGCAGCCTGATCCAGTGCTCTGTCACCCTCACCATACAAAAGTGCCTCCTCACGTTGAGGTGGAACTAGCTTGGTACATTTTAGAAATGAGAAGTACCTGAAATGGTAGACATTTGATTAAACCCAAAATCTTATGATAACTGCTTTACTGTCACAAGGTTGAGGTAAATGCATTTTCATGCCATATGGAATGCTCAATGAAATGATTCCTATTGCCCAAAGATCATGAAGTTACAAGACATTATTCATGATGAATATGGGATTCAATGCTAGATATAACCATTGTGTGGCCTCTTAGATTCAGAGAGGAGAAGTTATGTTAATTGTTACCAAAAAACAGACACACATTTCAAATCCTTAACTGAATCCAGGCCTACATTTTCCCCAGAGCCCAAATTCTGCTTTAAGTCTTTCCATTTTTTTTTAGGTGGATTCATTTTTGGTGGAAGCTGTTTCTCTGAGTCATTTGCAGAAAGTGGTCATAGGACATGATGGAGAAGGCTATGGGGCTGGGATGTACCTCAAGATGGTAACAGTCAAGGAATCACAAGACTCAGACACAGAATGGGTCTTCCCTTTGTGGAACTGGCTGGATACTCACCTGGGATTATGTGAGACTGTTTGTGAGATTGGGACAGTTGGTAAGCAAGACTGGCATGTCTGGTTTTATATGTATATAGACACACATATATTTCACTTTGGCTACAGCTCTTTCAGATCTCTACAGTGTCACTCCTTTATTGAAAATGGTAGTTTTAGCTTTGCTCTTACAGCAAACCCACATCTGGTAGCATCCAAGTTAATAAAATTCTATCTTGTCAATGTGTTGTGCCAGGAATGGCTAAAGGTTGGACTTGATGAGCTTTAAAGATCTTTTCCAGCCTAAATCATGCTATGATTCTATAAATACTTGCCTTCAATGACAGACTTAAGGCAGATTAATGTTTGGGATGTGTGCCTCGTGGGGATAAGCAGATTAAGTTTTATGCACCACTTTTGAGGTAGCTTAGGACCTCATTTGATATCCCAAGAAGAGTTCCTTCATTGAAGCAATCCTGGTCTTTACTGCTGATGTTATTCATAGAATCATAGAATCAGTCAGAGTGGGAAGGGACCACAAGGATCATCTAGTTCCAACCCCCCTGCCACAGGCAGGGACACCCTACCCTAGATCAGGCTGGCCACAGCCTCATCCAGCCTGGCCCTAAACACCTCCAGGGATGAGGCCTCAACTACCTCCCTGGGCAACACATTCCAGGCTCTCACCACTCTCACAGTGAAGAATTTCTCCTCACATCCAATCTGAACCTACCCACCTCCAGCTTTGCTCCATTCCCCCCAGTCCTGGCACTCCCTGTCAGCCTAGAAAGTCCCTCCTCAGCCTTTTTGTAGGCCCCCTTCAGATCCTGGAAGGCCACAAAAAGGTCACCTGGGAGCCTTCTCTTCTCCAGACTGCACAGCCCCAACTCTTTCAGTCTGTCCTCACAACAGAGCTGCTGCAGCCCTCTGAGCATCCTCATGGCCCTTCTCTGGACACGCTCCAGCACATCACAGCACAAAGCAACAGTTCTGTTCTGGTTAGCTTCTGCTTATTTCAAGCCTGCAATGCCACAAGCTGTGCAAATCTTAACCTGGATGTGTTTGGTAAAAGGGAAGGACTACATATACTTAAGAAGCAGGAGAAAAGATTTTTTCAGTCCTCTGAAAACAATGTCATGTAAAGACAAGAATTTGCCCAGGAGGAGAAAGAGAGTTTGCAAACTTAAGGTGCCCATGATAGATATGCAGGTACTCAGCTGTGTGCTCTCTCTGAGTTTTACTAAGCACACTTTACTGAGCTGTTCCTTTCCATTAAACTGTTTCCATTTCCCATGGAATCATTAGAACAGAAGGAAAATGAAGGATAGCAGCAAGTAATGAGGAAAAAGAGAGGGAGGTAGTAATATTGATCTTGTGAGGATTTGGCAAACATTTCTCTGTGTTTATTGTAGGCTTCCCTGTCAGTCCCACACCATCACAGCACACATTACATTGCTAGGTAAGGGCTAGGTACAAGCAGAGTTCATTAGTATTACTCATTTTGCATTAGGTACCTACATGCTACAGATGGCTGGAGCTTCTAAATGATAAATTTGTTTTAGTACCATTGATTGCTTTTTAAAGAACAATTAATTAGCCCTCTGAAAGGTAACTGAATGTTCTCTTAGCAATTACTTCCAAACATGACAAGGAAAATACTTTGGCATCAAGAAAAGACCCCTGGAACTAAATTTAAAGCCCAGAAAGAACATTAAGCTGTTAAATTCTTGGCAAAACCCAATATAATAAAGTTATTGATGTGTTATTCAGAGTGAACTGTTGCTATAGATACAAGATAACCTGCAAATAGAGCTTTCTTTGTGTACCATAAAGGCTGTGGTCTTGATTTATCATGCCATTGTCTTAAGCTGTCATCTTTTCACTTTCTTTTTGATGATTTTTAAAGGTAGAAGATTAACTTCTAGTCCTAAACAGCCTGAAATCGACAGGAAGTCATCAGGAGTCTGGATAATGGACATCACTGGATCTAATTTGAGCAAGGAAGAGGATCCACTGTGCCTTTCTTTTATCTTCTATGGCAACCTGAGTCACAAAAAGTTGCCCATTCAAGTTACAGGAAACACAATTCAGATCAAAGTACTTCAGCCTTTCTCTCTTGGAAAGAAAAGCCCAAGAATCCAGTAGCTGATAACCCTCTTAATGCTGAGATAAACTGTTTCTTTAAACTAAACTACCAAATTGATTTTTTATGCCCTCTCTGTAGCTTGGCACAGGTCATAATTTTTGTTTGCAGGTAGTAACTCTGGTGCTTGAACAATGGGCTTTGAATGAGCAGATTCTCCCAGTGTCTCATACTGAGAATGCTTAAGTGAGCAAATTGGTCCCCTGGTGCATATCACAGTGTATACCACACTGATTTACAGGTTCTGTTGATCTCACACAACCAAGTAATTTGGAAGCATACAGTATATCATGTGATCTATAGAGCTTTGGGGGCTGGTGATGGAGAAGGAAGAATCACAAAAGAGATAAAACTTAGAGAAAGTTCATTTTTCTCTTTCTCATAATTTATTCATTCCTCTGGGCTGGCTGCCTTTTCTTGCATAGTTTATCTCTTTCTTTTCTTGGTCTGTCATTATCACTTTCTTTTTCCTTCTTGATAAGATCATTTTTTTTTTTGCCCACAAGTTTTCTCCTTCATTTTTTCTGCCCTTCCACCTTTTGTCTTCACTTCCTCCTATTACCATTAACTGAAATATTAAGAAGTTCCTGAGATCCACCTTCAGTGAAATGTAGCCTGCTACTTTTCACAATGCTCACTCTTCCCTCTTGGAGCTCTAATGCCTTCCTAGTGTCAGCACTGGTTTGCTCTTAATACTTTTCTGGTTTTGCTCTCCATGAAAGTCCAGTTGAGCAGAGTTTGGTACTGATCTAAAGATGAACACTGCAGACTCCTCCATTTGCTAAGGAAATCCCTGAGCCATTAAGTGGCTAGGAATTCAAGGGAAGTGTGGCTGCTGCTTGTCCTGTTCTTCTACTGCTTGTTCCATCCTTCTGTTGACCTTTGTAGGTTTTGAGATGATTGATCCCTGTGAGAAAATGGGAAGTGTTAATCTAAATTGATTCCTCAGCCTTAGTTTTAACCTTGATCAGTTCACTCTGTAGGTGGAGAAGCAAATATCAGGCAGGATGGAGAGAATGTGGGAACAAGTGGACAGACAGAGAAGTGGGAAATTGACAATCCAGCATTGCTGGAGAGGCTGAAGTCACATCTCATGCACTTCCACTAGCTGGGTAGTGTTTGAAATGAAAGAGCAGAGCAAAGAATACGAGACACAGGCAATAGGAAAAGACAACTTCTATTTTCCTCCTTTTTTTTCCCTTAGAGGGAAAAAATTATAGGTTTAAAAAGAATAGTTAGTTATCTAAAGCCTCTTCTTCTACTTTCCCTTACTTGAGTAATGCTAGTTCACAGACAAGCTGTACTATCCCTAGCTTTTTCCTCGGGTATGAATTCAAGAAGAGGAAGATTTTAATGGACAGCTTCTGTCAATACACAATGTAGGGTGAGGATGAAGGAACTCTTGGATGTTTCCTCCAAACAAGAATAATTCTCCTTCAAATGTGTAGTTAATTGCCCCATTTTTACATTAGAGGTTGTTAGAAATATTTCTAGTAGCGTTCAGAATGTTTTAAATTGACTAAAGCTTCTGTGTCTGCAAACTGTAGTGCAGTTTCTAGTGTAGCAGTGCAATATCTAAGAACCTCTGCTTTATTATTCTGTGGACAAGTATTAGCAGGCACTCCCCTCTCTCATTTCCTGATATCAGACCCTCCAGAATTTCAGTCTCCTCATTCACATAGTAAATCCATTTGTATTGATTAAAAAGGGGAGGAGAAACCATAGCAGTTATCAATCTGTCCTGCTTCTTTAACTACCAAAGTTTATTCTACTGTTGCCTACAGCTGCGTTTGCTCTGCCACAATCACAACGAGCTCCACTCATCATCTTTTCCCTCACACAGGATGAACTGGCAGATATTGGCTCAATATCCAAAGTTCAAGTCAGCGGCCCACAGAGCGAGCTGAAACAGCCATGGCACTTGGATTTACTGCATCTGAAGCACACAGGCACAAAGGAAGAGATGTATCTGGCTTTTGACTGCTGGTTCAACCCTAATGAAGACAAATGTGTAGAACTGCCAGCTCTCTATGCAGATCAGGAGCCTCTGCCTGGTAAGCTGTCTTTTTTTGTTGTTACTGGGGCCAGGATGTGTCACTGGAATACCAGCATAGCTCTTTGGGGTCTGAAATACTGTGTGAGGATTTCCACAAGAATTTGATATTAAGGACATGGCTCTCTCCTGTGGCTTTTTACATTGACTGCATGTTTGGACTGTGCTTCCCTCCTTTGAGGTCAGGCCACACCTTGAGTATTGTGTCCAGTTCTGGACCCCTCAGTTTAAGAAAGATGTTGAGGTACTTGGACATGTCCAGAGAAGGGCAAGAGGGCTGGTGGGGGGGGACTGGAGCACAGCCCTGTGAGGAGAGGCTGAGGGAGCTGGAGGTGTGCAGCCTGCAGAAGAGGAGGCTCAGGGCAGACCTCATTGCTGTCTACAACTACCTGAAAGGAGGTTGTAGCCAGGTGGGGGTTGGTCTCTTCTCTCATGCACCCAGTGACAGAAGAAGACACAGCCTCAAACTGCACCAGGGCAGGTTTAGGCTGGGCATTAGGAAGAAATTCTTTGCAGAGAGAGTGATTTGCACTGGAATGGGCTGCCCGGGGAGGTGGTGGAGTCATCATCCCTGGAGGTGTTTAAAAGGAGGCTGGATGGGGCACTTAGTGCCATGGTTTAGTTAATCAGAAGGGTTAGGTGATAGGTTGGACTCGATGATCCTAGAGGTCTCTTCCAACCTGGTTGATTCTGTGATTCTGTGGCTATGATTGTTTTGCACATGCTCTTAGCACAGAAGAAAGCTGCACAGAAAATATTGGTATCAGGATGATGACAGATGTTCTGACTGCTGACATCAAACACAGGATTTGGCTCCCTTCATAGAATCATAGAATCATAGAATCATAGAATGGTTTAGGTTGGAAGGGACCTCAAGGATCATCCAGCTCCAACCCCCTGCCACAGGCAGGGACACCTCCCACTAGAGCAGCTCGCCCAAGGCCTCATCCAGCCTGACCTTAAACACCTCCAGGGAGGAAGCATCCACAACCTCCCTGGGCAACCCATTCCAGTGCCTTACCACCCTCACTGTAAAGAACTTCCTCCTAACATCCAGTCTAAATTTCCCCTCTTCCAGCTTAAACCCATTCCCCCTCGTCCTAACATTACTAGACCGTGTAAATAGTCCCTCCCCAATGTTAGATGAGTTTCATGTTAGATGAGGTTCCAGTTTTAGCTCTTGATTATTTATTATCTCTTCAGATTAATGCTGTTTTGGCTGAACAGGTGAACATGATAGCATCTACAGTGTGATATTACCTGCATCTCCCTGTTCACAAAGAAATGTCTGTGACCTAGAAGCACAGTCAGTTTGTTAAGGATGCAAGAATTGCAGAGACCCCCTACAAAACAGAGAGAATATTTAAGCCATGCTACAATTAGCCAGCAAAGAGATAGCCAAAAATTTCAGTTGCACTGGTGTTAGATTGATGTCAATGAGAAATTTATAGCACAGCAAGTAATATTCCACCCAAAAAAATACATATCTCCAGTTGGCTGTTTCTCTGCTGTTGGTAACACAGGTAAATTGTATGATGCCAGAGAGATAATAAAGTGATTTCTCCCAAATCTCCTTGTGCTAGTTTGAGCCTAGCTGGGCTGTTTTGGTGAGAAGAATTAGATGCTAGGCTGTGGAAAGGAGACAATGCTGATGTCTACTGCACTCATAGGCTTGCTGAGATGTATAAGACCAAGAACATAAATAAGGATAAAGGAGTGTCTCTCTGGGCTCTGGCTGTAGGCACTTCTCTCCCTAACTTGCTAACTAATCCTTCTGCTTCCTAACCCCTCTGGTCGACCCTCCAAACTCACCTTTGAATGTAAGGCAAAGTCTGGGGTAAGGTAGAGGGGTGGGAGGAAGGTGGAAGGGTGGTTGGGATCCCCTCCTGGGGACTCTGGTTTCTGGGAGGGCTGTTGTGTTTCTGTATTAGTTTTTAACTTGTATATTCCTGTATCTGTTGTAAATCTCTGCTTGTATATTGTGCTAAGCTGTGGATATAAAGCTTCATTCTTCAATTTCCAGAGTGGGTGAGTTTAGTCTGGGTGATTTTCACAAGTGTGTGTGTGGGGGGTGGGTAACACCCAAACCATCACACCCCCAGGAACAAGGAGAACAACAACCAATTGCATACCAATAACCTGATCAGTAGCTCTTTAAGAACAGACTTCCCATCTAGCCAGCTCATTAGAATAAAGAGGATTGATGGGGATAGTAAAGATCATATATTGAAGCTTTTAGTGACAGTTAAGAGGTTTATTGCTAGAGGCTACAGTACAAAGAGTGTTCTGCTTAAAGAGGAACTAATAGAAAAAGATGGAAGCAGCCCAGGAAGAGGAATAAAATATTCCATGTGAACTCTTGCACACTGTTCTCTGAGGAGATCTTCCTAAATGTTTTATCCCATTTAAAATTGAAACCTGAACAAATAAAACACTGAAGACCTTTTAAATCTCTGCTTTTTTTGTGGCCATCATAATTTTAAATAATTATTAGCCTTGTATGCATGTACTGGAAAAAAAAAATGATTTTAGGAGTTTGATCTGTCAGATTTCAAACAGCATTGGATGTGGAATATAATACATGCAGGATGTCCAATTATGAAGCCAGCAAATCTAGAGCTTGTGGGGTATGAAAGTGATTTTTCATACCCATTAAATCCCATCAAAGTTATCAGCTGTCATTGCATCTAGTCTTAATAATTAAAACCAAACAGGAACAAAAAAAACCTAAGCAAAATTTCAGTGCTTATCACTGAATTTCTTTTTTCTGTCTCTAGAATTATTGCTTCTTAAAAGTGAGTGCCCAAGCCCTGTCTCTAGGTAACTTCCCAGATACAATTCTATCAAGACAAACAAGGTCAAATGATCCTATTGCATCATTTCCTTGGGTTCTGTAGGATTACCTCAGAGCTGAATTAGTATTCTAGATATTAGCTGGTGTCACAGAAGCAAGTTATCTTTGTGATTTCTCTTCTTCAGGCCCTTATCCTAGTATTTGTGAGAACATTATTTTAGTCTAGCTGTATCATGGGCCAAAATGCTTGTCAAGGAGATGATGAACCTTTTTGGACTTTAAGCTGCTGGTTAAAATGTGAGAATTCACAGAATCACAGAATGTCAGGGGCTGGAAGGGACCTCAAAAGCTCATCCAGTCCAACCTCCCCTGTCAGAGCAGGATCACCTAGACCAGATCACACAGGAACACATCCAGGCAGCTCTTGAATATCTCCAGAGGGGGAGACTCCACAACCCACCCTGGGCAGCCTGTTCCAGTGCTCTGTCACCCTCACAGGGAAAAAATCCTCCTCGTGTTTCCATGAAACTTCCTCTGCCTCAACTTCCACCCATTGCCTCTTGTCCTGTCATCAGGCATCCCCCAGCAGAGCCTGGCTCCAGCCTCCTGGCACTCACCCTGGATATATATATATGAACATTGATGAGGTCATATCTCAGTCTCCTCTTCTACAAGAGCCCCATCTCTCTCAGCCTCTCCTTGTAACAGAGATGTTCCATTCCATTACTCATCTTTGTGGCTCTGCGCTGAACTCTCTCAAGCAGTTCTATGTCGCTCTTGAACTGGGAGGGTCAGAACTGGACACAGTACTCCAGAACTACTCTGTGCAGTACTCTGTGCAGAACATTGGTGTGCATATTAACACTCTGGGACAAAATCATGGCACACAATAGCAATTAACAATCATTAACAATGTAGAGATCCTTGCTATTAGCCTGTAGAAAAAAAGCCCCTCTCAGCTATACCAAACACCTCTGAAATGCAGCGTCCTACCCTGCCCCACATGGATTCTCATCCTCACCATCTTCTCTTTCCATGGAGCACCTGACATGTGGCACAGGAAAAACAGTAATAGAAAAGGACTTGAGAGCTTCAGCAGAAGAGTTCCTTTGGTAGTTCACTTCCTTCCCCACAGCTTTTCATACTATTTCCCTCTCTGGTGTATGAACTACCTGCATTGCCTGATTTCATTACAAAGCTAAAATCACAATGGTGTGAAAGGTTTGGCTATGCCTCTGACATTCAGGAATGATGAGTTTGTATCATTGAAACCATTCACCCTTGAAAGGCTGTTGAGAGTTCTGCAGATAAATGTTACTGAGTGATCAGACTAAATGACAGTTGAATACCTGGTAAATTCAGCCCCAGAACAAGGCAAATTCAAAGCAGCACCTTTAATCTTTAACACATGGAGTTGTCCTCCCCTTTTTGGTGAGCATTAAGTGATCACTTCAGTTTTCCACCCTGTTGGTTTTACACCTGAAAGAGAGCTTGTGCAAATGGAATTGTGAAGACACAAAGAATGGCAACATCAATTGGAGTGTCTTATGTTAATTAGATGTTTTTTGTTCTTGGGGTGTGTTGTTCATCTGAGAGTCAGAATGGTCCCAAACTCACCATAAAAACTTTTAGCCCATTTTCCTGCATCGCTTTTATGTTATGCCTTCCCTCATAGGGATTAGAGTCATAGAATCAACCAGGTTGAAAGAGACCTCCAAGGTCATCCAGTCCAGCCTAGCACCCAGCACTGGCCAATCAACCAGACCATGGCACTAAGTGCCTCATCCAGGCCTTGCTTCAACACCTCCAGGGACAGCGACTCCACCACCTCCCTGGGCAGCCCATTCCAATGCCAATCACTCTCTCTGGCAGGAACTTCCTCCTAACATCCACCCTAGACCTCCCCTGGCACAACTTGAGACTGTGTCCCTTTGTTCTGTCCCTGGGTGCCTGGCAGAAGAGCCCAACCCCACCTGGCTACAGCCTCCTTTCAGGTAGTTGCAGACAGCAATGAGGTCTGCCCTGAGCCTCCTCTTCTGCAGGCTGCACACCCCCAGCTCCCTCAGCCTCTCCTCTCAGGGCTGTGCTCCAGGCCCCTCACAGCTTTGTCGCCCTCCTGTGGACACCTTCAGTATCTCAACATCTCTCTTGAGCTGAGGAGCCCAGAACTGGGCACAGCACTCCAGGTATGGCCTGCCCAGTGCTGAGTACAGGGTTGCCTTGTGTTTCCTTAAAATTTCATGTATTTAGTGGAAGACCTTTCTCTGATCCAAAAATCTTTGAAAACTAATGGGAAACCTTTGCTGTGACTACACTGAGCTTTAAATTATGCATCAACAGATTCAGCTGACAATCCTGACTCAGCAAAAACATCAGAGATGTTTCTCATTTTCAGCATGTATCTCCTTTGAATACTGCTTCATCGAATAATAGAATTGTTGTGGTTGGAAGAGACCTTTAAGATCATCAAACCCAACCATTATCTCAGTGCTGCCAGGTCAATCACTAAACCACATCTACCAGCACCACAATGGTTTCTGGCAATAGAACCCAACACTGGGCTTCAGATTCAGTTTAGTAAAGTAAGTGACTGAGAGGTTTCTAACCAGCCAATGCATGGTATTGTACAGATGGAAAAGCTTCTACTTGTGTGATTAAAGCCAAGATTGTGATTAAGTATATTAATGATTCTGGGTGAAAGCAGTAAAGAGAATATAGGAAGGACTTGGACCTGATGGAGTGGGTCCTGAGGAGAGCCACGAAAATGATCAGAGGATTGGAGCACCTCTGCTAAGAGGATAGGCTGGGAGTGTTCAGCCTGGAGAAGAATAGGCTCTGTGAGGGGGACCTAATAGCAGCCTGCCAGTACCTGAAGGGAGCCTACAGGAGGGATGGAGAGAAGCTGTGCAGTGACAGGACAATGGGCACTGGGTTCAAGATTGAGAAGAGAAGATATAGATTGGATGTTAGAAACAAGTTCTTTACTATGAGCATAGTGGAGCACCAGAACAGGTTGCCCAGGGAGGTAGTTGAGGCCCCTTCTCTGGAGACATTCAAGGTGAGGCTTGACGGGGCCCTGGGTGACCTGATCTAATCCTCACTGAGTGCAGGGGGCAGGACTGGATGACCTCTGGAGGTCCCTTCCAGCCCAGCCCATTCTGTGGTTCTAAGATGAAGCACTGTGATTTCTTATCTACCATGTAGGAGTGATCACATCTGTGGATCAGACTCTTGTGACCTTGCTTGTGTGAGTAAGCTTTTCACTTGAAGGAATCTGCTTCCATGGCCAAGATACAGAGGCAAGGCAACACTCTAGATGGATAACACAGAATCTTACCTTCATGCCCTAGCTCCTCTAAGAGCAAAAATGCCATTGGCTAAATGTGAGAGAGCCACTTGGACAGCTCTTGTCCTTCCAACCACCTGATGTCTTCAGCAAGAGCAAGTCTGTAGCTGCAGTGATTGATCGTGGCTCTGCTGTCTTCACCTGACAGTGAGTGTTTAACTACCTTGAAGAAAGAGATGAGATACATTAGGGCCTCAATCTGGCAAATCTCTTGCTTTGCTTCTTATCCTCAAACCTGAGAGATGTCATCAATTAACAAGTTTTAAATGTAATTTTTTTTTTTACCTTTTTTTCTTTTTGTTTGGTCTTTTTTCCCCATCAAATCCCAGGGGATCCTTCAGGGGAAGTCCCTAGAGGAAACAGTGCTGTAATGAAGCACAGCTGCTTTTCACAAAGCAGATTTGCCTCGAGTCCATCCCCTCGTAGCAAAAGATGAAGAGACACAAGGACACCTCAGAAGCTTGTTTCAGTGAGCACACCTTTGCTATCAGACTGATCCAGCCCTTATTGTTTAATGAATCCTTTCAGGTATTAATTTTTCCATCAGTATGCAAACCCACCCTTTAGAGCCCTTGTTCCAGCTGCGTGACCTTTTTATTTCAGACATAAAAAGAAATAGCTACAGGAGATGTCACAATATTTGAATTCAGGCCTTTTGATTCTAACACTCAATATGAATAGCACCAACTTGTGAAAAGAGCTGTAAGAAAAGCTTAAAAATAAATATCCTCAGAACACTTCTTTTTCTTTTTTTCATCCTTCTCTCCCTGTTTTCCTATCACCTACGCAGGAAAATAAATGACAGGCTGAGCTTTTGGGTTCTAACAATCATTCCCTAACCTACCAGAAATTTCTCATAATTACATCTTTTTAAAGGATGTACACTTTGGTTAAATTGGACCATTTCAAACTTGGAATAAATTGGTTTCAAGAAGCAAACTCTACTGAAAATATCAGATGTTTCCAGAATGTATACTAAGGTATTTGTGTATCCTCTGACATATTTTAGCCTAAAATATGTATTTCAGACTTGAATAATGTGTATTTCACTGCTCTCTGGCTTGTGGTGTTGTTGGTGAGATTGAAAGTGCTTCTTAAGTTTCACTCTGGTTTCGTGGCTGTCTG
The DNA here is from genome assembly GCA_013400475.1 of Tricholaema leucomelas. NCBI lineage: Eukaryota > Metazoa > Chordata > Aves > Piciformes > Lybiidae > Tricholaema lacrymosa > Tricholaema leucomelas. The sequence goes on from WAAF01001743.1 coordinate 31,270, forward strand.
AAGCACCATTGCCCTTCTTTGCAGAAATGCAACATCTTTACACACATCTCCCTGTGAGGAGGGGCTGAGGGAACTGGGGGTGTGCAGCCTGCAGAAGAGAAGGCTCAGGGCAGCCCTCATTGCTGTCTACAAATACCTAAAGAGAGGTTGTAGCCAGGTGGGGGTCAGTCTCTTCTGCCAGGCAACCAGCAACAGAACAAGGGGACACAGTCTCAAGCTGTGCCAGGGCAGGTCTAGGCTGGATGTTAGGAGGAAGTTGTTGGCAGAGAGAGTGATTGGCATTGGAATGGGCTGCCCAGGGAGGTGGTGGAGTCATCATCACTGGAGGTGTTGAAGCAAAGCCTGGATGAGGCACTTAGTGCCATGGTCTGGTTGATTGGCTAGAGCTGGGTGCTAGGTTGGGCTGGATGATCTTGGAGGTCTCTTCCAACCTGGCTGATTCTATGATCCTGTGATCTGCATTTCTTGGGGAAGCAGATGGTGTAGAGCTGGCCAGATCCCAGGTAGATACAGGAGAGAGAGTGAGGCTGGAAGACTAGCATATAACTGTCACATAGTCTAGATCTTGTCTATATCTGCTTCACTGCACCAGTGAAGAAGGTTGTGGGTGTTGGGGCTGAATAGTTTGGAGTAGTCAAAGATAGCTCAGTATTTGTAACATGCTGCCATTTAAGGGTGCTCAGTCCTTAAGAAGAAATTCAGTCTTGAAACTCATGGGGAAAAAAAAGTCCATGAGGTAATATATGCATCCTTGAATACATCTCTGGTACATGTGCAGTGTTTATTACCCACATCCAAAATGTGACTTTGTATTTTACTGTGGATCAAAATGTTTTCCTGAAAAATAACATAAAGGTGTGGTTTGCAAACCTGTTCTTCCACAAAACAGCTTTGGTTTGTTGGTTTGTTTTGGCTTGTTGGTTTGTTGTTTGGGTTTTTTTTTTCCCTTAAGTCAAATTTATGATGCTTGTTAGTGGGAAACAGAAAACCTTCAGACCACCTAAGACTCTTAACTTTTAGTCTCTATCCCTAAAATATATGACAACCCATCTCAGGTGTTTTCTACAGCACCTACCTTTCCTTGCTGGCTACATGAAGATTCTACTCCTAATATAGCTACCAGAGTTATGTTCCTGAAGTGACAGCACCTGTATCATACTAATGAGCAGAGATTTATTACTGTAATCTGAGTAAGAGTAGACTTGCAGCACTGGAAGGAAGAAAGAAAGCCCACCCAAGCCCCCTTATTTTTCCTCCTGGCTCCTCCTTGTTAAACATTGTGAATAATGATGAATATTGAGACCGTGACCTGCTTCCACGTAAGTGTTTCCTTGTTCCTTATTTCCATCATAAACTCAGGGCTAAAATAGGTCATTTATAAATTGAACATAATTTTTGTTTCATAAAGTTTCTTTGGAGTTAATGCAGTCTGGTCTCATCTGCGTCACTCCTATGAGTATTGTGTCAGAAAGAGGCAAGGAAGCAGAAGCTCCACAGTGTGGCCATAGATGTCTCTTCTCATCTCCGTACTATGACCAGAGCCTTCCCTTAAACTCCAGTTTCACTCAGTTGTTCTGTGTTTGTGTGTTATTATATAGGACCTGGGATGTTTTTTGGACTGATACAAAATGTGAGGAAGTTTTTTCTATTTATGCATTAAAGGCAATGTTGAATGTTTAATTCACTATTTCTGTCTCACCTTAACATGATTCAATTCAAGACCATTGTAGCAATATTACTACAATGAGAAACCTTGATAGCCCTGATGTGTTTATTCATGGGAAGATCATTACATGAGTTCAAAGCTTAAGACAATCAGGTCCTAGCTTTCCTCTAAGTTACTTTATAAGCAAAGTTCCCATTGAATTTCAAAGAGAAAATAATAGACAAAGAGGGAAGAAAGGAGACCTTAGACTTTCCAAAGAGTGTGTCAACATGCAGTATTTTCCCTACCTTAGAGGGAAGGGGAGAAGTACATGGGAGATCCTGTGCCCCAGGTTGCAGCCAGTGGTGCTGATTTTCTGGAAGTGGTGTCAGACCAGAATGAATCTGGATTGTGCACCAAGAATGTGTTTTGGTTGTGTATGTCAGCAGCATGGAAAAAGACCTGTTCCCCTTTGCTCTGTGGCACAGTATAGCATTGAGGTGAAACTCGTGATGGTTTCTGCCAGGGACTGGTACATCCTGGAAGTGTTGGGCAAGAAGAGAAGGAGCATTTTCTTCTGCTGACATAATACTATTAACAGTACTGTGATGGTTTGGGTGTTACCTGCCCCCCCTCTCCTCCCACTTTGGAAAATCACCCAGACTAGACTCAGCTGCTCTGGAAAATTGAATGAAGCTTTATATTTACAGCTCAGCACAGTACACAAGCAGAGATTTACAACATCTACAGCTATAGACAGGAATATACAAGTTAAAAAGTAATACAGCAAACACAACAGCCCTCCTAGAAACCTGAGTCCCCAGGAGGGGCTTTCAACCACCCTTCCACCTTCCTCCCACCCCTCTACCTTACCCCAGACTTTGCCTTACACCCAAGAAAGACTGGAAGGTCGGCCAGGGGGGTTAGGAAGCAGAATGATTAGTCACACAGACGGCAGGTTAGGCTAGAGAGAGAAGTGCAGCCCACAAAGCCCAGAGAGCAACTCCATTATCTATATTTATATTCTTGTTCTTATACATCTCAGCAAGCCTATGAGTGCAGTAGACATCACCATTGTTTCCTTTCCACAGCCTGTAATCTAGTTCTTCTCACCAAAGCATTCTAGCTAGGCTCAAACTAGCACAACTACTAATGATAATAATAATAATTATCATTATTATCATTGTTGTTTTTGTGATGATTATGATGCTTTTTTGGTTTGTTTTTTTTTTCCCCTGAAGTTGTGGAGTATGCAATCCATTTGCACACAGGAGACCTAAAGAGAGCAGATGCCACTGGGGAGGCTTATCTTTGTATACGAGGAGAAAGGAGTGACTCAGGGAAACGATGGCTTAACTCAAGAAACAGCCTGATCACCTTTGCTCAAGGGCAGGTAAGAAGAAATGAGTCAAAATGCAACTCAGTCAGAGAGTTTCTCTTTGTTAAAACTCGTGTTTAGATAAAGCTTTTCCTGGCCAGAGTATCAAAAATGCTAAAAGAAGGAGAAGGCTTCGAGGAGACCTTAGAGTGGCTTTCCAGTATCTGAAGGGAGCCTACAGGAAGGCTGGGGAGGGACTATTGACAAGGTCTGGTAATGTCAGGACGAGGGGGAATGGGTTTAAACTGCAAGAGGGGAGATTTAGACTGGGTGTTAGGAGGAAGTTCTTTACAGTGAGAGTGGTGAGACACTGGCACAGGTTGCCCAGGGAGGTTGTGGATGCTTCCTCCCTGGAGGTGTTTAAGGCCAGGCTGGATGAGGCCTTGGGCAACCTGCTCAAGTGGGAGGTGTCCCTGCCTATGGCAGGAGGTTGGAGCTGGATGATCCTTGAGGTCCCTTCCAACCTAAACCATTCTATGATTCTCTTCATTTTCCACACAGACCCAATTTCCTAAGAGGTGGTTACCTCCCTAAGTAACATCAGCAGCATCAACATGAAAAGGTTAAGCTGATGAAGTGATTTTGAGCTGGACTAAATATACTCTAAAAGTTCTATTTTAATCTTCCAGACTTTTAAGGCCAGGGAGGTATCATTGCTTTGTTAAAACGTGCCTGATTGATGGAATTGATACTATTTCTCTAGGTTATCTTCCTTTTTCTACCTACTTTAGACCATGTCCTTTTCCTGTTACCTTTCCTGAGCACTAATGTGAGTGTTCCAAACAGAGCTTTCTTTTTTCCTTCACCAAATTCTTCCACCTACTTATTGCTTTTAAACATAGTAAACATATTGCTTTTTGCAGTTTAAAGGGCTTTTCCTAGAAGAATAATTCCTAGAGTGGTTCCTGGCATAAGACCAAAGTAGGAAACAAATTTCAGTTCAGAGGAAACTATCTATTTCAGATCAAAAGGAAATGTCTAGGTGATACTTTACTAGAACTTACTGTTTACTCTGAGCTGAGGTTTGGAAGTTTGTTTGGTGATTGGTTGGTTGGTTTTAGTTTTAAAGGAATCATTTAAATCATTGCACAGAACACAGGCATTTTCTTTTTTTGGGAGAGGGCAGAATATTGTGTTGTTGCCAGTCAACCCAGATCAATTTGTCCTATGATGTAAAAATCTAGGGAAATCTGCTTGCCACACACTTCACTTCCTCTTTGAACGTGCCTCTGTTGATTTGATTTGCTTTTCTGTTCTGAAGATGCTGTAAAACATGACAGTTTCTGTATGAAAGTCAAACTAATGCTTTGTTAGTCTGCATTTCCTTTCTCCTTTGTGGAAGAGAATATGCATGCCCATGTGATGGTTTGGGTGTTACCCACCCCCCACACACTTAAGAAAATCACCCAGACTAAACTCACTCCATCTGGAAATGGAAGAACGAAGCTTTACATTTACAGCTTAGCACAATATACAAGCTGGGATTTACAATATCTACAGCTATAGACAGGAACATACAAGTCAAAAACTGATACAGAAACACAACAGCCCTCCCAGAAACCAGAGTCCCCAGGAGGGGCTCCCAACCACCCTTCCACCTCCTTTCCACCCCTCTACCTTAGCCTAGACTTTGCCTTACGTTCAAGGTGAGTTTGGAGGGTTGACCAGAGGGGTTAGGAAGCAGTAGGATTAGTCAGGCAAGTTAAAGAAGTGCATTCAGCCCAAAAGCCCAAAGAGAGACTCTGTTATCTATGTGTTCTTGTTCTTATACATCTCAGCAAGCCTATGAGTGAAGCAGACATCACCATTGTTTCCATTTCACAGCCTATCATCTGATTCTTCTCACCGAAATATCCCAGCTAGGCCCAAACTAGCACAGCCCAATGTCACAGAATCGTAGAATCACAGAGTGCTTTGGTTTAGAAGGAACTTGGTCCAACCTCTACCTCAGATTTCACAAACTAAATCTGAAAATAGTAAAGGCAGAACATTAGGACTCATCTGGCTTTAAAGGAGAACTGTAGGAAATTCTATAGAGTAATCATTTGGAAGTGCTGATAATAGCTGCATACATTAGAGAAATCTGAACAGCAGGACTGCTTGCTATAGTGGAGAATGGGATGGAATGGAATGGAATGGAATGGAATAGAATAGAATAGAATAGAATAGAATAGAATAGAATNCCAACCCCTACCTGGCTACAGCCTCCCTTCAGGTAGTTGTGGACAGCAGTGAGGGACACTACACCCAAACCAAACAAAAAAAAAAACCCAAACAAAACTGTCCTGAGCTTTATTATTATTTTGGAAGAACATCTATTGGATTTTCATTCAGAATAAAACTTGTAGAGAAAAATCTGTGAACAATGCCATTGCCTTCTATGAATAATCAGCTCAGTGCAAATCAAACTCATCTGCAAACTCACAAGGATATTTTTCTGGCTAATCCAGATTCTCTGTCAGTTTTTGAATGGGACTGTTCAGGAGGCAAAATCTTTCATCTGAAACTCTAAAGGGCTTTCCTATACCCTGAGCTATATCACACTAATGTTAATAAGAAAGATTTTTGAGTAACAACTGGTTGGGTATTCATTCTCTTATAGCTTTCTTTACTCCAACTTGCCCTCAAACCTCTAATTCTCTGTTCTTAGTCTTTGCTTTTCTTTTCAAAGATGACTCTTGTGGTCAGTATGGTTCTCACAGGTAGCATCATTTTTTTTCTGTCATTGGACTTGGCAGCAACTATGGGAACAATACATCATTTTTTATTGTTTGTTTTCAAACCCTCAAATTGGTCCCCAGCTTTTGTTTTCAAATTGCATTTTCAATTCAACCTTTCCAAGACAACCACTTCCATCTACAACAGCATAGCTCACGAAGCAACAAGAAATAAAACAGTCTTACTTGTGGAGCTTTTGTTCCACAGCTGGTTTGTCAAAAGAGTAGATGACTTAATGCATGAATAGTGTCTTTGCAAGCCTCATTTCTTCAGACCCAGTTCAAAAGAGCCAGCAAGCACAGACTTTAAGCAATGTGTGTCCCCCTCTCATTACATACTTATGTTAGCTGTCCTGTTTATTATGAAGGAAAGTTACAGGATCACAGGATGCTAGGGGTTGGAAGGGACCTCTGGAACTCAGTGAGTCCAATCCCTTTGCCAGAGCAGGACCATAATTTAGTGCAGGTCACACAGAAATGCTTCCAGGTAGGTCTTGAAAGTCTCCAGAGAAGGAGATTCCACAGCCTCTCTGGGGAGCCTGTTCCAGTGCACAAAGGTGACAAACCTATATGAAAGAGGATTTGCAGTAGGGGAAGAAGGGAAGATTCTTTGAGGTCTACTCATCCCACAAGTCAGTTGTATGTAGAAAATACAGCCTATTATAGAGATGGCTTCAGTGCAAAGTCCTTGTCCCAGCAGCACAGTAGAAGAAACTGTTCCCTTCATTGCCATTTATCTGCCTAATAATTCTTACTGAATTCAGTGTGAAATTTAGTGAAAAGGAAATTCCTTCAGATTTTCAGTATTATTAGTTGCCTATTGTTCATCAGTTTATTTTGGAGTTAGGTTATGGATCAAAGTAGCTTTGAACACAAGTAATGATTGATCTGACTTGATCATCTCAGTCCATGAAGGCACTAGAAATGAGCACTGCATTACTTGTATGCCTATCTGATGTTCCCAAAATTACTTCTGCTTAAATACAGCAGCATTTTGAAATTAATAATTCATAGTATTAACTGGATCAGAAAACCATCACTTAGAGCTTGCAATGGTTCATTATGAATTCAAAGACAGGGGAATGGCATAAACAATGTTCATTTGTTTCCACTGAGATACAAAAGGGTACATATAAGGCTGAGCTGATAAACATTCAAAAACAGATACAGATTTGGTTTAACAACAATATAATTGTGGTTATTTTCATGCTGCAGGTGGATGTCTTCAAAATCAAAGCAGTACACCTTGGCAAGTTGAAACAAGTTCTTGTTGGATTTAAGAGCCTTAAAAAAGGTCAGCATTTTGTTTCCGATGAATGTGCGGCAATGGAATAGAATAGAATAGAATCAACCAGGATGGAAGAGACCTCCAAGCTCATCCAGTCCAACCTAGCACCCAGCCCTAGCCAGTCAACCAGACTGTGGCACTAAGTGCCAATCACTCTCTCTGTGAAGAATTTCCTCCTAACATCCAGCCTAGACCTCCCCTGGCACAACTTGAGACTGTGTCCCCTTGTTCTGTTGCTGGTTGTCTGGGAGAAGAGCCCAACCCCACCTGGCTACAGCCTCCCTTCAGGTAGTTGTAGACAGCAATGAGATCTGCTCCTCTTCTGCAGGCTGCACACCCCCAGCTCCCTCAGCCTCTCCTCACAGGGCTGTGCTCCAGGCCCCTCCCCAGCCTTGCTGCCCTTCTCTGGACACCTTCCAGCACCTCAACATCTCTCTTGAATTGAGGAGCCCAGAACTGGACGCAGCACTCAAGCTGTGGCTTGAGCAGTGCTGAGCACAGGGGATGAAATAATAAAGTAGAGGATCAGATTGAAGAGAACCTAAAACTTCAGGGATAAGATGTGAGAAAACTTGACATTGCTCTCCATTTTCTGCTGTTCATTATTTCAGTATCCAGCTTGGTTTTGCTAAAATATGCAGAAGGTTTCCTAGGCAATGTTGTGACAATGTGAAGCAGTAAGATTATGTGGGAAACTTTTTCTCCGCAAAGGTTGCTGCGTATTTATGAGGACAGCTCATAAAGCTTGTGGGGCTTTTTTTGGAGGAAGCAGTATGACATCATACTTCTGTCATTTTGGATCTTTCCCCCCTCCCCCCCCCTTTCTCTTCATTTTTAGATGACAGACATTTTTATTGCCATTTTTTTTTCAGGAGTAAATGTTTCTAGGTAAAGATAACAAAAATCAATCCGTCACGTTGGGAAGTGGAACGTAGGAGAAAGACTCTTCTGGCCTCTTAGCCTCTTTATCTTCTAACCCATGGGAAACAGATTCTTTTTGAAGGGATTCTGCATATGTAAGTTTGAGTGGCAGATAAAAAGGCTGCAAGGCTGCACCTCATGCAGCATTTTTTTCTTGTCCTCTTTCTGACCCCACAGTAGCTGTTGGAGTTAAAAGTTATTGCTTCCTTCTTTAATAGCAACATCAAGGAGCATCAGGAATCGATATTTGTTTCAATGCTTTGGCTACAATTTTGGCACTTTTTTTCCCAGAAAAAATATAATGGCCTCAATCAAGAGAAAACTTTCATCTGAAGTTTATGTTTTGTAGAGTAGCATAGAACCCCATCTGAAAGTAAGTTGTCTTGAGTGGACTTTCTGCCCACTGGTGTGTTAGAAATCCTGATTGTCTTTGCTTTAGGATGCTGAAAATATAACTGATTGTGGGAGACCTCTTGTATCTAGAGATCTCATACCTTCTATCTTTTGGGCCATTAATAAGTCATTAAATCAAATCTATCACCATCTTTAGCTTCATAAGATCTTTCAGAACTTTAGGATTTGGTCCAATCTTTTGGAGTGCAGGGAAGCAGACAGACACACATACATGCAGATCATGTATTTTCAGAAGTCCTATTTCCTCAAGAAGATCAGAGAAAGAACACCTATAATTGTTTAGATCCTTTAGATTGGATGTTAGGAACAAGTTCTTTACCACAAGGGTGGTGGAACACTGAAACAAGTTGCTTAGAGAGATATCCAAGGCTCTGTGCAGCCTTATCTAGAGGATTTCCTGGTGGTCCTTTCCAACAATAGCGACTCACAGTGATTAGATGTTGTGCTGAGGGATTTGGTTTAGTCAAGGACTTGGCAGTGTGAAACTAATGATTGGATTTGATGAGCTTGAAGGTCTCTTTCAATCTAAGAAATTGTGTGATTCTATGCCCCTGCTTACTGCAGGGGAGTTGGACTTAGCTGACCTTTAGAGGTCCCTTCCAACCCAAACTATTCTATGATTCTCTAAAGGTAAGAACTTCTGATTGCATGCACAGAATGTTTTGTTATTTAAACAATATCAAGTAACAGTATCCTGTTTGTTTTCCTTCAGATGAATGGTTCTTGGAGAAAATTGTTGTAAAAGAAGCCTTCTACCCTTTTTCTGCACATGCTTTTGTTTACAATGACTGGATCAATAAACGCTCCAGGAAAGAGTTCATAGAAGTGGCAATTCCACTCAAAGGTAATGCCAGCATAAATGTCCTTCCTTTGGGTGAATCACTGCTGCCTGGCAGAGCAGAACAGAACCAGCCCAATCTACTTCACAGAGAAGGCAGAAGTAAGCTTTGGTATCCAAATGGTGAGGGGTACAAGGTGAATCAGGCCCTTTATAGACAAGGAGAAAGAAGTAATGCCTAGGAGGAAGAAGATGGACATGGAAATAATGGATAAGTCTCCCCTTGTCCTTGGAACAATGTAGAGAAGATGCACAACGGTGTCATGGATTCATGAAGCAGCAGCCTGGTTTTCCACAGCTCCATAGACCTGTAATGAATAATGAGGACTTGGGTTTGTTCCCTGACTTGGCTGTGCTAGAAACACCAGTATCTGTCAGTTTAATCTTGTGCTTTCTGGCTTATACTGTCTCATAACATAGCCAAGCTCTTGAATACCTGTTTGTTTTCACTGCAGAAACATCTGTGGCACCTCTTCTCACCAAAAATGTTGATACCAAAAGCAGAGGACGGTGGCAAACCTGGATACACTGTACACAACTACCAGATGATGATCCTGATATTGAAATTGTTGTATTTGGAAGAAAAGGGAAATCACCTGCACAGAAAGTTCAGAATCTGAATGATAATCCATTTTTGGTTGGTTTCATTTCATCATCCATTGTTGATTGGTTTCATTTTTATTTCACACAAGTCTTACCAAATAGTTTCAGTAAAGTAAGAGCTGTAACCAGTGAATGTGAAATTGTGTGGAACAATTTTCTGCCAGTTAATCTTTATACCTGTCTTAAATAAGCAGCACCTGGGGAACTTGTGGGCTAATACATATCACTTAGGAAGTCTCTCTGGAGTAAATGCCACCTTTGGCATGAAAAGTGTTCTAGTTTGAAGCTAGCTAGAATGTTTAGGTGAGAAGAACTAGATTACAGGCTACAGGCTGTGAAAAGGAAAGCAGAATCATGTCTACTTCCCTCATAGCTTCATTCAATTTCCAGAGCTGGCTGAGTCTAGTCTGGGTGACTTCCAAAGTGGGAAGGGGGCAGGTAACACCCAAACCATCACAAAAAGTCCCACTAACTTTGAATTAAGGCTTGCAGACCTTAGAAGCAAGGAAATAAATATTGAAGCTATTTCATCCTTCCTTTATGATCTACTTCTCAAACCTCAACTAGTCCATTTTCACTACTTAGAATCTGTGTTTCTCTTCAGTGAACTTGAGCCTGAGCTAATGTCAGTTCTGTAGTTTGCCCATGAGGCCAATGGCAGCTTCTGGACAGGTGTGTGAACCTGGGTCACCCCCTCCAGAGGTTTTTGTTCTTAAACATGGAGAAAAAAAGTAATTGCCAGTCTTTTGCAAAAAGGCAGGATAAGCATCACTTGCTTAATTGATGCAAGATGAGAAGCCACAAGCAGCAGAGTCCACTGTGACTTATGGAAACCAGCCATCCTTTCTTTGGGGCACTGGAATAACAGAACAGAACCAATAACCAGGGCTAAAAATCATCTTGAGTTCAAAATTCTACTTCAAGATTGAGAACAAAGCTGTGATGGTGAGGAGGTAAAGAGGAAAGTGGGAAGAATAGTAATATGAGTTTATTGATGTTCTATGAATCCTCTCATTGTCAATACTCTGTGAATCTGGCTTGGAAATAGAGAATCAGCCATGGTCAGGAATTTCCTTGCCTTTCATGTTGGCCTAGGCTCAGCAGGCAATTCACCTAGCTGAAAATAAACAACTCATGATACAAATGTGAGTCCAAATTAACTTGCAATCTTAGTGGGACTTCCTCCCCCCCTACCATTAACATCCTTTACTAGTATATTTACCAACTGTATGTGTCTTTTTACCTGGGCTTGAAGTCTGTCACTCAAATTTTCACATACACTGTATAGTTATTTTCCCCTCCTTTATTTTTCTACCAGCTGACTGTTGGCGATATTGGAGATCTAACAAAAGTTTCCTTTGTGCTCTCTGGTCCATGCTTGAGAAGAGGAATTAAACTTCACAAGGTATGCCAAATATGCTGCATATAGACTTGTAATATTCCTCAGAATGCCAGGAAATATCTTTTGTTGAGAGACAGATCGTCAGTTTAACTTTGCACCATGCATACTTCCAGTTGGACTGCAGAAGGAAATTCTTCACCATGAGAACAGTCAGACATTGGAATCATCTCACAAGGGAAGTATTGGATTTCCCTCCATTAGACAGTTTTAAGACTCAGCTTGACAGGATGCTGAACCATCTCATTTAAACTATAATATTACATAGAAAGGTTGGACCAGATGATCCTTGGGGTCCCTTCCAACCTGGCATTCTGTGATCTTTTGGTGCAGTTACCTGGTGTCTACAGACGATTGCCTGCAGCTTCCAGAGCTCTCTGTGGGCAGATCGACTTTGTTCATGCCTGCTGAAGTGCACATAGTTACACCTTTTCACTGCTGTGCAGATCTATCTGCATAGCTCATCATGACATGGAAGGGCAGGGGTTTCTGCTGAGGATAGGAAATGCTAATCCCTGCGTGGAAATATCAACAGCCTCCTGACACAAAGCAACCTACTTGTGGAAAGGAATTAAGCTGATACTTTAGTATTTATTCATTACAAGCCAGTCATCAGTGGGCCTTAAACATCTGATTGTGGTTTAATATGCACTTTGGATCTCTCATAAAAAGGGATGGAGAGATGACTTAATGCTGTCAATATTCTAATTCAGGCAGATTTTAAATGTATACCTCTCCCCAGGGTGGGCAGGATGATTGACTAGAAAGGTGTTGGACTTGACAGTACCTGAGCTTTTGGGAAATACTTAAACTCAAAGGTTAATGCAAAGAAAAATCAAGCCAATGATCTCTGCCTGGAAGCAAGAGCCCAAAAAGCATTATGAACATAGCACTGAATTATTCTGGAGTTAGCAGAAGAATTTTTTTCAGAGCTGGACCACACAGCACCTTAACGCTACTACGAATCTGTATGAGTCTGTGATTTAGGGCATCACCCTAAATTCAAATGAATAAACAGTCCAGAAACTGCTCTGATGGGAAATGCTAGAAACAGCTCTACTCCAAGCTAAAATTTGAATGGGTTTATGGTACTCAAAGGAACATTAAGTCTGAGTTTATGAGCTCCTCTGAGGATAGAGGAGGAGTTTGTCTTGTTCATATTTTCTCCCCAAATGTGTTCCGTGTCAGCTAATTTTGTAGTCTCAGTTTAGGCTACAAGAATGGAAAGAGTAGGTAAGCAAAACTAATTTATCATTTTAAATGTGCACCTCCAGGCCATTTGATAAAGCATTCCAAAAAATATGTTGACATTACTATGTGCACTAAGTGATTATCTGCTGTAAGATTTAGCCTCCAGAACTGGTGGCAGAAAATTCATAACTGTAGTACTTTGCTTTCTGCCTTTTCCTTTTCTTTCCTATTTTCTCCCTTCTTCAAAGACAACCCTCTGTAAATGGCAAGTGATTTTTGTTCATACTTTCAAGTGCTTAAAAAATTATTTAATAATTGGTTTTATTGGTAGCTATAAATTGTTACAACCTCGAAGTCAGTAGGTTGCTACAGACCTATGTAGTCTCTTCTACTGATGCACTTAGAACCCACAACATAAGCCACAGTAATGTACACAGCCTGTGCTAGTAATGTGCTTATGACATCTGTTACTCATTTATTAGTCTGCTTAGAAGCTATTTATACATGGAGGCATAATCTGAAGTGTAGCAACTTGATTTTGCTTTAGCAGGTCTCTTAGAGTGGAGTGAAAAATAGAGATGCTGTATAGAAACAGGCAAGGAGTATGTAAGGAATCAGTGGCCAAACCCAGCCCCATCTGAAAAGAGTTCCCTTCTTTGCTTTCTCCTTAAGTAAAAGAAGTAACAGCCAAAGTTTCTGAGATTTCACAGAAACAGAGGTTAGAGATGAAACAGCAAAGGTTAAAAAGGTTACAATATCCCTCTGTTCCTTTTGCTACCTTCTGTTTTCTTTATCTGCTCTTAACAGCAGTGTCAGAGTATTTTCTGGTGATCTCCTGTGGGTTTCTGCACACTTCTGCAGAAAACGTTGTGACCTTAGCTGAAATTTATAGAACCATAGAATTATCTTGGTTGGAAAAGACCTTTCAGATCATAAAGTCCAACCATTATCTAACTCTACCAAGTCTGCTCCTAAACCATGTCCCTCAGCACCACATCTCATATCTTGGCTCATATCAGGGCTTTTGAAGATTTATGTGTTAAACAGTGTTCACAACCAGAGTTTCTGGCCCTTTCCAAAATAACATACAAACTCATCTCTTTTTTACCTTGGTATGGAATATGGTTTGGAGACAAAGCTCACATTTAGATGGAACCTTGCAATTAACACGAGTTAATCAGCTACATTCTATTTTAAAGCCAAAATCTGCATAAATCCACATCTCATTTTTATGCACCCAGTGTCTGCAGGTCATCTGCCTGAATATGCAGGTAACCCTGGCTCCAATCTTAACACAGATAACACAGGAATTTGTGATGCTTTCCTGATAGCTGGTTAGGAGTGTTTATATTGTTGCAAGTTAGGGAAGATGTTTTTCTGTGAGAAGCTGAGCATTTAATGTGAGCTATTGCAAGTGCAAAAAGCTGGGTGAATGACTGGCTGCAATTTTAGTGGCATTAGAGGTACTGATAGTTAGGAGTGTCTATATTGTTACAGGTTAGAGAAGATATTTTTTCTATGAGAAGTTGACCATTTAATATAAGCTATTGCAAGTGCAAAAAACTGGGAAAATGACTGGCTGCAACTTTAGTGGCATTTAATGCTATCTTAGAATCATAGAATCAGTCAGGGTTGGAAAGGAACACAAGGATCAAGGCAAGGAATGGGCTGCCCAGGGAGGTGGTGGAGTCACTGTCCCTGGGGGTGTTCAGGAAAAGCCTGGATGAGGCACTTAGTGCCATGGTCTGGTTGATTGGCTAGGGCTGGGTGCTAGGTTGGACTGGATGATCTTGGAGGTGTCTTCCAACATGGTTGATTCTATTCTGTTCTATTCTATTCTGTTCTGTTCTATTCTATTCTGTTCTATTCTATTCTATTCTATCGTTTAGTTCCAACCCCCCTGCCATGCCCAGGGACACTCTACCCTAGAGCAGGCTGCCCACAGCCTCAGCCAGCCTGGACTTTAACACCTCCAGCCATGGGGCCTCAACCACCTCCCTGGGCAACCCATTCCAGGCTCTCAGCACTCTCATGCTCAACAACTTCCTCCTCACTTCCACTTCAGGCAATTAATGGCTTCATTCTGGAAATGGTCCTGGGGGATGGGATCAGCTTTATGTCTGATCTTGTGAAGCATTGGTCACAAAGCACAAGCAGGAATGGAAGATGTTCAGCAGTTACATTTCTAGGAACTCAAGGGCAAGGCAGCCCAACAAAAGCTTGAAGAGTAGAACTGTCCAATTCCTAACATTTTCAGTTATATTATTTATACCCTTCAAAGCTTGCTCTTGTTCTATGTAATGAAAGCTCTGCTCAGAACATCCAGATTGTGGTGTGTGTGTCCTCTACAAAGAGCCACAAAGTTTTGTTGCTGCTGCTGGTGTCAGTATTGGTGCTAAGTCAGCACAGTGATTTTTTGAATGCCTGCCTAAGAGCTTCAATTACTTAATGTCCTGATGAATTTAATTTGGTTTTGTTTCGTTGTTTTTAACCTCTTGGCTTTATTTTGATACAAATTGATTCTAAAGGCTGAAGAAACACTTTCTGCAAACTAGTAGCCATTTGCTATGTATTAAGTTCAATCCTGCATATGTTACTAGAGATGTTTCTGCATATGCTTGATAGTTTGTCATTCTGTATATTATAACCTAACTTAGGATAAATGCTACAATCTGAGTTTTCCTTCTGTGAAGCAGATCTCTCTGTTGGCCCTCTCAGTAACTAGGTTAGGTGGGCTCTCAAGCCAGTGCTTCCTCAGTTGGTTGGGAAGTTCTAAGTCCATAAATTTGGAACCTATTTTCAGAGTGTCCACTGAGTATTTAAAGTCAGGCAGAAGGAAGCTGAACCTAAGTTTGCACCTTCCCTTGGAATTCAAATAGCTTATTTCCCTGGGGAGCCCTGAAGGCCACTGGACACCTGATTTCTGCCAACTTTGAAAATCCTACCTGAGATACAGCAAGTCGCATGGAAAGCAATACAAGTTGGGGGTAGAGTG
The DNA here is from genome assembly GCA_013400475.1 of Tricholaema leucomelas. Lineage (NCBI taxonomy): Eukaryota > Metazoa > Chordata > Aves > Piciformes > Lybiidae > Tricholaema lacrymosa > Tricholaema leucomelas. The sequence goes on from WAAF01001743.1 coordinate 46,659, forward strand.
CCTGGAAAGCAGCCAGGCAGAGAGGGACCTGAGGGTACTGGTAGATAGTAGCTGAAGATGAGCCAGCAGTGTGCCCAGGTGGGCAGAAAAGCCAGTGGCATCCTGGCCTGGCTCAGGAGCAGTGTGGCCAGCAGGACAAGGGAGGTTCTTCTGCCCCTGTGCTCAACACTGGTCAGGCCACACCTGGAGTGCTGTGTCCAGTTCTGGGCTCCTCAATTCAAGAGAGATGTTGAGATACTGAAGGTGTCCAGAGAAGGGCAATGAAGCTGGTGAGGGGCCTGAAACGCAAACTCTATGTGGAGAGGCTGAGGGAGCTGGGGATGTGCAACCTGGAGAAGAGGCGGCTGAGGGCAGAGCTCATTGCTGTCTACAACTCCTTGAAGGGAGGCTGTAGCCAGGTGGGGTTGGTCTCTTCTGCCAGGCAACCAGCAATAGAACAAGGGGACACAGTCTCAAGCTGTGCCAGGTGAGGTCTAGGCTGGATGTTAGGAGGAAGTTGTTGGCAGAGAGAGTGATTGGCATTGGAATGGGCTGCCCAGGGAGGTGATGAAGTTGCCATCTCTGGAGGTGTTCAAGCAAAGCCTGGCTGGGGCACTTAGTGCCATGGACTGGTTGATTGGACAGGTCTGGCTGCTAGGTTGGGCTGGATGATCTTGGAGGTCTCTTCCAACCTGGTTGATTCTATGATTGTATAAAGAGCAGTTGAAATACATAAGAAAGCAACAAAAGACATGTTTTTGCCAGACCTGCTGCTAAGATTGATGTAATTCCACCCATTTGACAATCTAAAATTGCAAGTCTATGCAGGTCAATTTAATCTGCATCCTTCATTGACTCTCTGAAAATGGGTCCTATGCCTGTGTCAATATGTGATGAAAGATGCACCTATAAGCATCAGGCTGCAGAATCAGTGGCTTGCAGCTGCTGTAGCTCTTACACAGAATCAGCTTGCTTTCATAAAGTGTGTGCAGATCTTAGCAGTAGGGAGGAAGAGTTTCTGTTGGGATAGAAACAAGCAACTAAATAATTAAAATAAATTAATATCCTCTTTGATTCTGCCTGCAGCTGCACTTAAAAGACCTGGACACTAAACAAGAGTTGGGATTTCACATGGAAGCCCAATATCTGTTTGGAGAAGATGGATCTGAGACTGTGACAGAGCTGGCAGTGGTCGAGCCAGACAAACCACCACTCAGAGGTATGTTGCTGAACTGGCAAATAAATACACAAGCAAATGTATGCACAGAAAATTGTGAGCTGCTTGATGGGATGAAGACAATGGGCAGGGTCACAAAGCATACAGTAAGCAAGTTCTTTCAATATACCTGTGTAAACCTTGCGGGGTCTTTAATGATGTCTATGCTTAAAGCTTTTTTTTAACCTGCTTTAACCAACTGATGTGTTTTCACTACATTGAATTCCCAGTTTGGAGCTCTGTGAAATGTGCAAACTCTATTCACTGTCTTTCCATTGAATTTTTTTTTCTTAACAACTGATTTGCACTTGGTGAGGACTAAACCCCGAGTTTAAAAAGAGCATCTACAAAATCATGGAATCAGTCAGGGTTGGAAGGAACCACAGGGATCAGCCAGTTCCAACCTCCCTGCCATGGGCAGAGACACCCTACCTTAGATCAGGCTGGCCACAACCTTATCCAGCCTGGCCCCAACCACCTCCCTGGGCAACCCATTCCAGGCTCTCACCACTCTCATGCTCAACAACTTCCTCCTCACGTCCACTCTGAATCTCCCCATCTCCAACTTTGCTCCATTCCCCCCAGTTCTGTCACTCCCTGATAGCCTAAAAAGTCCCTCCCCAGCTTTTTTTGCAGCCCCCTTCAGATCCTGGCAGGCCACAAGAAGGTCACCTGGGAGCCTCCTCTTCTCCAGCCTGCACAGCCCCAACTCTTTCAGTCTGTGCTCACAGCAGAGCTGCTGCAGCCCTCTGAGCATCCTCGTGGCCCTTCTCCGGACACACTCCAGCATCTCCACATCCTTCTTGTAATGGAGGCTCCAGAACTGGATGCAGTACTGCAAGTGGGGTCTCAGCAGAGCGGAGTAGAGGGGGAGAATCACCTCCCTGGCCCTGCTGGCCACACTTCTGCTGCTGCAGCCCAAATCATTATGGTCTGAATTACAAAAAAGCAAACCCCAATCTTCTCTGAGGTTTTCTTCAAGCCCCATTCCTGCTTCAGGAACTATGTCATCAATGTACTTAAAATCTGATCATCTCTTCCTTTGTTCTGATTACATGTTATAAAATATTTAGAAAAGAATTCTCATTTCTTTATGAACAGAAGTCTCAGTTGAAATATTTAAAACTTTTTGCATTTAATATCTAAGTGAAGGCCAGACTGCAAATGGGAATATATCTTAACAGTCTCTTACAGGATTTAATTCTTCACTATGCTTACAGAACCCATCAAAAAATTCCTTTGTCATGTTGCCTGAAGGAATAAGTACTATAGAACTCATCAGCCAAAAGTCATTGACAAGCCATCCTTTGTGGCCAAGAAGAATGATTACAATGCATAGGTATATAAATAGCTGAGCCATTTCTCCTGAATATAGGACCTGATCTTGGCCATAATTATCAAAATGCCTGACTGAACCAGAATTCAGCTGATCCAGAACAAAAAGTGGATTTTCTCTACCATATCTCTGAGTTTGTGCTTTGGCAAAATGTTGTTCTGTTGGAGTTGATAAACTCTAACTCTACTTAAGACCTTGAATTCATTTTTTACTAAGCTTGCTAAGTTCAGTATGATTCTTTCAGATGAATTCAGTGACCACTGGCTAAGACCCAGAACTGCAACATTTAATCTTTTTGTGTGTGTGTGTGTGTATAAATATGGATTTTTGCACTGATTCATAAAGAGCTCCTCAATTCAAGAGAGCTGTTGAGGTACTGGAACGTGTCCAGAGAAGGGCGACAAAGCTGGTGAGGAGCCTGTGACACAAAGCCTATGAGGAGAGGCTGAGCTGGTGGTCACATGTAAAGCACTGCAGGCTGGGGACAGAGTGGCTGGAGAGCAGCCAGGGAGAATGGGACCTGGAGTACTGGTAGACAGTAGCTGAACATGAGCCAGCAGTGTGCCCAGGTGGCCAGGAGAGCCAGTGGCATCATGGCCTGCAGGGTGTGCCCTCTTCTCATAATCCGTGCAGGGACCCAGCGTGGCACATTCACATCAGCATGATGTATATATGGTCACTGCCTTTTATTGAAGCTAAGAGTGATGCTTATATAGTGGCTAATACAACATGTATAATTCTGATAGGTCATATAACAGGAATATGGCTGTCCACACACACAGAGGCAGATCTAACCCACCAACACACAGAGGCAGATCTAAACCACCTGCCCCTCTTAATCCCCATTTGTGCAGCTAGCTTACAGATAACAGCTAACTTTGCAGCTTCTCTGCCAGCCTTCCCAAGGCCACTTCCCTGCAGCTGTGCCTCCTTATCAGAATGACCTAATGTTGCCCTTCCTACTTTCCCTATTTCAGACTGCTCAATTCTGCTCAAACCCCGACACTGGCCTGGATCAGGAGCAGTGTGGCCAGTAGGACAAAGGAGGTTATTCTGCCCCTGTACTCTGCACTGGTCAGGACACACCTTGAGTACTGTGTCCAGTTTTGGACCCCTTAATTCAAGAGAGATGTTGAGGTACTGAAAGGTGTCCAGAGAAGGCAATGGAGCTGGTGAGGGGCCTGGAGCACAGCCCTGTGAGGAGAGGCTGAGGGAGCTGGGGGTGTGCAGCCTGCAGAAGAGGAGGCTCAGGGCAGACCTCATTGCTGTCTACAACTACCTGAAGGGAAGCTGTAGCCAGGTGGGGTTGGTCTCTTCTGCCAGGCAACCAGCAACAAGGAGACACAGTTTCAAGTTGTGCCAGGGGAGGTCTAGGCTGGATGTTAGGAGGAAGTTCCTGCCAGAGAGAGTGATTGGCATTGGAATGGGCTGCCCAGGGAGGTGGAGGAGTCGCTGTCCCTGGAGGTGTTCAAGCAAAGCCTGGCTGGGGCACTTAATGCCATGGTCTGGTTGATTGGACAGGGCTGGGTGCTAGGTTGGGCTGCATGATCTTGGAAGTCTCTTCCAACCTGCTTGATTCTATGATTCTATTCTATGATATTTCATTTCTCACGAGAAGTAGCAAACAATCCATGTTGAACTCAGCAAGAACATTAATGTCAATGACTGTAACCTTATGCCTTGATCTTGAAATGAACCTTTTACCTGAAACAAATTGGTTTGTAATGTTTGGTGATTACATTATGAAATAGGATGACTTAGTAATGTTTTCTGTCTCTGTTTTTTCATGACAGAAGTTATCTACTCGATCAGTGTTCATACAGGAACCCTGCCTGCATCAGGGACTGATGCAGATGTGTTTCTCACGATATTTGGAGAGCAAGGAGATTCCTGCAAAAGGAGACTAAGGCAGTCAAGTTTTGAAAGAGGACAGGTTAGTACCAGGTTACTTTCCTTACATGTTTGCTTAACATGTCTTCCCAAGCAGATCCTGTGGTTCAGATGAGCTGGTTTTGTGCTGTTTTCCTCAGCTGAGGTATTTTGTTCGTCATTGTGCAATAGGTTCCTGGGGAAGGAATGATCAGTGAGACAGAAAAACATTCTGATGACTCTAAGTTACTTGGGGTGATAAATATGAAAGCTGGTGGCAGTGCCTGCAGGAGGCCTCATGCAAAGTGACTGGGTGATAAAATGGCAGATGAAATCCATTGTGGCTAAATGAAAAGCAGTGGCTATGAGAGAGAAACCCCTTTATAATGCATGAAAAATGATGGATTCTGCAACAGAAAAGTGACCTCAGCATTAGGATAGCTCAGCCCAGTGCTCATTGGAGGGAAAACAAAAGGAAAACAGAAGAGATTAAATATTTAGCAATTATGAATAAAGGGGAAGAAAGCTGCCACCCTAAAGTAGAAACCACAGTCATGGACCCAGGTAGGTTTGTCTGCTGTAGATGCTTAACAGATGCTTTGTTTTGCTCCGATTCACTTGCCTCAAAAAGTGCAATGTTGAGTGCTATGAAATATCTTCCTTACAAGGAACAGCTAAGCAAACAAGTACTGTCTGGCCTGGAAAAGGGAGGATGAGAGGAAGGGAGAGGGAGATAAGGAATATGGCATAGAGAAAATGAGTAATTCTGTTTTCACATGAAATACAAGGGCTTGGGAACATTAACTGAAACTTGCAGGTGGCAGATTGAAAACAAAAGGAGGTGGTTTTTTACACAGTGCATAATTAATACATTTTACTTTCTGGCACAAGATATTGCAGATGGTAAAACTCATGTTGGTGCAAAAAGCCATTGCACTTTGTCATGAAAGATAACTCTCCACTGAGGGCTGTTAAGTCCAAAGACACAATCTCTGGCTCAGGAAATCTCCGAACCACAAATTGCTAAAGCCTGAGAGACTTTATATTCAAGAAGCATCTCTCTATATTTTCCCTGTTTTTCAGCTCTTCCCTAGAAACCTGTTATTGGTAGCTGTTGGCAACAGTATGCTGGTCTAGATGGATCTGTGGTCTGACATACCAGCCTTGCAGTCTTTTTACATAGGAGTAGATTAATAGAATAGTTGGAACAAGGTTTCAGTGAGAGTATCTAAGAATAGAAGGTGAAAGGAAGCACTGTAAAGGGCAAGCTGTCTTGAGAGACAAGATTACATCAGCAATATCCCTGGGAAGTATGGAATGGACAGGCAAAGAAAAGAAAGTTAAGGAAAATTGAGATATGGAAAAAAAAAGAAAGAAGGATCCTCTCCTTGACTGATAAAGGACTGGAATATAAGGGGAAGCCAGGGAGAGAGAAAATTGCAACAAAGGGTAAGTAAAGAGAGAGCAGTTGATTTAACTACCTCAGAAAGTAAGGCTGGTTTATGCTTAAGTAATTGTATGTCTGACTTTTTCACCAGTGCAATGGGTTAAATAAGTTTTGCCCAACTGAGACTTTATCTAAAGCAATGTAGCTTTCATTAATTACGCTTCCAGGAGTGTGCTCAACACAGTTCCAAATGTCTCTGTACTGATGGGGGGGCAAACACAAGGAAATGTAATGACATCAATCTAAACTATGTTCCTGCTAGCGCTGAGGGAGTAGGCAATTGAATGTATTATTATGAGAATTCATTGATAACAATGGGTGATTATGACCACTGTTGTCTAATGACTGCTAATTATTATCACAAAGAATGAGCCTAATGATAGGTCCCTTTTTCAGCTAGAGTTAGCTGTGAAGGAACATGAATATTAGCAACACAGGCTGCTTTCTCTAAGTCAAGGGTCATGTAGACTGACAGGAAAATTATATTTGGCTCAGGAGTACAAAGAATATAATTAAAAAGCAGTGAGTGCTCCCTAAAAGTTATTTGCTAGGTGTTCCTCACAGCCAGATCTTATTTTGGGCTACATATGCATTAAAGTGAAGGGGTATAACTTGCCATGGTAACTGCTTGAGGGTATAGCAAGGCAGGAATGCTGGAAGTCCTCTGGCTGCGATAGGAATAATAACATTGATGTTCTCTGAGCACATTGTAAGGGATGGTCCAACACAGACAGGAGAACGGAGCAGATGACATGATTCTCTCTAAAAATCATCTTTTCCCTTGTTACTTTCTGGTCCTCATGCTTTTTCCTGCCTGGTGGCAAACCGGTTGGCAACAAATAAAAATGATAACGTCTGCTTCTTCTATCCATCTGGGGTTTTTTAATGTCACCCACACACATGCCCATGTATCTACCCACCCACTCAGATTATCTCTTGCACAGAACACATTCATTCTCTCACTCACATAAGTTATTCATCCCAAAATGCACTGGTGCAGTTGCCATTTAGCTTTTGTTTACTGGTAGCCGTAGCAATATTTAAACAGATGTCTATTTACATCCAAAGAGCACATCAATTCTCGCCTGCATGCGTGCACAGCCTCGGTTATAGTTTCTAATGTCAGTATCTTTGTTTGCATAGTCATCAGCAGTGTCAGTGTTTCTGTTCCGAGTTGAATAATGCCACGTTTCCCCTTTGAAAAGTAGGTTGTCTTAGAATAGAAAAGACTTTGAAATGTTTCAAAATAAAATGCCTTGTCTAAACTAAAGTGCAATTTGCTAAGCCTGTCCTGATGGTCGAAACACTCCTTTTGTTTTGGTTATGAGGGATTGGTTAAACTTTGATTTCCAGGAGATTTCTGTAAGTAAATTAATGATCAGACATTTCTGGAGCCCCCAACACAAGAAGGACATGGAACTTTTGGAGTGAGTCCAGAGGAGATGCTCAGAGGGCTGCAGCAGCTCTGCTATGAGGACAGTATTTGAAGGGAGCCTACAGGAAAGCTGGGGAGGGACTATTTACACGGTCTAGTAATGTTAGGACGAGGGGGAATGAGTTTAAGCTGGAAGAGGGGAGATTCCGACTGGATGTTAGGAGGAAGTTCTTTACAGTGAGGGTGGTAAGACACTGGCACAGGTTGCCCAGGGAGATTGTGGATGCTTCCTCCCTGGAGGTGTTTAAGGCCAGGCTGGATGAGGCCTTGAGCAAGCTGCTCTAGTGGGAGGTGTCCCTGCCTGTGGCAGGGGGTTGGAGCTGGATGATCCTTGAGGTCCCTTCCAACCTAAACCATTCTATGATTCTATGATTCTATGACAGGCTGAGAGAGTTGGGGCTCTGCAGCCTGGAGAAGAGAAAGTTTCAAGGAGACCTTGGAATGGCCTTCCAATATCTGAAAGGAGCCTACAGGAAGGATGGGGAGGGACTATTGACAAGGTCTTGTAATGACCGGATGAGGAGTAATGGGTTTAAACTGGAAGAAGGGAGATTTAAACTGGATGTTAGGAAGAAGTTCTTTCTAATGAGAGTGGTAAGACACTGGCACAGGTTGCCCAGGGAGGTTGTGGCTGCTCCCTCCCTGGAGGTGTTCAAGGCCAGGCTGGATGAGGCCTTGAGCAACCTGTTCTAGTGGGAGATGTCCCTGCCTATGGTGGGGGGTTGGAACTGGATGATTTTTGGGGTTCTTCCCAACCTAAACCATTCTATGATTCTATCTACCCAAAATAGTGGGGGGTTTTCATCATAAAGCGCAGGATGCAGTGATCATGATCAGGGAAGAAGGTACATACTCAGGGATCCAGGTATTCTCTGAACAGGATCTCCAAATCAGTCTAGAATTTTTTTTTCTTTACTATCAGAAAGGAAAAAAAAACCACTTCAGCATGGAATGAAATCTGTCTTTCCAAACAACCTTCTTAAATGTGGACCAGAAAATACATGATTGAATCAATTCATTGTTCATTTTACCTTCTCAGGTTTTCATTTTACCTTCTCAGGTTTGTGTCTCTGAAGTGAGAGCAGTAGACCTTGGACAGTTACACAAAGTGCTTGTTGAGCACCATAATGTGGGCTTTGGAGCTGGATGGTACCTGGACCAAATTGTCATCCATGAGTCAGGCAAGACTGATGGGCAATACGCATTTCTTTGCCAGCAGTGGTTAGACAGTGGAGTTGGTGATGGACAGATGGAACGGATGCTGAAGCTTCTTGGGAAAGTCAGGAACGAGAAGCTGATGGAAAAGATTTCTGGTAAGATCCAAAGTCATCAGAGCTCCTTCCAGCTTTGAATTGTAATTCATATTATTCTTCAGGTCATATTTAAGATTAAAACCAAAATACAAGAATAATGCAGCTTAAATGTGAGTCTCACCTCTCACACAAACTGTCTCTCCAAACACTTTCTAGAGCTGGTAAATACAATTCTAATGTTGAGGGAAGAAAGACTAAGGCTTAAATGTGAGTTTCACCTCTCACACAAACTGTCTCTCCAAACACTTTCTAGAGCTGGTAAATACAATTCTAATGTTGAGGGAAGAAAGACTAAGGCTTAAATGTGAGTTTCACCTCTCACACAAACTGTCTCTCCAAACACTTTCTAGAGCTGGTAAATACAATTCTAATGTTGAGGGAAGAAAGACTAAAGCTTAAACGTGAGTTTCACTTCTCACACAAACTGTCTCTCCAAACAAAGAGCTGGTAAATGCAATTCTAATCTTGAAGGAAGAAAGACTAATGCAGAAGGGGGATATTAAGTGATGGAGGCAATGAAGGAACTATGTTTTTAGTTGAGACTAGAAAAAAGCTGAAGCAGAAAGAGGTAGGTTGCTCCATATGGCATCAACACAGAGCAGAAGGCTCCTGCAACAGTGATGAAATCACAAGAAGAGATACAAAAACTCTTTTAGCAGAAGAAGATTTTCCCTTATGTTCTTCTATTTGCAGAAAGCAGTTGCTTTTATTTGCAGTTTTCTTTCTTACTTACATCAATGGCACAAGTTCTTGCAAACAACTACTTGACCTGAACCTGATGTCCTATTCATATTATTTAATGGGGAAAAAAAAATACCAGGACAGACAGTTTAGACACTGAAAACATGATGTCTTTTTTTGTCTTTTGCTTTACCAGGGTACAGGATTTCTTCTCTCTCACATGTCTTTTTTTTCTGAAGAGGTGTAAAATGTTGGTTTGGGTCCATTTAAGAAATATGAATCAGAACTGGTAGACCAAACGATGTAAAGTTTAACTAATCTGAAGGTGTGAATTTGCATTCTGTATCAGCAGGTTTGAAATGGATCTTTAACAATTTCTGTGCTCATGGAGATTTCACTTTCTACTCAAAGAGTTGGATGTTATCCGTAGTTGCAGACACAGTAGTGTATATCCACATCTTTAGATGCCTGTACATGGTCCACTAGAAAATATATCATCTATATATAGATATCATATATATCAGAGTGGCCAGGAAGAAAGGGACTTGGGGGTCCTGGAGGGCCTTGACAGGCTGGATGGGTGGGCAGAGGCCAATGGGATGAGATTGAACAAGGCCAAGTGCAGGGCTCTACACTTTGGCCACAACAACCTCAAGCAGCACTACAGGAGGGGACAGAGTGGCTGAGAGCAGCCAGGCAGAGAGGGACCTGGGGGTGCTGGTAGAGAGTAGCTGAGGATGAGCCAGCAGTGTGCCCAGGTGGGCAGGAGTGCCAATGGCATCCTGGCCTGGATCAGGAGCAGTGTGGCCAGCAGGACAAGGGAGGTTATTCTACCCCTGTACTCTGCACTGGTTGGGCCACACCTTGAGTGCTGTGTCCAGTTCTGGACCACTCAATTCAAGATGTTGAGGTACTGGAATATGTCCAGAGAAGGGCAGCAAGGCTGTGGAGGGGCCTGGAGCACAGCCCTGTGAGGAGAGGCTGAGGGAGCTGAGGGTGTGCAGCCTGCAGAAGAGGAGGCTGAGGGCAGACCTCATTGCTGTCTACAACTACCTGAAGGGAGGCTGTAGCCAGGTGGGGTTGGTCTCTTCTGCCAGGCAATCAGCAGCAGAACAAGGGGACACAGTCTCAAGTTGTGCCAGGTCAGGTCTAGACTGGATGTTAGGAGGAAGTTGTTGGCAGAGGGAATGATTGGCACTGGAATGGGCTGCCCAGAGAGGTGGTGGAGTCGCCGTCCCTGGAGGTGTTCAAGCAAAGCCTGGATGAGGCACTTAGTGCCATGGTCTGGTTGATTGGCCAGGGCTGGGTGCTAGGTTGGACTGGAAATGGCAGTTTCAGGGTAAGCAATAGCTGTACTGCACCACTGCAAGCATCTCAGGTCTTTAAAAAAAATAGATTCCATAGGTGCCCTACATAATCCACAGAGCGAGGCAGGCTTCTCCTGAGGGGAATTCAGAGAAGAAGCCCAAGGTTGGTCAGAGTCTGTTGCATCTTTCTTCATTGATAAGGAGAGAAATCTTCCATCCTTACGCACCTTAATCAGTGTCTGAATGTAGCTATCTAAAGAACACCTAAAATTTCCTTCCTCTGTTTCCCACACAGGGTCCTGAAAAATCTGAGTGCAGACTTGCTGGTGTTTTCCAGCCTATGCTTATAAATACTCAGTTCTGTGTCTATTTTCAATAGCTAGGATGTATAGTAGGGTGTATAACAGATAGAGCTGCAGAATAGCTTTAGGAAGGATATGCCATCCATGCAGAGAGCCTGTGAGGAATAGAGAAATAAAGACTGATTGGCCAAGAGCAGGAGAGCTCAGATGGATGCAAAAGGGGAATTAGCTTAAATGGTGGAGCACTGACTTAGCATGTGAGAGGCAGCAGGAGTCATGCCCACATTCTCCAGTCATCTTCTCTGACTCCTATCAATAGCTAAGGGGCAGGGAGCAAGAAGATGGAGCCAGACTCTTTTCAGTGGTGCCTAATGACAGGACAAGGGGCAAAAGGCACAAGGGAAGTTCCACCAACATGTAAAGAAAGCCTTCTTTGATGTGAGGGTGCAAGAGACCTGGAGCAGGCTGCCCAGAGAGGTTGTGGAGTCCCCTTCTCTGAAGAGAGATCCTGGGCAGCCTGCTCTGGGTGTAATAACTTCTAACCTGTCCAGTCTGGATTTTATTTGCTTTACAGGCAACCATTAGATAAAAATAAGAATGTGGAAAGTAGTAGTAAGAAGAAAATGTTAAAGGGCTGGAGAAGAGAGCATGAATACTCTGCTAGAAACTGCTGGTGCTACAAAGCTGGGAGTGCTGTTGGGATGAAGAGGCTGTGTGATAAACTTTGAGAACAGAGGAAAACTGAACTGAATTCTGTAGTATAAAACTTGAATGTATTCAGGTGTAAGTCCAACTGACTATTTGAGCTCTTGATTCTGGTACAGGTTCCCAATTTCCATTGATTTTCTTGGGGGAGGAATTGGGAACTAAGTAGTAGTTCAGGGTCTAAAAGCTGTGTTTCATCTGTGTCCCCATGCCTTGTAATGATTCATGCTATGAGAGTTCGTGAGCTCTTGGAGAAATATTTGGATTAGTTAGATGATCACAGGATAATTTTTGAGGCATTAATATGATTTGGCTGTGAGTAAAGCAGTTGTGACCCCACAAAATATGCAGGCATTATCAGTGATTGAGAAGAATTATGCCACTACAGAGAAAGATCGGCGTTTCACCTGGAATGCTGTCTGCAGCTGTGGTCACCTTTGCCCAGAGGGACTGGTTCAGGCTGGAACAGTTGTGAACAAGTCATAAGGACTGAGAATATGACAAGACTTTTGTTGTGAAAGGGTATTTAAAAAGCTCAGTGTATTCAGACTAGCAAATTAAGTGCTCCAAATGGACACGGTCGTGATCTATCAAATTAATGGTAGCTTGCACATCAGGGAGGGAGAAGACTTATTGCAGATAACAGACAAAGTTGTCATGAAAATAAATGGCTTTCAGCAGTCCCTTAATGCCATTCTGAGAAAAGCAAAAGATTTCTGAGAAAGTGAGATTGAGTTTTTAGCACAGCTCTCTTTTAGACTTAAGAAAAGGAAAGAATCATCACATAGCTGCTTTTAGACTGGGCCTTCACAGATTTATCAGAGGTGATGCGAGAGAATCGATGTGTAGTATCAATGTGTGATACTGTATGATCCAGAAGAGATAGTTCTTCCCTTCAGTCTTACTAGGTAGCTTTACATTGATAGTTTAAAACCTTAATAGTTTAGTACTGAAGAGCTAGAAAAATCTTAGCTTATATCACAGGGGTTATGACAAATGTTCATTTTTTCATGACCATCATTGGTTTCATCTCTATTTAATGTTCATAGACATGAAAATGGTAACTATTTATGAGTATGCATAAAGTAATAATACATGGAGCTATTTTAGGTTATTTTAAGGATGGTGAGTACTAACATTCTACCCTCACTACGTTCTGAATTTATGGCACAGGTCCTCACCTGATCTAAAGCAATAAACTTTTATTTGCCTTAGCTTATAGCAGGAGGTAAAGATTTGCCTGTTGTGGTAAGGGAGCTGGACTTCAGAGGACTAAGGACATAAAATCCAAAAGTCACTGTTTCCATTACTCAGAGTAAAATACTATGCTTTACAAATTAGCTATTTGAAATTATTCAACCCATATACTGCCTCACTTTGCACAAAAAGTCCTGCTCAAACCTGTGCCAGCCCAGGTAACCAAAACCTCTCTGTAAGAGTCATGATATCTTCAAATGAACATGGGTTTGATAAGATATGAATTTTCCATATATTCTATTAACATGAATTGAAAGGTTACAGGTAGCTAAATCAGTGGGGAAATTTTAATTTGCTCTTTGTGGGTACAATTTTCTGATCCTGAAAACTGGAGGCAGGAGCCAGGCTCTGCTGGGTGATGCCCAATGACAGGACAAGGGGCAATGGGTGGAAGATGAGGCATAGGAAGTTCCATGGAAACGTGAGAAAGAGTTTGTTCTCTGTGAGGGTGACAGAACACTGGAACAGGCTGCCCAGGGGGTTGTGGAGTCTCCCTTTCCGGACATATTCAAGACCCACTTGGATGTGTTCCTGTGTGATCTGGTATAGGTGATCCTGCTCTGCAGGGGGGTTGGACTGGATGAGCTTTCAAGGTCTCTTTCAGCCCCTGACATTCTGTGAGCTGCATGGTGCTGATGGACTGGTCTGTATCTAAAAAGTCATAGGATCATAGAATCAATCAGATTGGAAGAGCCCTCCAAGCTCATCCAGTCTAACCTAGCACCCAGCCCTAGCCAATCAACCAGACCATGGCACTAAGTGCCCCAGCCAGGCTTTGCTCCTCCAGGGATGGTGACTCCACCACCTCCCTGGCAGCCCATTCCAATGCCAATCACTCTCTCTGGCAAGAACTTCCTCCTAACATCCAGCCTAGACCTCCCCCAGCACAAAGGGGCAACTGTCCAAACCTGCTTCTTCTCACTCCCTGAGTGATGATGAACGAACCTGTTAAATGCCAAACATTTTAATTCAATGCAAAGTTAGTCACTCACTAACTCAGGCTTAATTAATTCGGATATTTAACAAACTCATTGATTTTTCCCTACCACTTTGTTTCAACAGGGACTTGGGATGTCCTTGTCACAACTGCTAATACTGCTTGCACTTCCATGAATCCTAAAATGTCTCTGACTGTATGTGATGTAAAAGGTGCCTGTACTTCAGTCATTTTCCCCAAAGGATCTCTTAACAAGACCCAGATTTTTGAGACTTCAATTGAACTAAATAAGAAATTCAGTACTGTGTTCAAAGTTCGCCTGGAAATTGAAGAAGCCGAAGAAGGAGAGACTTGGCATTGTAGTGAGGTATAAAGTACAAACGAAAGCAATTACTTGTTTGATCCTGTTTTGTTTTGCTTTGTTTCATGTTTTGTGCTTATTGCTTCCAGTCTCCAGCTCTGTCTGAGGCAGTGTCAATTTTAATTTGCAGAAGTAGGTGTGTTTGGTAACAATACTTGTAGAGTGATAACTTCAGAGACTGCTCAGAATACTTAGGATAGCTATGGATAGCAAACCTCTTGTAAATGGAGGTGGGTTTCTGGAGGGTATACATACAGATGTGCCATCATCTATGGCAGATCCAGCAGTGTCTTTTCAGCACTGGGAATGCAGTACTCCACCTGGAGTACTGCATCCAGTTCTGGAGCCCCCATTACAAGAAGGATGTGGAGATACTGGAGCGTGTCCAGAGAAGGGCCAGGAGGATGCTCAGAGGGCTGCAGCAGCTCTGCTGTGAGCACAGATTGAAAGAGTTGGGGCTGTGCAGGCTGGAGAAGGGGAGGCTCCCAGGTGACCTTCTTGTGGCCTTCCAGGATCTGAAGGGGGCCTAAAAAAAAAGCTGGGTAGGGACTTTTTAGGCTGCCAGAGAGTGACAGGACTGGGGGGGATGGAGCAAAGCTGGAGGTGGGGAGAGTCAAACTGGATGTGAGGAGGAAGTTGTTGAGCATGAGAGTGGTGAGAGGCTGGAATGGGTTGCCCAGGGAGGTGGTTGAGGCCCCATGGCTGGAGGTGTTTAAGGCCAGGCTGGATGAGGCTGTGGGCAGCCTGCTCTAGGGTAGGGTGTCCCTGGGCATGGCAGGGGGGTTGGAAATGGCTGATCCTTGTGGTCCCTTCCAACCCTGACTGAGTCTATGAGTCCCTGCACCCACTGGCATACATTGCAGAATTTGCATCACTCCACTCTGGCTGTTATGTGTTGTACAACCAGGGAAACAATTAGACACTAGGAATGCCTTTTGAGGAAAATATCTGCCTTTGAAGTTGGCATTTGAGAAAAAGAAGTGAATAGCAAAAGTGCCAATCTTTCTTCTGATGTCCAAGATGCTGAAGCTAAAATCTGACATCGCAGTGAATATGCTGTGGCACCTCATGATGCAAAAGATATCTTCATCCTCTTAGGCTGGCAAAATAAAAATAAGTCTAAGGGAAAGAATATTTTTTTTTCCAAATTGACACACTTTTGTCCATTAATATTGGCATTCTGCTCTGAATAAAACCTGCTGGAAAAAAGGCCACCAAATTTTCTCATCCAAGGCATGATGTGGCCAAGAGAGCCAATGGTATCCTGGCCTGGATCAGGAACAGTGTGGCCAGAAGGACAAGGGAACGTTAGGCCACACCTTGTGGTTGGACTTGATGATCTATGAGGTCTCTTCCAACCTTGGTGATACTTGATACTGTGAGTGCTGTGTCCAGTTCTGGGCTTCTCAATTCAAGAGAGATGTTGTGATACTGGAGGGTGTCCACAGGAGGGCGACAAAGCTGTGAGGGGCCTGGAGCACAGCCCTGNCGTCCCTGAAGGTGTTGAAGCAAAGCCTGGCTGGGGCACTTAGTGCCATGGTCTGGTTGATTGGCCAGGGCTGGGTGCTAGATTGGAGTGGATGATCTTGGAGATCTCTTCCAACCTGGTTGATTCCATGATTCTATGATGATCTTAGTGAGCTGAACCCCCTGACATTTAAATGGTGGGTAGATTGCTAACTATGTTGTCTGGCTACAGAGGCAAAATTATCTAATACATCTACTGATAAAATTAAGACTGCTTCTTGAACATTGTAGGAGAGAGTGGATCACAGTGAAAAAAATCAGAATGGAAACTTGGCAGGTGAAATCAGTGCCAACTATTCATCTGTTTCACTTCATTAACTCAGAACAAGGACTCAAAGCTGAGTTAAAAATCATTTATGTAAGTAGGAAAAAAAGATGCAGGTTTACTTTAGATAAGGTTAGAAAGGTAACTAAAATATTAACTTCCCTGCTTTGGGGTATACTGGGGCTTAAGGAAGTCATTTCCTCTTATTCTGTGGATCCCATAGCAGGACTGACTGAATCCTTGTTTGAAATAACTAGGTTGGTGTAAGAGGTTGTGAGTAATGCCTGTTATTAAAGGCAGGCTAGCAGCCTATTTACACTGCTGGTTAGAACCAGGAGGTAATTTCTTTGCTATTTTGTTTTGGTTTTACAAGATTGCACCTCACAGAGAGTCTGAGATTTCCCCCTTCCATCAGAAGCAAATGCAGGTGCAGTAGTTGGTTGAATTTGGTATTTAGACTCAGAATTCATTTTTACAACCATAACTGCAAAATAATTCTCGTGATGGTTTGGGGGAAGTTGAAATAATAGTAAAATAATGCCCAGAACAAAATCAATTAAGATATGCTTTATTTCTGAAGCACATAATAGGCAACATCTTTATTCCTGCTTCTTTCACTTCTGGAGGAAATAAAGCACAGCAAATGAAATCTGATTTTCCCAGAAACTGCTCAGGAATGCAGATGTTAGCATGAAAAGGAAACTGTATTAACGTCATACCTTTGCACTTCAGCAAATCCTTGCAAGGTGTCTGTCAGAAGGGAAAATCATAGGAGCCTTTTGAAGGCAAAATAATGCTGCCATCTCCTAGGGACAACTGCTAACTGTAGTGGAGAGCCACTAGGCTCACATGTGCCTTGCCTGGATATGTTTTCCCATCCAAATATGTTTTTCTGCCCAAACCAGAGGTAAGCACATTAAACGGACAAAAGGGGCACAGTAGGCCCCACAAAGTCTGGCCTGCCCGAGGCCCAGGTTGCATAAGCTTAGCGTATGGCCCACCGGGTGCAGGGCCCATGCTCTTCCTGTATTTGGGGTACTGGACTTGTGCATCCTCATAGAATGGCTTAGGTTGGAAGAGAACTTAGAGTTTATTGTCTGGGGTTCTAATTAAGATTCCCAGAGGCAATAATAATGTTGATAGAACCGCTGACAATTTATGTTAATTGCCCTTCCCTCTCCCCTCCCTCCTTCCCCAGAGAAAGGAATTGGAAGTGAGAGGAAAAGGTAAGGCCAGCCAAATAAATCAGTCTCACTCGATTTGGAAGTTAAAAAGGAAAGCAAGTTTAAGAATAACTTAAAAAGGGTATCAAAGGTAGGGAGGTTACAAAGGGTGTAGGGAAGGAAGAATAACAAATGCAAAAAGGTGTGAATAAAACTGAGTTTGTGATGGTGATGATGGTGATGGCCACGTGTGTGTGGAGAGATGCAGTGTGTGTTCTGCGTGCTCGAGAGAGAGTGCCCAAGAGCGTGTCCAAGAGAGCCCAAGAGAGCGAGAACAGGAAGTCCTCCTGCTTTCATGGGACAGGAAGGGGGAGTGAGCTAACCATCACCTGGAGGTGTCCAGACCCACCCCTGAGGAGGGGTCAGGACCACCTGAGGTCAGGTTTCGAGTTCAGAGGCACTCCTCCTGGAGTGTTAACCATATACTATCATCTACTCCAACCTCCCCACCACAAGGAGAGACGCCTCTTCACTAGACTCAGCTACTCAAGGCCTCATCCAGCCTGGCCTTGAACAGTTTCAAACCATAGTTTATGAGGCCAGGATGCTAACATTGAGAACATTGACAGTCCAACTTCTCCACTGTAATGGAATATTATGAAGACCACTACATCAGACTGAGCTACCAGTCAACCTAAAATGGTGTGTTTTGGCCTGCTGCCACAAACCTTTTGGACAACATTGTGGCCAAAGGACCGTTAGTCTCAGCCCACATCCCATAAATAGGGCAATCCAGGTGAACAAGATGCTCTTGCCACTCTCTCCGTTCACCCCTCCCTGCCTGTCTGCTGCCTGGAGCCACTACCTTTGTTCGCTTGACGTGACCCTTGGCTCCACGGCACTCTGCACCGATCCAGTGGGTGCTCGAACGATCCAGTGGATGATCGATGATCGAGCATCCTTGGCCAGCCGCCGCTCCAGCCCACCACATTCCAGTCACTAGCAGTGTCCCTCAGGGATCAGTGCTGGGCCCCATCCTCTTTAACATCTTCATAGATGATCTGGATGAGGGCATTGAGTCAGTCATCAGCAGGTTTGCAGATGACACCAAGCTGGGGGCAGATGTGGCTAGGCTGGAGGGCAGAAGGGCTCTGCAGTGGGACCTCGACCACCTGGACAGATGGGCAGAGTCCAAGGGGATGGTGTTCA
>WAAF01001743.1:65134-76486 GCA_013400475.1 Tricholaema leucomelas
GAGGTGAGGAGAAAGTTCTTCACTGAGAGAGTCATTGGACACTGGAATGGGCTGCCCAGGGAGGTGGTGGAGTCGCCGTCCCTGGAGCTGTTCAAGGCAGGATTGGATGTGGCACTTGGTGCCATGGTCTAGCCTTGAGCTCTGTGGTAATGGATTGGACTTGATGATCTGTGAGGTCTCTTCCAACCTTGGTGATACTGTGAGACTGTGATCAGCCCCATCGTGTCCGTGGGATCTTCTCGGACAGTGTGCCCCAATTCGAATTGATCAGCTCCACGTGAAATCAGCCATGTGGCTTCCACTGTATGTATGTTTTGGGACCACAGATACTGAGCCTTCCAACTAGTGAGTATTTGAACTCTCTTGATTCAAGTTGCTAAGGAGTTTCATTAACTTTACCAGCAGCTCTTTATGCCACCAGACTCTTTGACCAGAACATTTCTAAAACCTCTACCAAGTTGCTTAACTTGGCTGTAAATAGACACTCTGTAAAATAGATTCACCAACCGTGTGCAAAGAATTTGTGTGGGTTAGCTGTACATAGGTTTGGGGGAAATTCTCTTTGTATATATTAATAAATTATTCAATAACCTTCAAATCAGCCTCAGATCTCACCCCAAACTCAGCCTCAAACCGCTCCACAACACTAACCAAAGATGGTTGAGCTTACAGGTTAAGGGTTTGGTCATTTCAGTGAGTTAGGGAGTCAGGAAGAAACGTAAGAGTGCATTCTTTGTGCCCTCTTCCAGGCAGAGGTACTTCCTGCAATGTGTTGTCATGTGTGTTTTGTTATCTACCTTTAAATAGCTTAGGAAAGGGTACTTTATGTCTTAGTGTAGCTGATAGCATCTCAGTATAAACCTGTGATTTACTAAGAGCAAGACTAAGCTGTTGGGCTCAGGATCAGCCTTTCATTCCATTGCACACAAAGCTCCGTCGAGAGTTAAAATATTTAGCATCACCCTCGAAATATTCACCCCACACATATGTACAGCTAGAGATACATGCCACAAATTCTTAATTCCTGCTTTTCAGCTTTCCCAGAAACACTTCAGTTTCTTTCTCCTGTTACTTTGGAGGAGAAAACATTCTGCACTGAAAAACGCTGTGGCATATTGACATTGCTCACAAGCTGAAATGGGCATATCAACACTTCTTGTTCTTCCATATGCTGGAGGAATAGGTGACATAAAGGGTTGGGGTTTTTTTTAACCATCCCCCCTACTGCAGTCTCTACAGCATTACTGTTAGCAACATTTTTAATTGGGGAAGTTATTTACTCCTCCTCCTTTAAAAGGCTGCCTTCAGTAATGCAGAAAAAAATTTCTTTTTTAATACTGGGATGAAGTGGCAAAGCTGTTTGTAGTATGCTTTTAACAAGGCTGGCTCAGGAGCAGTGTGGCCAGCAGGACAAGGGAAGTTATTCTTCCCTTGAACTCAGCACTGGTCAGGCCACACCTGAGTGCTGTGTCCAGTTCTGGGGTCCTCAATTCACGAGAGATGTTGAGATACTGGAAGGTGTCCAGAGAAGGGCAGCAAGGCTGGGGAGGGGCCTGGAGCACAGCCCTGTGAGGAGAGGCTGAGGGAGCTGGGGGTGTGCAGCCTGCAGAAGAGGAGGCTCAGGGCAGAGCTCATTGCTGTCTGCAACTACTTGAAGGGAGGCTGTAGCCAGGTGGGGTTGGGCTCTTCTGCCAGGCAAGCAGCAACAGAACAAGGAGACACAGTCTCAAGTTGTGCCAGGTCAGGTCTAGGCTGGATGTTAGGAGGAAGTTGTTGGCAGAGAGAGTGATTGGCATTGGAATGGGCTGCCCAGGGAGGTGGTCGAGTCACCATCCCAGGACGTGTTGAAGCAAAGCCTGGCTGGGGCACTTAGTGCCATGGTCTGGTTGATTGGACAGGTCTGGCTGCTAGGTTGGAGTGGATAATCTTGTAGATCTCTTTCAACCTGCTTGATTCTATGATTCTATGATTTTGTTATGGTTGCCATTAGAACACAACAGATGCTGAAGGTATTTCTTTTTGCTCTTTGCTTAGGTAAAGCTTCAACACCGAGAGAGTAAAAATGTCCTAGAATTCCCCTTTTGGCACAAGTTTGCAGATGAAGAAGGAGGAAGAGTGGCTGAGCTTCCAGTTCTCACAGCTGGCTCTCCTTTTCCAGCAGGTTTGTCACAAATCAGAAACATTGCAAATTATTTGGTCAGTGATGCTGGCTGATTTTGTCCAAAGGGTTTATCATATGTGGTTGTTTGAGCCAGATTTCTAGCTCAGACACAATAAAAATAGGAACAGAGAAACTTAGATATTGATTGTAAAGTGGAAAGTGCTGGAGTCTGAGTGAAGAGGTGCACATGCCAGGCATAGGTCATGAACTGGCAACAGTGGATAAGTTAATATAATTTCATTGGAGCATGAAAAACTTTCTATCTGGAAGCACAGCTTCCTTAGATCTGTCCTTTGTGTCTTATATCTGCTCCTTTTGCTGAACTCACTGCTATCTGTGCTACTGACGGCTACCCAGTCACTGGTGGTGTTCCCCAAGGATCAGTGCTGGGCCCAGTCCTGTTCAACATCTTTACTGATGATCTGGACCAGAGGATTGAGTCCAGCAGCAGTAAGTTTGCAGATGACACCAAGCTAGGAGCGAGTGTGGGTCTGTTGGAGGGTAGAAGAGCCCTGCAAAGGGACATGGACAGGCTGGATGGGTGAGCAGAGGCCAAGGGGACGAGACTGAACAAGGCCAAGTGCAGAGTTCTGCACTTTGGCCACAACAACTCCAAGCAGCACTACAGGCTGGGGACAGAGTGGTTGAGAGCAGCCAGGCAGAGAGGGACCTGGGGGTGCTGGTAGAGAGTAGCTGAAGATGATGCAGCAGTGCCCAGGTGGGCAGCAGAGCCAATGGCATCCTGGCCTGGATCAGGAGCAGTGTGGCCAGCAGGACAAGGGAGGTTCTTTTGCCCCTGTACTCAGCACTGGTCAGGCCACACCTTGAGTGCTGGGGTCCTCAATTCAAGAGAGATGTTGAGGTACTGGAAGGTGTCCAGAGAAGGACAGCAAGGCTGGTGAGAGGCCTGGAGCACAGCCCTGTGAGGAGAGGCTGAGGGAGCTGGGGGTGTGCAGCCTGCAGAAGAGGAGGCTCAGGGCAGAGCTCGTTGCTGTCTACAACTCCCTGAAGGGAGGCTGTAGCCAGGTGGGGTTGGGCTCTTCTGCCAGGCAACCAGCAACAGAATGAGGGGACAGAGTCTGAAGTTGTGCTGGGGGAGGTCTAGGCTGGATGTTAGGAGGAAGTATTTGGCAGAGAGAGAGTGATTGGCATTGGAATGGGCTGCCCAGGGAGGTGGTGGAGTCGCCGTCCCAGGAGGTGTTGACAAAAAGCCTGGATGAGGCACTTAGTGCCATGATCTGGTTGATTGGCTAGGGCTGGGTGCTAGGTTGGGCTGAATGATCTTGAAGGTCTCTTCCAACTTGGCTGATGCTATGGTCTCCCCCTGCTGCTTGTTTAGGCTGCTGCTTTGCTACTTCACTCCATCCTCACCTTCTCTACAGTTGCTGTATTCAGTAATAGTTTATTTTGTCTACACTGTTTTATTTAGTTTAACTGTAAAAGTACAGTTTCATTTTCCAACTTTCCAAATCCTGACTTGTAACAAGTTTTCTCTTTTTGGGTCAGATTTACAATAAGTTATTGAAGGGGAGATCCACTCTAATGCATAACATCATAGAACTGTGGAATGGTTTGAGCTGGAAAGGACCTCCAAAGGTCATCTAGTCCAACTACGCCAGGTTGCCCAGAGCCCTGTTGAGCCTCACCTTGAATGTCTTGATTTAGCAGATCCTTCTTATTCATTTTAGTTAGTGATGCATGACTGGATCCAAGCCACTCTGGTGTTAAAGAAAAGGAAATATCTCAGACCTTGTAACTGAGCATTGTGTATTCAAGTCTGGTTGGTATCACTTTGTGACACATGAAAAAGCAAGTTCACAGCACTGAACAGATCAAAAACGGTTTGAACTGTGCTCAGAGTTCAGCTTTTACTCATTAATATGATCTGGCTCTCTCCCAGCCAAAGGAAATCCAGAGGAAGTAACTCTCCTACTGTAATTTCAGATAAGAAGGAGATGCACAACCCTTCACTACAGAAGCTCATCTGTTTGTGTTCTTAGAATTTCAGGCATTCTTCTTCTGTGACCTAGCAGTTGTGTGTCACCAAGCTCTGCCTTGATCACCTCAAAACTGGATTTGTTTTAGTTTGCTGCATGTTTCCATGTGGGTTTTATAAGCAAAGTTAGTGAAGAATGGAAGAGCTCTAGCCCCAAAAGGCTACTTTATTACAGGAATGTCCTGTACTCCTCCAAGTGTTCCCAGGAATTCAGGGTTTAGAGCAGCAGCCCAAGGTACCTGTGTATTCTTTGCCGTTACTGTTGTGCTTTCAAAGCTGACACCAAAAAAAAGCACTTGGGCAGAAACTCCTTGAATACAACTTTGAGGAGAGTACTGCTGGGGTATTCCCTGGAAGACTCTGTTTTTTGTCTGGAAGAGCACAGATATTTAAACCTATGAAATGCTGCAGCTCCTTTTCCCAAGGAGCATTTAGTATGAGGACAGATGCTGTTTTTCTTGACCTCTCTCCATATTTTTTCTTGATTTCTCCCTATTTTTTCTCTCCTTTTTTTAATTGAATGTTTTAAAAATAACAAACTCCATCAGTACAGGCTGAGAAATGATCTGCTGGAAAGCAGTCCTGTGGAGAGGAACTTGGGGGTCCTGGTGGATAACAAGTTAACCATGGCACAGCAATGTGCCCTTCTGGCCAAGAAGGCCAATGGGACCTTGGGGTGTATTAAGAAGAGTGTGTCCAGCAGGTCAAAGGAGGTTCTCCTCCTCCTCTACTCTGCCTCTGCCCTGCTGAGACCTCATCTTGAATACCGTGTTCAGTTTTGGGCTCCCCAGTTGAAGAGGGACAGGGATCTGCTGGAGAGGGTCCAGTGGAGGGCTGCGAGGATGATCAGGAGACAGGAGAGCAGGGCTTATGAGGAGAGGCTAAGGGACCTGGGGCTGTTTAGTCTGGAGAAAAGAAGACTTAGAAGGGATTTGATAAATGTTTATAAGTGTCCGAGGGCTGCCAGAATGAGGGCACAGGCTCTGCTCACTGCTCCCTGAGGTAGGACAAGGAGCAATGGGTGTAAGTTGCAGCAAAAGAGGTTCCAGCTCAACACAAGGGGGAACTTCTTTACTGTAAGGGTCCCAGAGCACTGGAACAGGCTCCCCAGGGAGGTTGTGGAGTCTTTCTCTGGAGACTTTCAAGCCCTGTCTGGATGTGTTCCTCTGTGCTCTGTGTTAGATAGCATTGTCCTGCTCTGGCAGGGGGGTTGGACTTGATGATCTCTTTGAGTCCCTTCCAGCCCCTAGCATCCTGTGGTCCTATGAATGTGGCTCCTTTCTTATTTGCAGATCACCAGTGTGTTTACTCCATTACTCTGGGAGTACAAACAGGTGCTTAACACCAACAGTCATCCAACAAATGTTCAGCTGAAGGGTTGGAAGTAAGTTGAAACGTCACAGAACACACAAAGTTTCTGTAAATCCTCTGCTGAGGGCAATGACCTGAGGAAACACAAATATTACATCTTTCTGACAGAGTTCAGCTTCATTAGAATTTCAAAAGGCTCACAGATTTATGAGCAATTTAATGTCACCAGGAACTGGAACTAGATGGTCCTTGCAGTCCTTTCCAATACAAGAGAAGTGTTGAGATATTGGAACGTGTCCAGAAGAGGGCGACAAAGCTGGTGAGGGGCCGGGAACACAAACCATATGAGGAGAGGCTGAGGGAGCTGGGGGTGTGCAGCCTGCAGAAGAGGAGGCTCAGGGCAGACCTCGTTGCTGTCTACAACTACTTGAAGGGAGGCTGTAGCCAGGTGGGGTTGGGCTCTGCTGCCAGGCAGGCAGCAACAGAATGAAGGGACACAGTCTCAAGTTGTGCCAGGGGAGGTCTAGGCTGGATGTTAGGAGGAAGTTGTTGGCAGAGAAAGTGACTGGCATTGGAATGGGCTGCCAAGGGAGGTGGTGGAGTTGCTGTCCCTGGAGGTGTTGAAGGAAAGCCTGGATGAGGCACTTAGTGCCATGGTCTGGTTGATTGGCCAGGGCTGGGTGCTAGGTTGGACTGGCTGAGCTTGGAGGTCTCTTCCAACCTGGTCAATTCTGTGATTCTATTATTCTATGAAACCATCCTGTGGATTGTGGATCTATGATTGTATAACCACATGCAACTGTGTGGTAGAGTTATTATGTGCATGGTTTTTTATTACAATTTCTTGTGTTTCTTTTTGTTTAATTTTATTTTCTGCTTGTGTTTCAGACTCACTCACCACATATTCAGTTTATTATTCCTTATAATAGTGGTTGTTAAATTTTAATGCCCATGCTTCTGTGTGCTTTTCTAAGCATTTTAATATAATTTGGCCTTTTGATTACTCTGAGCAGGACCAAGAATGAAAATATAACAGTAGTAATTTATTAAATAACATATTTTTTAACAGATTAAGAGTGAGTAAACCTTTGATCTCTTTTTCCCAACAGTGAAAAGCTATGTTCTCTATATCACCACGGGAGCAACCCCTGGGTCAGGAACAGATGCTGATGTGTATGTCAAGCTGCAAGGTCTTTTGGGAGATACTGGCAGAAGAAAGTTAAATAGAAAAGGAGATGATAATTTTACTAAAGGAAAGGTATGCTTAATATTCCTGCTTTATATTTTACTCTTTTAGAATCCAATCCAAATCACTTGAGCTAAATTGGAGCAGGATAGTTGTTTAGCATGGAGAAGAGGAGGCTCAGGGCAGAGCTCATTGCTGTCTACAACTCCCTGAAGGGAGGCTGTAACCAGGTGGGGTTGGGCTCTTCTGCCAGGCAAGCAGCAACAGAACGAGGGGGAGCAGTCTCAAGTTGTGCCAGGGGAGGTCTAGGCTGGATGTTAGGAGGAAGTTGTTGGCAGAGAGAGTGATTGGCATTGGAATGGGCTGCCCAGGGAGGTGGTGGAGTCGCTGTCCCAGGAGGTGTTGAAGCAAAACCTGGATGAGGCACTTAGTGCCATGGTCTGGTTGACTGGCTAGGGCTGGGTGCTAGGTTGGAGTGGATGAGCTTGGAGGTCTCTTCCAACATGGCTGATTCCATGATTCTATAGCATGTAGAAAGTCCAGCTTGCAATGCTCTGTGATTCTAAGTGCCTGTGTCTAAGTCCAGCTTGCAATGCTCTGTGATTTTAAGTGCCTGTGTCTATCAATATCTTTATCTCCTGTGGGAAATATTGATGCTTATAGTGGGTGCTAACAATAGTGACAAGTAAAACATTGACTGTATCAAGTGCTTTTAAGTGGAATATTGCTTATATTGAAGGTTTTCAGTGACATGCCAGTGGTTTTCCTGTGTATTTGCATTAGAATAGAGCTATAAAGAGAGTCAATTTCCTTTATCACTTCTTTTCTTCCAATCCCATTCTTCAGGCTAAAGCTACTTTCTCTGTTTTTTGCCTTTCTTCTGCAAGTCTACTCCTCAGTCTGGCTTCTGGTCCCTCTCCATGAAGCCACTACCCTCCATAGGTATTTTCTGTCATCTTCCTAGAGGGTCATTCACTCACTGTGCTGAAGTGAGTCGTGTAGCTCATATTCCACTTGAAGGAACACATAAAAAAGATAGGGATCCTCTTTATAGCAGGGCCTGTTGTGGCAGGATAAGGAGTGATGGTTTTAAACTGAAAGAGAAGATATTTAAACTAGATCTAAGGAAGGTTTTACTTTTGCTTTCTGTTGAGGGTGATGGAACACTGGCCTAGGTTGCTCAGAGAGGTGGGAGCTGTCCCATCCCTGGAAAGATTCCAGGTCCAGTTGTTTGGGACTCTGAGCAGCCTGCTCTAGTTGAAGATGTCCCTGCTGACAGCAGGAGGGTTGGGTGAGGTGGTCTTTGAAGGTTCCTTCCAATTCAAACCCTTCTATGATTATATTATTAGATTTTAGCTACCTGAACTATTAACCATAAGAAAAGTGACAGAGATTAAATGTTTATTTCTAAAGGATTAAATTCTTGTGGATGAGAGTACTCATTTCTGATAAAGCCACATTTGCCTTTCCTAGTGCTGAAATTCAGATTATGGTTTATTGATAAAGTGTTTTAGTTGGATTTTAGAGTCACAGTCCTTTTGTCCTCACAAAATAAAGCTAGCTGCATGCCAGCTTTCCTGGATTCCTACTTAAATGGTAATTCCACAAGTAAGCAATCTGATTTCTGGATTCATAATGAATAAGGACCAGGGGTGCACATCCAGAAGTGCTGCCTAAGAGAATGGAAATTAACTACAATGGCTTTCATAACCCAAAGGCTGTTTTTATAGTATCTGCATCTACTTCAGTGTGGCACAGAATTTTCCTGTTTGTATTAGAGGGTAAGAGGGAGAGCTGGCAAGTACCCATCTCTTCATTACTTATTTGACATTTTACAGGAGCAGTGTGTGAATGTAACACAGTACCCTTGTATTTCTAAAAGTAGATATCAGCATGGGAATATTTCATGGCCCTAGAAAGAAATTGCTTGTAGATAAGTAACGGAGAAACACAGACAAGTCTCCATTCACTCTTTGTTCAGCAAAAAGAGAGGTGCCTGGTTAATTGACAAAGTGTAAATTGATTCTGCAAGCAAGGCTCCTGCCTTTGGAGCAACATTTTGTTCATGACATGCTTTGGAAATTTCCCAACGTTTGCCTGCCTTTGTAAGAAGTCTCCAAAAAGGCTCTGAAGTGTAGAATGTCTCTTTCCGTACCAGCTCAACCACACACTGTGCCGAGCACCCCTGCAGTTAGGGAGTCTGGACTTGGTGGTTCAAGGGAATTTGGAGCATCACAGGCAGAATTTGCATTCTGAATCTTAAGAGTTGTGCTGACATTTTAAAATGTGCTTTGCCTTGCAATAATTTTCCCCATGACTGTATGGCAGCAGCTAGTGAGCTGGAACTGCCTTTCTCTTGGAAATCACGTCAAAATATGGTGTTAGTCTCGCTGAATGTGAATGTCAGGACTGCTACAGACAACAGTTTAGCAATGCAGAAACACATGGGATTGTTTAACTATTCGGGGGGGGGGGGTGCTTTGCAGTGGATTGGAGCTATGCTTCTCTCATTTAACAGGTCTTTTACCTACATGACCTGAATTGCATGGTGATAAAAGACTGAATGGCTTTTTGTAGCTGAAAAGTTGGTTTGTGTCTTTCCTTACACCTGTGGAACCATCAGAGAGCTTGTAAATAACATGCAGGATATTAGTAATTCACCATTAAGCTCTCTGTAGCTCACCCCCTGTCTGAGACAGCAGCACTGTCAGCAAGAGAGCTGAACTTCTGGTGATCTACTCAAAGTGGGGTGAGGATTAGTGCTGCAAGAACCATTTTCTTTCAAATTGCGATGACATTGATGCCTTGCTTGATGTTCTCTTAGAGACTGTAAGGTTAGACAAAGCAATCTCAGCACACTTCTTCATGCAGCTCAGCTTTCATGAAATCCTAATAGTATTTATTCATACTTCATGACTCAGTTTCAATCTGATAAATCTTACCCACTACAAACAGTTTCTTTGAACTGAGTACACTCAGCGCAGACATTCATTTTGTGCCATCCTCACAGTATCTCCATATTGCTTCTGGCACCCAGCATTTTTCTGCAAATGAAGTTCTTTGTGCTTCTTTATATGGTCTTTGATAGACTTGCTGTATGCTCTGTCATATGGCTGTGAGTTACCCAGATTTCCTCTTTGAAAATGTGGCTTTTTTTTCAGATCAGTTCCATCAAAGCCAATAAATTACACTGAATATGTTAAGGCTGATATTTAAGTGTTTTAATCTCAGTGTGATGAAAGTGACCAGTATATTAAGTACTCTAAGTCACTGAAGCAGTAACATCTCTGTGAATTTTTTACTTCATTCTATTAGTTGTTGAAAAAGATATATCCTTTATCCTGCCCTATATTTAGACATCAACTGCTCAGGTTGGTACCATGGTAACTGCAGCACATACAGAAATTGTCAGTAAGAGGTGACTGTTGGTGTTCAGTTTCAGAACTCACAGATTAAGCATTGGCAATTAAAACAAATTACTTCTGGAATGAATCCACACGTGGCAGAATACACTAAGAAGGGCCAGAATGTGAGACCAGAAGGAAGAGAATATCCATTTGTAGCATCCATGTTCCATCACATCTAGAATGCTGCTCTTTTGTAACTGCAGATAAACCTTCTCTTATGAGAAGCATCTCGGACAAAATGTTTAAGTAAATGCAAAATGCCTTTGATCCAGATGCATTAATCACTGGACATTAATCATTGGACATGTTACTGTGAAACAATGAAATGGTCTGGTCATCAAGCAGAAGGATTAATCAGATAGAATGCCATCATAGTGAGGGAAAGACTTGTGGAAGTTGTCAGAAACTGTGAGAGGAAATGCAGAAAGAACAGAACTGTAGCTTTATATAACACAAGGAGACTGGCAAAGTTCTCAGCCATGTGCAGTTCTCAGTGATACCTCCAGGGTGATATTTCCCAGCTAGAGGTTACCATCAGTTAGTAAGAGATTTACAGGAGGCAGAGCAAGAACCTACCATCGTCATCACCGACTGGCCTACGTAACACTGGCCAATGGATTAGAGCTGTATGAATAAGTAGTGTTGGTTTCCTGACATATTCTTGCAGGGTGAGGAAAAGTGTGAAATTTCATTGCCAAAAATTAAAGATTGGTCAAAATTAATTAAGGCCCAAATCCATTACTCAGGGAGCAGTCTGTGTAGAGCTAAACCCCTACATTTCTAAAGCTGAAACACGTCTCATGTAGCCTTGGGTGCTTGTCATGTACATGTTTGTTCTAAGATGATGTTTTGAGCTTCTTGGGCAGGATTGAGTGGAGTAGATGCTTCCAGGAGATGGTTAATTGGCTATTATTTAGAAATGTCTCTTAAAATGAAATGAATTATTCTCAGAGAGTGCCTGTTGCTCTCCCAAGCTTTTACAGAGGAATTTACTGATTGCAGATGTATTTTAGATTGGCAAAATTGAATGAGTGAATTTTATGCCACACTTTCTCTCTCCCTTCCTCTCTGTCTCCCTCCTTTCCTCCCTTTCTTTCTCCCTCCTTCCCTTCCTCCCTCCCTTCTTCCCTCCTTCCTTTCCTCCCTCCTTCCTTCCCTCCCTCCTTCCTTCCCTCCCTCCCTTCCTCTCCCTTTCCCTCTCTCCCTCTCTTTCCTTCCTTCCTTCCTTCCTTCCTTCCTTCCTTCCTTCCTTCCTTCCTTCCTTCCTTCCTTCCTTCCTTCCTTCCTTCCT
>WAAF01001743.1:80614-197465 GCA_013400475.1 Tricholaema leucomelas
GGGGGGGGGGGGCAGGTAACACCCAAACCATCACAGTGGGGCCCAGGATAAAAAGAAGCATTTGAAGAAAATTTGCAAAGGAGTTTACTAAAATAAAACTTTAGTCTGAAAGGGTTGCTGGAATGGCTGCTTTTAAGGATTTTTTTTTTCAGTGCTGATTCCCTTATCCAAGGAATATGCAAAGTGTCAATTCTGGGTTTGCTAGGGCAGCTCTTCTGGTTGCAGAGGAGGTATGGCTCTCACATTGTCAGCCTCAGCTGCTTGGGCTTGGAGATCTTTCTTTCTCCAGACAGTGCTAGTTAAAACAAATCTAGCAGGCTATGCATACACAAGATTGTCTTAATATTCTGTTCAGAGAAAATGCAGTATAAAATCAACTAGCTTAGGCAACCTGTGCTATTACCAAGATTTCAAGAGACTTTTCTCCATTCAAATCTAATTTGTTAGTAGTAACTAAACAACAATTAATGCTTTTCCCTAAGGGAAAATGAAAAAGTTTTATTTTCTGTAGGTTTCCCTGTCCTTCTGTGGTTTTTCTCCCTCTTTCTGCCTTGAGAATTAAGCCTCCAAGTAACTTAAAAGGTCTCACTTGTAAATCAACCTTAAAGGGTCCCACATGTTGTCTACAGCTACCTACCTGGATGTGAGGAGGAAGTTCTTTACAGTGAGGGTGGTGAGACACTGGCACAGGTTGCCCAGGGAGGTGGGGGAGTCACCATCCCTGGAGGGGTTCAAGAAAAGCCTGGATGAGGCACTTAGTGCCATGGTCTGGTTGATTGGACAGGGCTGGGTGCTAGGTTGGACTGGATGATCTTGGAGGTCTCTTGCAACCTGCTTGATTCTATGACTCTGTCATCTAAAGTTGTCTCCTTGAATATAATGCAGGCATTTTGACCACTACTTAAAGACAGCTAGCCCCATTATTCACGTCATCTTCACTATGCCTAGCAAGTAGCTGGCAGAGGTGTTCCAATCTCAAAAAACGGTTTGCAAGTGACAACATAGAAGTGAGACTCAGAGAAGCAGCAATTTTTAAAGGTCTCTTCCAACCTGGTTGATTCTATGATTCTATGATCAGTCATCATCTGACATACAAGACTTTGTCAGCACCTCAAGTATCTCCTGTTATTTTTTTTTCCACTAATCCATGGTTAGAAATCAATCCACAAAAATATTAGCAGAATTATTGATTCCATTTGCCAAACAATCTAATTAAATACATGCCATAATCTGCCTGCCAACAGCTCACAAGGAGAATGGTGAACAAATTACCTCTAGCAAATTGTTCATCTACCTCTTACAATTATAGTTGATGCTCTTTCCTTACTCTTTTTCTGGTCTCTGGACTACAATAAAGCTCATTACACCACACAGATTTTCAAGTGTACACATGAAGAGAAAATTAAATCTTGCCTGTGAAGTGAGTTTACTTCTCTTGTCACAATCCCTGCTCTAGTTAATAGTTCTTCAACTCACAGTGTGTTAGATGCCTGAATCCTCTGCAAATTTGGGCATGGATTTCTGAGCTTTTCCATGCTCTAAAGTGGGTTTGTTAAAATTGCACCTTGAGAAATGATGAAGCAGTGGGTCCAGAATCATAGAATCAGTCAGGATTGGAATGGACTACAAGGACCATCTAGTTCCAAGCCCCCTTCCACGGGCAGGGACACCCTACCCTCGATCAGGCTGCCCACAGCCTCATCCAGCCTGGCCTTAAACACCTCCAGCCATGGGGCCTCAACCACCTCCCTGGGCAACCCATTCCAGCCTCTCACCACTCTCACACTGAGCAACTTCCTCGTCACATCCAGTCTGAATCTCCCCACCTCCAGCTTTGCTCCATTCCCCCCAGTCCTGTCACTCTGGCAGCCTAAAAAGTCTCTCCCCAGCTTTTTTTTAGGCCCCCTTCAGATCCTGGAAGGCCACCAGAAGGTCACCTGGGAGCCTCCTCTTCTCCAGCCTGCACAGCCCCAACTCTTTCAGTCTGTGCTCACAGCAGAGCTGCTGCAGCCCTCTCAGCATCCTCCTGGCCCTGCTCTGGACACACTCCAGCATCTCCACATCCTTGTAATGGGGGCTCCAGAACTGGATGCAGTACTCCAGGTGGGGTCTCAGCAGAGCACAGCAGAGGGGGACAATCACCTCCCTGGCCCTGCTGGCCACACTTTTCCTGCTGCAGCCCAGGCTCTGGTTGGCTTTTTGGGCTGCAAGTGCACACTGCTGGCTCATGTTGAGCCTCTCATCTAGCAGCACCCCCAAGTCCCTCTCCTCAGGGCTGGTCTCCAGCCACTCACTGCCCAGCCTGGCATTGCCCCGACCCAGATGCAGGACACTGCACTTGGTCTCATTGAACCTAATACAAAGCAAAGTGTTTATTTAGCCAAAATGCACCTATTTCCAGAGATAAAAAAGGAGTTGGGAAACCTTTCATGCATTACTCATACAAATTTGCTTCTACCTGTTAGGCAGGTTGCGTGGTGCACTTGGGTTATGAGGTGCTCTCAGAATCACTGCCCCCAGAGAGAATGGTGTACAAATACTTCTGCTGAGATTGTGGGAAGTTTTCCTAGCTCAATCAAGGTTACTAATTGCCAAGTTCAGTGCAAGTCAGAACTAACCATCCATCTTCTGGAGACAGCACAAGTCTAGAAGTCTGCAAAACACTCTCTTGCCTTTCCAAAGTCTGTCTGTGTTTTTTCCTTTCTAACTCTCTCGCCTTTCCAGAGTGGATCACTGACAACAGATTTTTTGGAGACAAAATTAGTCATCCTCTGGCAAAACTCTTCTTCTCTTAGAAATCTGTTCTACCAAGTGTGCTAGTCTGACAAAGGCTTCCTCATATGTTTCCAATAAAATAAACCATGCATTAATTTCAGCATAATAGTTTGCAAGGTCAGGAAGTGACTTCCAAAATAAATCTTCACATCTTGGGAACTTAAAGTATTTATTTACTAACAGAGGCAGGGGTCTGTATGTTTCTCACTTGAGTTTAGCTGTGGTATTTTTACCCCTTTTCTAGCCCTTTATACTTTTAATGCATTTCAGTTAAAAATCACAGAATCAGTCAGGGTTGGAAGGGACCACAAGGATCAGCCAGTTCCAAGCCCCCTGCCATGAGCCCCTGCCCTACCCTAGGGCAGGATGCCCACAGCCTCACCCAGCCTGACCTTAAACACCTCCAGGCACCTCAACCACCTCCCTGGGCAACCTATTCCAGCCTCTCACCACTCTCATGCTGAACAACTTCCTCCTCACATCCACTCTGAACCTACCCTTTGCTCCATTCCCCCCAGTCCTGTCACTCCCTGATATCCTGAAAAGTCTCTCCTCAGCATTTTTGTAGCCCCCTTCAGATCCTGGCAGGCCACAAGAAGGTCACCTGGGAGCCTCCTCTGCTCCAGCCTGCACAGCCCCAACTCTTGTAGCCTGTCCTCATAGCAGAGCTGCTGCAGCCCTCTGAGCATCCCAGTGGCCTGTAGAATCATAGAATCAATCAGCTTGGAAGAGACCTCCAAGATCATCCAGTCCAACACTGTGTCCACTTCTGGGCTCCTCAACTCAAGAGAGATGTTGAGGTGCTGGAAGGTGTTCAGAGAAGGGCAACAAAGCTGGTGAGGGGCCTGGAGCACAGCCCTGTGAGGAGAGGCTGAGGGAGCTGGGGTTGTTTAGCCTGGGGAAGAGGAGGCTCAGGGCAGACCTCATTGCTGTCTACAACTACCTGAAGGGTGGTTGTAGCCAGGTGGGGGTTGGTCTCTTCTCCCAGACAACCAGCAACAGGACAAGGGGACACAGCCTCAAGTTGTGCCAGGGGAAGTATAGGCTGGATGTTAGGAGGAAGTTCTTCACAGAGAGAGTGATTGGCATTGGAATGGGCTGCCCAGGGAGGTGGTGGAGTCACCGTCCCTGGAGGTGTTCAAGAAAAGACTTGATGAGGCACTTAGTGCCATGGTCTGGTTGACTGGATAGGGCTGGGTGCTAGGTTGGACTGGATGAGCTTGGAGGTCTCTTCCAACCTGATTGATTCTATTCTATTCTATTCTGTTCTATTCTAACTTGGTGGTGCTTGCAGTCAGAGGAGTGTTACTGTTGAACATATAAGAAATGTTACAAGCCATTCTATTTTATTGAAGAATGAGGCTATAACTTTGCCAGTCCAATTAAAGACAAAGGTATGGTAAAACTCATATCAGAATTAAGGTAAATTAAGATTAATGGTATTCAGTCAGCAAATTAGTCCAATAAGTGACAAAGGATAATTGCAGTGGTGGCACAAGGCATTGCTTTTTTGACTTAACCATGGCAAATATGAAGAGGAGCCTCTTTCTGTGCAGTCCTGCACTCCAGCTAGAATTTCAGCCCTTCCAATGTATTTGCTCTGCTCCCACAGGATGTTATCCTCAGAACCTTCATTTTCATCTTGTGCTTTTGCCAGTCTATATTCCCTAAGCAGTTGATAACCTTGACTCATCACAAGGAGGCATTCAAGTGCCTCTTTAACACTTGTTCCTTCAAATCATTGTCAGTTTGCTCTTCTCTTTCCCCTTTTTCACATGATAACTTAAGGATGACAGTGCAGATGTGATGGGCAGGTGAAAGGCTGCTGCAGTGTTTAAATAATACCATCTTTAAGTCTGGAAGTCATGGAAGAATTCAATGCCAGGCAGGTGATTAATTTCAGGAAACTCTTAAAGCTGTAGTTCACCAACACACACATTCACACCTGCATATATTGATATCAAAACAGGCTGGGGGGGGGGGGAAGAGAGAGAGAAAATGTCAAGTGAGAAAGGAATTGAAATGATTGTTTCTGTGATTGCTGTTTTACAAAGTGTGGCCACATACTATCAGCAAATTTGAGCTTAATCTTGCAGCTTAAGGTGAGTCTTGTTTAGTTGCACTCTGGTCAGGTTGGTCCTGGTGACACAAATCTTACTCAGTTCTTCATCTGGAGCAGCTCTGCTATGAGGACAGACTGAAAGAGTTGGGGCTGTGCAGACTGGAGCAGAGGAGGCTCCCAGGTGACCTTCCTGTGGCCTGCCAGGATCTGAAGGGGGCTACAAAAATGCTGAGGAGAGACTTTTCAGGATATCAGGGAGTGACAGGACTGGGGGGAATGGAGCAAAGCTGGAGATGGGTAGGTTCAGAGTGGATGTGAGGAGGAAGTTGTTCAGCATGAGAGTGGTGAGAGGCTGGAATGGGTTGCCCAGGGAGGTGGTTGAGGCCCCATGGCTGGAGGTGTTTCAGGCCAGGCTGGATGAGGCTGTGGGCAGCCTGCTCTAGGGGAGGCTGTCTCTGAGCATGGCAGGGGGCTTGGAACTGGCTGATCCTTGTGGTCCCTTCCAACCCTGGCTGATTCTATGATTCTAAGACACTTAACTGTGGCTGGTGCAGCAAGAGAACTGCTTCTCTCTGTTTCATCCCTCTGTAATCCTTTGAATAAGGGTGACTGCTGCCTTCTCTGGCTGAGCAACTTCAGGCTGAATTAGGTTGAGAAGATTTCTCAGAACTCCAGTGGCTTTGATTGTTTTTTTGCAATCCAGACCACTGAAAAACCTCTTTATATCTTTAAGCCATGCTGGAAATTCCATCACATATAACACTAGCTTTTACCAGTTATCCACCCCAGTAGAATTGACATGATAATTTACAAATCCATAAAGCAAAACAAGTGGAAGGTTTCTATGCCAAGGAATTAATCTGTTTCAAGCTGAGGAAGCAGGTGCAAGACCCACAAAAAGCCAAAACCACATATTAGGAATATGTTTAGTGCCTCACATCTCATCAATTTCTTCAGGGATCTTACTTCAGTGTTCTAAGCATTGTAAAAATCTTGTGGACTTTCTAACTGACAGAGAACAGTGCAGCTAATTTAACCATAACTTTAGCTAATTTGTTTCCCCTTAAATTCATCTACATCCATTAAAACAAATATTAGAAGTTAACTCAAATCTGGGCTGAGTTTGTCATTCTTTCCTAAGAGAAAACAATCCCATTCTGTGATGTTCACTTTTACCCTTCTCGTTCCCTCCATTTCATCCCTCAAACCTGGGCTCTGTGATGTTCACTTCTGCCCTCCTCATTCCCTCCATTTCATCCCTCAAACCTGGGTTCTGTGATGTTCACATCTGCCCTTCTCATTCCCTGCATGTCATCCCTCAAACCAGAGCTCTGGGTGTCTACTCACTGAGAATAAGAAATGGTATCCCTGAAAGTCATTAAGGGTCAAATCTGGGAAGGAAAATCTCAGCAAAGCACCTGACCAATCTGTAGTGGGAAACAGGTGGTTTAGTAGTGAATTGGAGGGAACACTGCTTAAAGCAGGTTAGCAGCTTTGAGTTCATCATCTGGTTCTGTTGGTAGTTGGTGAGTTAATGAAAAAAAAATGAGCCTGATTTTCCTCTAATCATTTCTGTGATTTTGTTTCCACAAATCTTGTTTGATTCTGAATTTTTCAGGTGGATGTTTTTCAAGTGGAAGCAGTAGATGTTGGGACTCTGCAAAGGGTGGTGGTTGAAAAAGGGAAAGGCTCTGACTGGTTTCTGGAGAAGATTGTTGTGAAGGAGTCAGCAACTGCCAGGACAGAAGCATTGTTTATGGCTCAAACGTGGCTAAAAGACAGACGTGGTGGAAAAAGATCTGCCTCAACAACTCTGAATGCCACAGGTCAGTGCTATCTCCAAACTGTCATTTGCTAAGAATTTCATTCCAAACTGCAGAATGCAGCTCTGTGACCTCTAAACAAGCTATGATTTAAAATATTCCAGTGGAACATTGTAATGATATAGGGAATTAGTGTGTCTGAACACTGTTGGGTTTTAGTACTATTTAATAACCATTATTTGCCAGAGGATAATTTCTGCTTTGTTACTTCAGATTTACAGTGGCACAAATAGCAACAAATTTGGCCTGTTCTCTTTACAAATTGCTGCTTCTCCAAGTCTTACTTCTATGTTGCCACTTGCAAACCATTTTTTGAGATTGGAACACCTGTGCCAGCTACTTGCTAGGCATAGTGAAGATGACGTGAATAATGGGGCTAGCTGTCTTTAAGTAGTGGTCAAAATGCCTGCATTATGTTCAAGGAGACCACTTTAGATCATAAAATCACAGAATCGAGCAGGTTGGAAGAGACCTCCAAGCTCATCCAGTCCAACCTAGCACCCAGCCCTGGCCAATCAACCAGACCATGGCACTAAGTGCCTCATCCAGGCTTTGCTTCAACACCTCCAGGGACAGCGACTCCACCACCTTCCTGGGCAGCCCATTCCAATGCCAATCACTCTCTCTAGGAAGAACTTCCTCCTAATACCTAATGTCCCTCTGGCACAACTTGAGGCTGTGTCCCCTTGTTCTGTTGCTGGTTGCCTGGGAGAAGCAACTGACCTCCACCTGGCTATAGCCTCCTCTCAGGTAGACAGCAGTGAGGTCTGCCCTGAGTCTCCTCTTCTCCAGGCTAAATATCCCCAGCTTCCTCAGCTTCTCCTCATAGGGCAAAATACTCCCAGCTCCCTCAGCCTCTCCTTATAGGGCTGTGCTCCAGGCACAAGTCATTTATGCCACACTGTTGGATAGCTTCTACCAGAAACTGGACATACTTTTGACCAACACCATGCTGTGTAATCAGTATTTCTAATGATCTTACTCCTACAAGTAGTAAATAGTGTAGGTGAGTCCTTAGATAACAGAAAACACTCAAGCTCTTTTCCTCCTCATTCCCAGGGCATCTCTGCCATAGTGGCACTGACATGGTGATGCTCACCTAGCAGTAGCCTATCGACACTGAGTAGCCCTTCCATTTGATCAAAGTCCTTTGCTTTATCATCTCTGGTTTCAGATCATTTGGAACTCAGAAAGAAAAGGAGGAAGCAAATAATTTCAGCTTTCTTTTTAGACTGTGTGCTGGGACTTTTCTGAATAAAATACTGGAATATTTAGTGTATCTCAGGTTATATAATATGGCTTTAGTCACATTTATTAAAAATAAAGTTTCTATTCTTAGAATCATAGAATCAGT
This sequence comes from Tricholaema leucomelas, assembly GCA_013400475.1. Lineage (NCBI taxonomy): Eukaryota > Metazoa > Chordata > Aves > Piciformes > Lybiidae > Tricholaema lacrymosa > Tricholaema leucomelas. Next base: position 88,629 of record WAAF01001743.1, read on the forward strand.
CAGGGTTGGAAGGAACCACAAGGACCATCTAGTTCCAACCCCCCTGCCATGGGCAGGGACAGCCTACCCTAAAGCAGGCTGCCCACAACCTCATCCAGCCTGGCCTTAAACACCTCCAGGGACAGCAACTCCACCACCTCCCTGGGCAACTGTAACCCGTTCCAGGCTCTCACCACTCTCATGCTCAACAACTTCCTCCTTCTTACCAAAATGCATTCATTTGGTAGAAGGAGAAAGTGTTCCTGTGAGGTTTTGATACAATTATTGATGAATCCAAACTTGATTGTGATCTCAAATCAAGGCTTTCCACCTTTGATTGAAGCATCTATCTAACATTTTCAAGTACTTTTGGTCTACACCAATTCCCTCTGAAACCAATGCAAGCTGGTATCAGTGAGAACATCAACCCATAAAATGGGCATTAAAATCATCAAATTAGTTGTAATTCATCCAGAGTTAAATTGCATAAATGAAAGAGAAATGCTTTAAAATTAAAAATGCCTCAATCTCCATGTTGCAGCCACTTCAGAGTAAAGTGCTAGCTCTAGAGTCAGTTCCTTAAATAGCATGATATGTAGGAGATGAGGCTTAAGTATGAAATCATGTTGTATACTTCCTAGTTAAATCTTTAAGCTAAATGATCTAATAGTCAATTGCCTCACTAAGGATGAATGCAGGCATTTACTACCATTTAGACATTGTTCTACCAAAACATTCATTTGGTCTTCAATCTGTTTTTTTAATCAGAAATGCAGGAGAGGAGAAGCACTTCTGCCTGGCCTTTAGGAGAAGAGCAAATGAATTCAGGTACAGTTTCTGCCATTACAGTCACTGTTTCATTCATCAGTTCTGAAATAACAGTGGGAGAATATTTCCATCACAATACACCATTACACTTCATAGCACTGGCAGTAGTTCCTCCTTCCTAGAGTAAGAAATGGCAATACACTTAAAGAGCTGATCAGCACCCAGATGAAGTCCTTGGACTAAGACATATCTTAGGAATCACAGAATTGTTTTGATTGGAACAGGACCTTTAAGATCATAGATTTCAACCATTAACTCAGCACTGCCAAGTCCACCACTAAAGCATGTCCCTCAGCATCACATCTACAAGGCTTTTAAGTCTCTCCAGGGATGGGGACTCTGCCACCTCCCTGAGCAGCCTGTTCCAGGGCTTTACAAATCTTTCAGTGAAGAAATGTTTCCTAATATTACAAATCTTTCAGTGAAGAAATGTTTCCTAATACCCAACCACCCCCTGTGCAACTTGAGACCATTTCCTCTTGTCCTATCACTTGTCACTTGGGACCTCAGGTACCTCGGTTAACATGTGAAAACAGAAACATCTTTCATCTTTTTTTTTTCTGTTGTTCTCTCCTTTTTCTTTATTTTATTTGTTCAGAAGGCAGATGGAGGATTTATTTCACAAAGCATCAAGAAGAAACAAAAGCAGACTTTGAAGAGTTGTCAGAAAATGTATCCAAGTTGGTTATGGTTTTTTATGGAAGCAACGGCAAGTCCAATCCGGTTTCCATGGAAAACAAAGTGGAACACCAGGCTAAGAACCAGATAACACATGAGGTAAGATAATGTATAGATCTGTCTATCTTTCATTTTTCTTTGAGTTTCCTTTTAAAGAGAAATAATCACAAAGTGCTGTAAATTTTACAGACATTAATGTTTAAATATCTCCCCCCTCAGAATAAACAGCAAAGCAGAAGTGAATTTTTCAGTTGCACACCAGATTGCTGTTTGGATTTTTGGCTTTCTCAAGTTCATGATGATTAAGCAGATTCTTTTGTTGTTCTTTGTCAACAAAAAGTCATAGTTAATAATGCATATCCACTTAAATGGCATTAATATTAAGTGCTCACATTTAGAAATCAGTGCAGTATGTAATTTGATTTTGATAGATTAATTACAATGAATGCCCTTAGAGTATAAATCTAATGTTTCTGTAAGTGCTTACAGTCAACCTGCTTCTGCTGCCTTTGAAGTCAGTGGGGCTCCTAGCACCAAGACTGATGCAAATGGGGATAGATCTGTGCTGTGGGATGGCAGAGCAGGCAGTGAGGTGGATTAGGAACTGGTTACAAGATAGAGTTCAAAGAGTGGTGATCAATGGTGCCAGGTTCAGCTGGAGAGCTGTAACCAGTGGAGTCCCCCAGGGATTAGTGTTGGGTCCAGTCCTCTTCAACATCTTCATCAATGACATTGATGAGGGGACAGACAAACAGAGTCTGCTCAGCAAATTTGCTGATGACACCAAACTGGGAGGCTTGGCTGATACAGCTGCAGGCTGTGTGGCTATCCAGAGAGACCTGGACAGACAGAGCTGGGCATGGAGGAACCAAATGAGGTTCAGATAGAACAAATGTAGAGTCCTGCATCTGGGGAGGAATAATAAACTGCACCAGTACAGGTTGAGAGGTGATCTGCTGGAGAGCAGCCCTGTGGAGAGGGACCTGGGGGTCCTGGTGGCTAACAAGTTACCCATGGCACAGCAATGTCTCCTTGTGTCCAAGAAGGCCAATGGGACCTTGGGGTGTATCAGGGTGAGTGTGTCCAGAAGATCAAGGGAGATTCTTCTTCCCCTCTACTCTGCCTTGGTGAGACCTCATCTTGCATACTGCCTTCAGTTTTGGGCTGCCCAGTTTAAGAGAGATAGGGATCTCCTGGAGACAGTCCAGTGAAGGGCTATGAGGATGATTTGGGGACTGGAGGGCATGGCTGATGAGGAGAGGCTGAGGGACCTGGGACTTTTCAGTCTGGAGAAGACTTAGAGGGGATTTAATCAATGTTTATGAGCATTTATTAATGTTTACAGGGCTGGAGGTCAGGAGTGGGGGACAGGTTCTGCTCACTGCTCCCTGTGACAGGACAAGGAGCAATGGGTATAAGTTGCAGCACAGGAAGTTCCACCTCAACACAAGGGAGAACTTCTTTACTGTAAGGGTCCCAGAGCACTGAAACAGGCTCCACAAAGAGGTTGTGGAGTCTCCTTCTCTGGAGCCTTTCCAGGCCTGTCTGGATGCATCCAGATCTGTGCTAGATTGGATGGTCCTGGCAGGTGGTTGGACTCGATGATCTCCTTGTGTCCCTTCCAACCCCTAATATCCTGTGATCCTGACCCCTTTAGAGACAACTTCTCCTCTAAATTAGATGTGCATAAGGGTGTTTGGATGGTAACTTGTTGTTTTGTTCCTTCCTAGATATATTTACCATCTGATTTGGGAATGCTTTATAAAGTGAGGCTTGGCCTTCAGAGTTTGGAAAGCAGCACATCCCAGTTGTCTCTTTGTCACTTGAAAATGCAGAACACATCAACTCTGGATACCTTTAGTCTCACCATAAATAAAACACTTCCTCTTTCTCTTAATGGAGACAGATGGGTTGAATTCCCTGTTGAGTGGCCATTAAAAGAAGCACTTTCTGGTAGGTATAAATCTACTTTAAAGCAGTGGAGTGGTCTAGAAGGTTAACAGGTCCTAATATTACAATAGAAACCTTTATCGGTCTAGAAGGTTAAGAGGTCCTAATATTACAATAGAAACCTTTATCAACCCTGAACATTTTATTGTCTTTATTTAATGATTCATAAATTCTAGAGAAGACTTTAAAATGTGTGAAGGGAAACACTCTCCACCTAGCTTAATTCCTCTACCATAAAGTGGGAAATGCAATATCCATCTGATTGCACAGAATGAATACTACCTGCTACAAAGAACAGTTAAGAAGAAACCTCTTTCTTACAATATTGTAATATTTCTACTTTCCTTTTGTTTACTCCTCATCTGCTCACATTACTGACATTAACATCATGATTTTTTTATAGTTCTCTTACTATTAAGCTATTTTTCTGTTGTTTGCACGTTCCAAAGATTGTCAGTAAATAACAGCTCACCACTGCATACAAGCATCAGCTTTATTACCTTTATACATTCCAAATATTTATGCCTGTTAAAATTAGCTCAGCAGTTCTCTTACACGTGTCAGCTTTCTTAAGCAAAAGAAAAGAGATCTTTTCACCTAAAATCCACCACATCTTCTGTTTGTATGGGTTGATGAAAAGCTCAACATGAGCCTGCAGTGTGCATGTGCAGCCCAGACAGCCAACAGTGTGCTGGGCTGCAGCAAGAGAAGTGTGGCCAGCAGGGCAAGGGAGGTGGTTCTCCCCCTTTACTCTGCTCTTGTCAGACCCCACTTAGAGTACTGTGTGCAGTTCTGCAACCCCCAGCACAAGAAGGACATGGAACTGTTAGAGCGAGTCCAGAGCAGAGCCACGAAGATGCTCAGAGGGCTGCAGCAGCTCTGCTATGACAGGCTGAGAGAGTTGGGGCTGTGCAGGCTGGAGAAGAGGAGGCTCCCAGATGACTTTCTTGTGGCCTGCCAGTAGCTGAAGGGGGCCTACAAAAAGCTGAGGAGAGACTTTTCAGGATATCAGGGAGTGACAGGACTGGGGGGAATGGAGCAAAGCTGGAGATGGGTAGGTTCAGGCTGGACGTGAGGAGGAAGTTGTTGAGCATGAGAGTGGTGAGAGCCTGGAATGGGTTGCCCAGGGAGGTGGTTAAGGCCCCATGCCTGGAGATGTTTATGGCCAGGCTGGATGAGGCTGTGGGCAGCCTGCTCTAGGAGAGGGTGTCCCTGGTCATGGCAGGGGGCTTGGAACTGGCTGATCCTTGTGGTCCCTTCCAACCCTGACTGATGCTATGGTTCTATGAATAGATATTCTATTACCAATGCATTGAGATAAAAGAATGAATAAATAAAATAGCTCATCTCTGTTGCATTTCTTTCCACACATACTTTAGAAGTCTTCAAGGAAGGATTTGTAAGCACAGTGAAGAAAAAAAAAAAAAAGAATAGACAGTGGAAAGAAAAAAAGTGTTGGCCCAAATCTTTCTCACTTTATGTCCAAGAGAACTTTAAGGAGCTCCACAGCAGGTGGCACTCAAGAAGTTCAAAGTGATCCTTTGCAAACAAACTTACTCACAATTTCTTGAGCAAAACAGAGCAGTTTTTCTGTCAGCTTTCTGAAGCAAATTTATTTTCTCCCTGGTTTTCTTTTTCTCTGTTAAAAGCACAACTGGTATTGTGTTAACTGGGATGGAAAGCAGCTGCCTGCAATCACCTCAAGCAGAAGCGGTGTGTTGTTAAATTTCAGCTGTAGTTCTGCCGTTCATCGAGACCCTCAGTATTTCATCTCTTGATTGTCTTTTCCTGACTTGTACTTTGGACTGTGATGAAGCATATGCTAATGGCTAATTGGAATCATCAAAACCCAGTTGATAAAACACAGTGCAGACCCCTGAGAGCTGGCTGTGCACACATGTGCCTTTGGCTGTATTAACAGGGAGAAGCCTCCAGCTGAGTAGATACATAAATAGTTTCTCTCCACTGCACCCTCCTCTGATGCTTACAGCTCAAGGATCCCCAGGGATGGAATGGTGCTTGTTCTCTCACACACAGGCAGGGCTGCACAGAAGGTGACTCAGGCACTATTGTAGTTTTTAGGACAAAACATGGGCATGCTTTTCTCTAATGTAATGTGAAGTTGTCAGCATCACCTATGTTTAGAGAGGAAAAAGGTTTCTTTCTTAATGGTGAGATTTTAATTCCACCTGACTGCATATTGCTGTGTTTTCTCAATCAGCTCTGCAAGTCTTTAACCAGATCTCTTTCTGCTTGCTGTTGCAGTGGTTACATATCACCTAACAGTGTTTTCTAGAAATATTTTGAGTGAGAGAAATTTAGTGCATATGACTGCATGTATCTGTGGTGCTCACGGTGACACAGGGGACAGATCCCTTCTCTGGTCATTGCAGAATGTCCAGCAAGAAGAGGACAATGAGGTAATCTATCTTAAAGTGCTTTAAACTTCATCCATTCCTCTTTTAATCCATTTTCCATATAGATTGTTTTCAAACCTTCCTATCCACTTCAATCATATCATTTAAGATTGTAATTCTGAGTGGTTTTATTTCAGTCATTTCTAGTTGTGGTGGAAGCTGTGGAACTGGGAGAAGTGGGCAAAGTTGTTCTTTTGTAATTCTGAATGGTTTTGTTTCAGTCATTTCTAGTTGTGGTGGAAGCTGTGGAACTGGGAGAACTGGGCAGAGTTGTTCTTTTGATCAGCAGTAAAACAGGTAAAGTACTTTTGCTGCTCTCTAAAGTCAGTGATGTGAATCACACAGCTACCCTCCTGTTAAAGGCAATAAAATCACTGCCACAGGTTGGTTTCCTTTGGTTGGGTTTTGCTAAAAGGTTATATTTTCTAAAGCAAAATAATCCAGACACATTAAAATCCTTCATTCTAAAGGCTGTATCATTTTTCTCAGAAAGCAAACTATACTTTTCCATGCAAGAAAGAAAATTTAGATGAATAATTAGGTTCTGTGATTAATTAATAGGTGTTCTAGGAGAATAAATCACACCAACTGGTGATGTTTCTTTCCTCTTTTGTGATTCTGTGATTCTCACTCTTTCCCCCACGTAATCTGTTTTCTCCCTGTGGACATTTCAGGGGGCATTTTACCCCTCTTAGGCAATCACCAGTTTTGTCACTGAATTTCATTAAAATCATCATAAATTTAACATCTCTTTGCTTCATCTGTAGGGCTGCTCTCATGCCACTAAGGAATACTGAAGGAATTAATTGTGAAGCTTCCTGAAGTCTAATGAAATTTGCTGAAATTGCCACTTTCTATGTGTTACAGTTGCCACTCTTCTAGGAAAAGCAGAGTTGTGTGTGTGCACTTTATCTTTTTGCTTGCCCATCTGTTGGCTTGCCACAGTAGTAACCTTTGGGAGTCACCAACCAGTTTCAACCAAATCTGTGAAATGGTTGAAATTTGACGTATGGGTATAGATGGTGAAGACATTTGGGCAGTGAGTATGTACTGGGTGGCTGATCAGCACGTCCTGCACCACAGCATGGTCTGTCTTGGCTGCTGGGTGCCTCATAAAGGAGAGACCTTGGGGCTCACTGGCTCTGTGTTATGAAGAAAGGATTGGGCTGTCCTGTTCAATATCTTTATTGATGATCTGGACCAGGGGATTGAGTCCATCAGCAGTAAGTTTGCAGATGATACCAAGCTAGGAGCAGGTGTGGATCTGTTGGAGGGTAGGAGAGCCCTGAAGAGGCCAATAGGATGAGATTGAACAGGGCCAAGTGCAGGGTTCTACACTTTGGCCACAACAACCCCAAGCAGCACTACAGGCTGGGGACAGAGTGGCTGAGAGCAGCCAGGCAGAGAGGGACCTGGGGGTGCTGGTAGAGAGTAGCTGAAGATGAGGCAGCAGTGCCCAGGTGGGCAGCAGAGCCAATGGCATCCTGGCCTGGCTCAGGAGCAGTGTGGCCAGCAGGACAAGGGAGGTTATTCTGCCCCTGTGCTCAGCACTGCTCAGGCCACACCTGGAGTGCTGTGTCCAGTTCTGGGCTCCTCAATTCAAGAGAGATGTTGAGATACTGGAAGGTGTCCACAGGAGGGCGACAAAGCTGTGAGGGGCCTGGAGCACAGCCCTGTGAGGAGAGGCTGAGGGAGCTGGGGGTGTTTATGTGTTTATGCTTCTTCCACCATCTGAGCAGGATTTCAAGATTAGATTCTTCAAGACCCTTTCCTGAAGTTTCTGATTTCCTCCATGCAATGTCTGGGCAGGTGATGAGTGCAACACAAAGTCCTGCATTCCTCCCCAGAAGTCTGAGCCTATAAACTTAGACCTACATAAAGTAACTTGGACAGTAGTAAAAGACTCTGGGATGTAGTTTGCTGAACAGGTCTGAAGGGACAAATAATAGAGAAGGAAAAATGATTAACTGGTGGCAAGAGATTCAGGCCAGTGTTACAGACAGCAAATAGCTGAAGCCCCCAGCAGGACATCTGAATGGACATGTAAGTCAGAGAGCAATCTCTCTAGCAGTGCAAGTACACAGCAAGTTGCTGGATTTCTTCATACCAGCCATCTAACAAGATCCATTATGGAATGGAGCTCCTACTCCCTTGTCAACCAGACACTGAGGAGGAAGCACCACATGAATATTTCTGTTCCTCCTCCTCAATTGTGCTTGCCTGAGTAATGCTGTGTCCTTTCTGCATGCCTGCCAAAGCATGGAGGACAACACTCCTTTGCTTCACTAAGACAAAGGAGATATTACTCCTAAATTTTGGAATTCAGGTTTCCAGTAGAAACAAAAGGAGGAATGTTGTGGTGATTCCAGGATTTCTGAGCTAATTGGTGGCATTCATAAATGGATTAAGAAATGATGTTTTAATATAGAAGGAATGACACCATTATATCTGCAGCATCCTCTTCCTAATGCCTTGAAATGGAGCACATAGGTTTCCACCGCTCTTTATTTCATCCCTTGTAGACTGCAAGCTGGACATTAAAAAACTGCATGTGAAAGAAGCTCTAAAGGAACATCCTATCTATGTGTTCGAAGTGAATGAGTAAGTAAATGATGTAAAACTAGTCATGTTTTAGTCACTTTATAGTAGAACAGCTGAAAACACAGACTGGGCATTAAATCAGCATGATAGTCGCAGGGCAGTTCTGTCAATGGATGTTGTTAAAGAAGTCCTTCTTTAACAGCCCCATGTGAATCCATAGGTTTGTTTGGACTGCTCAGGCCACACCTTGAGTGCTGTGTCCAGTTTTGGGCTCCTCAATTCAAGAGAGATGTTGAAATACTGAAGGTGTCCAGAGAAGGGCAGCAAGGCTGGGGAGAGGTCTGGAGCACAGCCTTGTGAGGAGAGGCTGAGGGAGCTGGGGGTGTGCAGCCTGCAGAAGAGGAGGCTCAGGGCAGACCTCATTGCTGTCTACAACTCCCTGAAGAGAGGCTGTAGCCAGGTGGGGGTTGGTCTCTTCTGCCAGGCAACCAGCAACAGAACAAGGGGACACAATCTCAAGTTGTGCTGGGGGAGGTCCAGGCTGGATGTTAGGAGGAAGTTGTTGGCAGAGAGAGTGATTGGCATTGGAATGGGCTGCCCAGGGAGGTGGTGGAGTCGCTGTGCCTGGAGGTGTTCAAGCAAAACCTGGATGGGGCACTTAGTGCCATGGTCTGGTTGATTGGCTAGAGCTGGGTGCTAGGTTGGGCTGGATGACCTTGGAGGTCTCTTCCAACCCGGTTGATGCTATGATTCTATGTTTTAATACAGTTTACTTATCACAAAAACCTTATGTGCTTTTGTTTTTCAGAGCATTTTCTGTGGAGGCAAAGAAACCACAAATACAGAAAGAAATCCCAGTGTCTTTTGTTATTAGAGGAGACAAACAAAAGAATGATCTAGAGAACAACTTACTTAGAGAAGGAGGTCAAGCAGGAGATCTGACAGAGTATACTATTAAAGTGTACACTGGTGACAAAAGGGGATCAGGGACTGATGCCAATGTGCATATTATTTTGTTTGGGAATGAGGACAAATCTGAGGTATTTCAACTCTCACAGTCACTGGAGCATCAAGACCCCTTTGAACGAGGAAAGGTGAGTACCCAGCTTGTATAGGATGTGTCCATTTCTGGACTGCGAAAGCAAGCTTTAAATTTATGCAAGATCTTTATGGATGCCAAGGCATTTATCCTGCTTTTGGATGCTCCAGCATCTCCACATCCTTCTTGTAATGGGAGCTCCAGAACTGGATGCAGTAAAGATAAAAGCCTTAATGTATTATACACATAGTTGAAAACACTTTAGAAGTCTGTATCTCAGCTGAGAATTCATAAGAGGGCAAAAATATTTTTCCTGGTAGTTGGAAGTCAGGAAAGAATTAGAGATTATGCAACTACAGGATGAAAAGTGAATCGTGGGTATCTAATCTATGACCTAGTAGGAGATGATCTTACACCACAGATCCTCAACAAAGAAAATAAGCATCATCAGGAGCCAGACACCAATCTTGAATCAGGATTAATACATTGTACTTAGTCTCAGAACCGAGCTAAAGAAATGTGTAAGTTTCTAGACAACAATATCTTATTTTTACTAATTGTCTTTTCATACTAAAGGTTGATACATTCAAGGTCAAGACAAAGAAATTAGGCAGCCTCCGTTCGATCGAAATCGGTCACGACGGGAAAGGATTTGGTGAGTATGCTGCATGCATTCACAGCCTTGTAAAAACCTTCTGCTTAAAGATCTGCCTGACATTTGGGAAGGTTTCTGAAGTCATGCTACTGCTGCAGCTTGCTAATACAAATCTGTATACAAACGAGGTCAGCTCGACTGCTCTTGCTCACACTCCTCCTGTCCCTATCACATTTCCTTTGGCTTCACCTTGAATTCTTTCATCTTCTCATGGAGATCTACTCAGCATAAACCTCACAGAGTTTTAGCCTTCGAACACTGCTCAGCCTAAACTGCCATTAAGTAGCTGAAATAATGCAGGACTGGGTTTTCAAACTGAGGGCTAAACTTTCTGTGCTTTGAACCCTATTGTGCTAGTTTGAGCCTAGCTAGCATGTTTTGGTGAGAAGAACTAGATGATAGGCTGTAAAATGAAAACAATGGTGAGGTCTACGTCCCTCACAGTCTTGCTGGGATGTGTAAAGAAGAAAGGCAAAACAAAGATTAGGTCACTTGCTTCTTCTCTTCGCTGGGGAGCTTTGCCTGCTGGGGAGAAGCTGAGGCTGCTGGCTGGACTCCATCTTGCTTTCTAACCTCACCCTCCTTTGCTTGGCTGCTTCACCTTGCTTTTTAACCCTTTTGGCCGAACCTCCATTCTTCCTTAGGACTGGGGTAAGGTTGAGAGGGGTAGGGGGAAGGTGAGGGGTGGTTGAGAGCCCCTCCTGGGGACTCAGGTTTCTGGGAGGGGAGTTGTGTTTGTATTACCTTTTACCTTGTGTATTTCTGTCTATAACTGTAGATACTGTAACTATCTGCTTGTAAATTGTGCCAGCTGTAAATATAAGCTTCATTCAAATTTCCAGAGCCTACTGAGTCTAGTCTGGGTGATTTCTAAAGTGTGGGGGGGCAGGGGACACCCAAACCATCACACCTATCTAAGAGACAATTAGGGCAGGTTTAGGGCTCTGATCTAAGCACACTGTAACTCTAACTCATATATGGGTTTTATTCTTCTGGAGGCTAAACCACAAGGACAACACAAGTGTGCAACAGGTCTTGCTCTGATGTTGAGTTAGGACATGGCTACAGGTCATATTCACCTAGACAAGGCTCGACAAGGCTCTGGGCAACCTAATCCAGTTGAGGATAGCTTATTGCAGAGAGAGTTGGACTAGATGACCTTTGGAGGTCACTTCCAATCCTGACCATTCTATAATTCTCTGATTCTAAAGTCCATGCTCACACATAAGGGAGGTGGTGGAGTTGCCATCCCTGGAGCTGTTCAAGGCAGGATTGGACGTGGCACTTGGTGCCATGGTCTAGTCTTGAGCTCTGTGGTAACAGGTTGGACTTGATGATCTATGAGGTCTCTTCCAACCTTGGTGATACTGTGATAATGATGGAAACTGTTTCTGGGTACAGTGTATTATATCTAAGCTTTAAAACCTGAATTAAAAACAAACAAACAAAACCAGTAAATTGAGAGATTAGGGCATGTAGCATTTCAAGATTACATTGAATGGTGCTAAAACCCCCTAGAGATACACAAATATATATAAAGGGATTTTGTGATGTAGAGTCAAAGAGGTTTGGTTGCACTGAGATATTTTAGTCAGGTGAATTTCACTTAATCTATCTGAAAGAAATAGGTCTGGGTTTCATAGAATCAGTCAGGGTTGGAAGGGACCACAAGGATCAGCCAGTTCCAACCCCCCCTGCCATGCCCAAGGACACCCTACTCTAGAGCAGGCTGCCCACAGCCTCATCCAGCCTGGGCTTAAACACCTCCAGAGATGGGGCCTCAACCACCTCCCTGGGCAACCCATTCCAGCCTCTCACCACTCTCATAATCAGGTTTAATAAAACCTGATTTATCTAAGTGCATAAACCACTATGAGGCAGTAAAGATTTGTCATATCCAGAATTAACCAGGTAGAATTCTTCAAATAGCAGGAGGCAAAAGTTGAACAGGTTTTGTACTAACTACCCAGTCATGTTGTACATGTTATGCTATTGAAAACTCAAACAGAAAAACCATCAGGCCTCTTGAAATGCCTCTGGTAAAAAAAATCCTCCTGCTGACTTCCATCTTCTTTGTGTCAGCTGCACACAATTCAACACAGAGATGATGTGGGAAGGCAACTCTGTGCTGGCAGACTTTTAACACTCAGAGAATTGCACAGAAGTCTTCAGGGAAAGTATAGGTTGAACTTCTATTTCCTGAGTCCCAAACTATCAACAACATGATTATCTTTCCTGTCTGTGTCCTGCTCAACGTCACATAGCTGCTAACACTGTCTTCCTAGCACAGCTGGTGTCTGTTGATTCATTTTAACATCCAAGGCTACCTTCCTCTAAATTTCACCCTGAAATTATCTCCAAGTGTCTTTTGTCACCTCAGCTGTAATCCTCCCAAGCATCCTCAAACATAACACCTCTTTGAAATACTTCATCTGTTTGCTAATCTTTCCTAGCTGGGTCCAGGCTTCTCCATAGCTGGAGGCCTCAGTGAGGTCTGTTGGAGTTCTGTTAATAAAGGACAAAGCATTGGGTTTGAAACATTTCCAAAGAGCAAACACACTTTTGTGTTCCTTTGCAAAGTGCTGCCTGAGTGTGAGATGCTGTACATTTTTACTGCTGATAACCTTAGCTCTGAATTACAGGGACTTCATGAAAGGTCATATCATTCCAAGTAGAGTCTGTGATGTATTAAAGCTTTCACAGGAATTCATTAAAGATGTTCCAAAAAGTACCTCACAATATCAATAAATAACTCTTGTGAATCGAAGGTGAAATAGGGAAAAGGTGAAATCCCTCAGCTCTGGTGAGACCCCACCTGGAGTACTGCATCCAGTCCTGGAGTCCCCATTACAAGAAGGATGTGGAGATGCTGGAGTGTGTCCAGAGAAGGGCCATGAGGATGCCCAGAGGGCTGCAGCAGCTGTGAGGACAGACAGAGAGTTGGGGCTGTTCAGTCTGGAGAAGAGGAGGCTCCCAGGTGGCCTTGAAGGGGGCTACAGAAAAGCTGGGGAGAGACTTTTTAGCCAATCAGAGAGTGATAGGACTGGGGGGCATGGAGCAAAGCTGGAGATGGGTAGGTTCAAACTGGATGTGAGGAGGAAGTTGTTGAGCATGAGAGTGGTGAGAGGCTGGAATGGGTTGCCCAGGGAGGTGGTTGAGGCCCCATGCCTGGAGGTGCTTAAGGCCAGGCTGGATGAGGCTGTGGGCAGCCTGCTTTAGGGTAGGGTGTCCCTGGGCATGGCAGGGGGTTTGGATCTAGATGATCTTTGTGGTCCCTTCCAACCCTGACTGCTTCTATGATTCTACAGAGATGCTTTTATAGCCTTATCAACGCTTGCTAATTGTTTGAAGATACCCATGGCAAGTGAGAAGCACTTTAGCTTTTATCTCCATTGCTCCAATTTGCAAGTATTTCTGCATTACATTTTTAGCCAGCTTACAAATAAATATATATATTTTTTAATGGGGTTTAACCTAATTAATACTTTGTCCAAATATTTGAAAACCAAGAGAATTTGTTAGGATGTAATATTTTATCTCTTGGCTGTGCAAAGAATACCAAAACGATTTTCAGCTACTAGCAGTGCAATCCTAATTAGCTTTCAAATGTTTCCATTAAGTATTAGCATGGGCAAACTCAACTAAAGATGTCAGCACAGGCATTGAATAGCCAGGATAACATTTCCTTTTTAAAACCTTCACATATTAATGTTCTATGAAACAAAAATTCTCCCTACGAGGAGAGGCTGAGGCAGCTGGGATTGTTTAGCCTGGAGAAGAGGAGGCTCAGGGGTGACCTTATTGCTGTCTACAACTACCTGAGGGGTGGTTGTAGCCAGGAGGAGGTTGCTCTCTTCTCTCAGGCAGCCAGCACCAGAACAAGAGGACACAGCCTCAAGCTGTGCCAGGGGAAATTTAGGCTTGAGGTGAGGAGAAAGTTCTTCACTGAGAGAGTCATTGGCTACTGGAATGGGCTGCCCAGGGAGGTGGTGGAGTCGCCGTCCCTGGAGCTGTTCAAGGCAGGATTGGATGTGGCACTTGGTGCCATGGTCTAGCCTTGAGCTCTGTGTATCATAGTATCATAGTATCATCAGGGTTGGAAGAGACCTCACAGATCATCAAGTCCAACCCTTCACCACCCTTTACCACCTGGTAACAGGTTGCACTTGATGATCTATGAGGTCTCTTCCAACCTTGGTAATACTGTGAGACTGTAAAATATCCTAGTGCAAGAAGGTATTTTTCACACAGAAAAATAGGAGACTTATAGCAGAATATTAACTACATCCTTAAAGCTAAAGCAGCTATGAGTGTTGACCTAAATGGAGATGCTCTTCTGACTCACAGCTGCTAGAGACAAGTTAATATGAGAAGCATTCAGATGCAGCACTTGGTTTCTATTCTATAAATATATAAATCAGGAGCAGTAGAGTTTCTCTTGTTTAAGGGCTTGGGTTGTTATTAAAGATATTACATCTCCTGATTAAGCTTATCTGGTTTTATTGTTTTGGTGGGCACTGAAGATCGAAGCCCTCTGGGGGTGTACTCTGGGGGTAGGTATTTCAGAGTACTGGAAAGGGTAAGAGGGCATTTCAAACACATATTCAATATTGCCATGCTCTCTGTTTCATTTCTCTTACTGCCTGTTCTGTTCTGTATGGAAAAAAATGAGTTAAGTTGTAATAAAAATCTTCCTTTCTATTTCCTGTCAAAAGCATCTAAAGACCTTCTCTGTAAAATCGAGAGAAGTTGGTAGTAATACGAATCAGCCACACTTCAGTTTTATTATTGATATTGAATATATTTGGAAGTGCTGAACCACACAGGGTTTGGAGATGAAATCAGCAGCCTGTTTTATGCCTTATTTGTGTTTTGGTTGTATTAAATTTGTTCTTTTTTGCTTCTACAGCAAGCGGCTGGTTCCTGGAGAAAGTAGAAATCACAGATGCGTCTAGGAATTCACAGTATTGCTTCAGCTGTAACAGGTCAGTACAGCAGTTCATCAGCACTCTGCAGGTGTTGTTTTCTTTCCAACAAGAACTACTAATAGACATTTTAGTCTTGATTAGTAGGAAGTCTTTTTAGTCTCTCTTCTTTCTCTTCTGTTTTCATAAAACACTTAAGAATTTCTTAACTGTGTTGTCTTCCTACCAGTCCATCCCCAGTAACTTTGGAACCTTTTGGCCAATTTCACAGAATCAGAATCATCCCAGTTGGAAGAGACCTCCAAGATCATCCAGGCCAACCTAACACCCAGCCCTGTCCAATCAACCAGACCATGGCACTAAGTGCCTCATCCAGTCTTTTCTTGAACACCTCGAGGGACGGTGACTCCACCACCTCCCTGGGCAGCCCATTCCAATGCCAATCACTCTTTCTGCCAACAACTTCCTCCTAGCATCCAGCCTAGACCTCCCCTGGCACAACTTGAGACTGTGCCCCCTTGGAATATTGAGAAGAAGACAGAGTATTTTTCCAAGCTATTCAAACTGGGTGACTGTGGAAGGCAGAGACACAATGTAATGCCTTTGCCAAGAGAAGCTATTAGTAAGCCGTTCTCCGGGGGTAGAAGCTGTCTGGTGAACCATTACACAAGCATTGGCACATCAGGAGAGTACACTTAGGCATGGGAGGGAATGGGAAATATGGGATGTGGGAGAGTGGCAGAATATGGCAGTCTAGATACAAATCTGGAGAAAAAGAAATGCATTTATTTCCTTGCACAAAAGCAATGTTAAAATCCCTAAGATTCCTCAGATACAAATGCTGGCTCTAAAAGTTACTCAGCACCGAGAAACCTGTAAGGAGGTGGCAATCCTTTCCTCACATGTTCAAATGCCTGTTGTATAGGTTAAATGTGACACCTTTCCTTGACTCTGGGACTTCCATGAGTGCTTTTATCTGCCAAGACTTGGTTGTGTTTCAGCCTGGAACTGTTTAGCTTCACCTGTATTTCTCAGCTCTTCATTGTGCAACTTCAGATGTGAGTTAGGTTACTGCTCTGAACACCTTCCATACTAGCTCCTTAGCAATCACATCAGATAGCAGTGGTTTTAAACTAGAATCATGGAATCAACCAGGTTGGAAGAGACCTCCAAGATCATCAGTCCAACCTAGCACCCAGCCCTAGCCAATCAATCAGACCATAGCACTAAGTGCCCCAACCAGGTTTTGCTTGAACACCTCCAGGCACAGCGACTCCACCACCTCCCTGGGCAGCCCATTCCAATGCCAATCACTCTCTCTGACAACAACTTCCTCCTAACATCCAGCCTAGACCTCCCCCAGCACAACTTCAGACTCTGTCCCCTCATTCTGTTGCTGCTTGCCTGGCAGAAGAGACCAACCCCACCTGGCTACAGCCTCCCTTCAGGGAGCTGCAGACAGCAATGAGGTCTGCCCTGAGCCTCCTCTTCTGCAGGCTGCACACCTCCAGCTCCTTCAGCCTCTCCTCACAGGGCTGTGCTCCAGGCCCCTCACCAGCCCTAGTGCCCTTCTCTGGACATCTTCCAGTACCTCAATATCTCTCTTGAATTGAGGAGCCCAGGACTGGACATAGCACTCAAGGTATGTCCTGACCAGTGCTGAGTGCAGGGGCAGAATAACCTCCCTTGTCCTGCTGGCCACATTGTTCATGTCAGGATGAGAGAGAAGGGTAGATTTCGATTGCACATCAGAAAGAAGTTCTTTACTGTGAGAGTGGTGAGACACTGGAATGGGTTGCCCAGAGATGTGGTTGAGGCCCCATCCCTGGAGACATTCAAGGTCAGGTTTGATGGGACTCAGAGCAATCTGACTGAGTTAAAGATGTCCCTGCTGACTGCAGTGGGTTGCACTGGATGACCTTTGAGGATTCCTTCCAACCCAATGCATCCTATGATTCGAAGACTCCTGCTAAAGTGTTAGAAGCTTTTTAACTGTCTTTGAAAATTAATATCCTGCCTCAATGATTCCAGCTGAGATTGAGCTACCTGAGTTTTTAATTCAGACCTATTCCCTATAAAGTCAATAGTAAAACCTCCATAGGCTTTTACAGAGCAGGGATTAGCAATACCATGCAGCTCAGTATTTTGTGAGTCAACAAAGTGATATGAGAAATAAAGAGGCCCTAGAATGTAATGCATGGGCAATAACCTGTCACAGAACAGGTTTCCTTACTTTAAACTATGTTAATTTAATGTAACTCAGTGAAACTCAACAGGGCGCTGGGCAACTTCACCTAGTTGAGGATGTCAACTGCTTACTGCAGAGGGGGATGGAGGTCTCTTCCAACTCAAACCATTCTATGATTTTATGAATCTACTTCTTACCCATAAAGCCAACAAATAGAATTAATGTATAGTTCATAAATACACTTACAAAGTTAATTACACTTTAACGTTACACATAATGCAAGAGAGATGTTGAGATGCTGGAAGGAAAGTTGTAGCCAGGTGGGGGTTGGTCTCTTCTCCCATGCAACCAACAATAGAACAGGAGGACAGAGTCTCAAGTTATGCCTTGGGAGGTATAGGCTGGATGTTAGAAGGGAGTTGTTGGCAGAGAGAGTGATTGGCATTGGAATGGGCTGCCCAGGGAGGTGGTGGAGTCCCTGTGCCTGGAGGTGTTCAAGAAAGACCTGGATGAGGCACTTAGTGCCATGGTCTGGTTGATTGTCTAGGGCTGGATGATCTTGGAGGTCTCTTCCAAGGTGGTTGATTCTATGGTCTAGTTGATTGGACAGGGCTGGGTGCTAGGTTGGACTGGATGATCTTGGAGGTCTCTTCCAATCTGGTTGATTCTATGGTTCTATGATTCTATGATATTGCTTTCCAGTCTGAGAACGAAGTAGAGCGATGTAATCTATCTGCCATGCTTCACCATATATGGATACTCAAAAGAACCCGGCCAAAAATACATCACTGCTTTCTTCAGGTTTCTTACTGCTTCTCTGTGAAGCAACATAAAAACTCTCCTAGAAATCCAAGGTGCAGCAGCAGTGTCTCATCATTTGTCTAAGTGTTCCATGTGCTGTATCTCTGACAGGTTTTGTTTTTCCTTTAAGGTGGCTTGCTGAGGACGAAAGCGACGGTCGCACCGCAGTGCACCTTTACCCACAGCAGCCTGCTGATTTCTGATGCCTTCTGTGTGTGCCACTTCTCCAAATTCATGCAGATTTGATTTACTTGTATTTTATAATTCTGGAGGTATTGTAATTACTCTGAAGGAATGTCAAAACAATGCATTAAAAGCATCACAGTAAATTAAACATGTCTAATGTGAACGCCGCCTTCCAATCCTATCAGAGCTGCTCAAGAACTTTGCATGACTGAAATGTAGAAAGCCAGAAATTTCCATCTGCAGCAGGGCTCTGTGGACTTGAGCTGAGCATTCACAACAGCAGGCATATGTAGTATGTACTCAAACAGGTTTGTTTCAGTAATAATTTGTGGGTAAGTAAACTTTAGGTCTTTGATCAAATCTGTCAATATTTATTAATTTGATAAATCTGTTTGGATGTCAACATTTAGTTAAGTTTAGATTTTCTTGAAGTAAATTTCCAAACAAGCTGCACAACTCTTCAGCTTTACCCATTTATTGCTTCCTTTTTCTATGAGAGCATAACAGTGAGTAATAAAGAATTTGTTATTCAGGAGTTCACCTTGTGTCAGCAAGCCTCCCACTGACATTTGATTGTAAAATCTTGTTGCTGAGCCAGAACTTCAGCTGAGAACCTTTAGATCCGAAGGGTCTCTTAAGAGAGGCTGTTATCAGTAACGTTGCAATAGCTCACTGGCAGGCTTAGGCAGCTCCCTGCTCAGCTGGATGACTTCTGCAGTGCCCAGTCTTAGCCATCTCACAGCTTTTCAGTGTTCTTCATGTGCATGCCTTCACTTTCAAAAAAACAAAGCCAAATTACATTGAAAATGTGCAATCAGTTGATACATATTTAGCTATAATGTTTGGTTTGGTAGGATCTTATTTAGCTATAATGCACAATGTTTGTTTTAGTAGGCTCTTATTTAGCTATAATGCACAATGTTTGGTTTGGCAGGCTTTTATTTAGCTCTAATGCACAATGTTTGGTTTGGTAGGCTCTTATTCAGCTATAATGCACAATGTTTGGTTTGGTAGGCTCTTATTCAGCTCTAATGCACAAAGTTTGGTTTGGTAGGCTCTTATTCAGCTCTAATGCACAATGTTTGTTTTAGTAGGCTCTTATTTAGCTATAATGCACAAAGTTTGGTTTGGTAGGCTCTTATTCAGCTATAATGCACAATGTTTGGCTGGGTAGGCTTTGCCAATGCCAGAAGTCAGGAAGGGGTTAGGATGCAGATAAGTCTGCATTGAAGTCATGACTTGCACATCACCCAAACTTTCATGTGTGTGATCAGAATACAAATGTTGTGTGCAAGCGACATAGGGCATTTGTCTGCATAATCAAAGGCTCTGCATTTAGCATCTCCAAAATC
Source organism: Tricholaema leucomelas (assembly GCA_013400475.1). Classification (NCBI taxonomy): domain Eukaryota; kingdom Metazoa; phylum Chordata; class Aves; order Piciformes; family Lybiidae; genus Tricholaema lacrymosa; species Tricholaema leucomelas. Next base: position 108,168 of record WAAF01001743.1, read on the forward strand.
TGTATGAAGAGCTGAATTTTAGACCTGTTTCAAGGCTCTACCATGTTCTGCAGCAGCAATGTGTTTTCTATAATTAAAACAATTAAACAAGTTTCTGACCTGTGCAGATGAAACATTGTCCAGCTGTCTTTTTAGTATGTCCAACAATGATTTAACTCATATTGTTCTATGACTGTTGCCCAAAATCTGTGTAGGGGATGAGATTCCAGTGGATAGTTTGACATAAGAAAATAATAAGCACATATGGTTGGTCTTGGCAGGTAATTTCAGTTTTATCTACTTTCTGTGTCACCAAAGGGAGAACTAATGTTAAGGTGTGGATGTGATGAGTGAGAAATGAAACAGAGTCAGTTTTTTGTACAAGTGCTCTTTTTGCTCAAGCTGGGGTGGATTTGAAGTGGTGTCCCCAGAGCTCACAGTTCACTTTATTTAGTATCAGTATTCATTACACTGAAGCACTTTGTTGTGATCTATTATGTGATTTGCTTTGTTATTATGTCTTTCATTAATAGTTGGTCATACTATCTCTCTTTGATGCCATTTCATAGAATCATAGAATCAACCAGGTTGGAAGAGACCTCCAAGATCATCCAGTCCAACCTAGCACCCAGCCCTATCCAGTCAACTAAACCATGGCACTAAGTGCCTCATCCAGTCTTTTCTTGAACACCTCCAGGGATGGTGACTCCACCACCTCTCTGGGCAGCCCAATCCAATGGCAAATCACTGTCTCTGTCAAGATCTTCCTCTCAACATCCAACCTATACATCCCCTGGCACAACTTGAGACTGTTGTCCTAATTTACTGTTATTCACAGGTATCACAATGATCATTAGTTGGCTGTTGCTGGTTAAGGTAGGATCCTTCTCCTCAAAATAATATATTATCCCTTCCTCCATTGTTGAGATTATTTTCAAAGAAGGATAAATTGATTGTCTATTTTTTTTTCCACTCCACCAAGTCAGAAGAAAAAAGAAAATTCAAGTCAAAATTCAAGTCAAAAGAAAAAAGAAAATTTCTGATTTATCAAGTGTAGATAATGGCTTCCTAATCCATTTCTCGTTACCAACAGTGAACATTCTCCTTCAGCAGCTGCCTTCCATATTTGAAAACTATTTTCTTTACCTATAAAGTGTACAGGTCAGGTTTTGGACTTGCTTCCTTAGATGCAAAACCATCTAAACAACTCTACCTTTTCATTAACAGGACCACCACAGCAGACAGCTTCATGTGAAGCATATCAAGGGCCCTTGCAGCAGGTACTACCAAGAAATTACACTTTGGTAAGAAAACCTGAAATACCCTAAAAATCCCCTTCTGAGGTCTGGCATGGAAAACATCCCATTTAACATATTTAGCTCGTGACTTAGTGCCAAACCCCAAACTTGCCTCTCCCTCCTGGCATGCAGTGATGTCTGCTGTGTTTGGCACAGAAGTCACTTAATCTCTGTCCCTTGCAAGTGGGATGATTTTTGGACAGCATGGCTGGCCAGTGACAAAGACATGACAGAGGTGCCACCTCGTGTGCACTCTGCCGTTGCTGCACAGCAAGGGTGCTACCTTGCTGGTTTGCTCCCAGCACCTGCCCTGCCTGTGAAAAGCCTGGGCAGATACTGACACCACTAATGCCTCCACAGGGAAGAGAGATGTAGCATGGAAAAGAGACTGCCTGGGTCAGTGAGTAATCCAGGCGTTTGGGAGCCTTGGAAGGAGCAGTGAGATAACTCAGCTGGAAGATGCAAAGCTGTAGAGGAGAGGAGGGTTTGATGTCTGCTGTCTCTCCCTGCTGTATCCTGACCTTGAAGATCTGTGTGAGAGGGGAGTGAGTAGAGGATTTTGCTGTTCTGATGCTTTCTTCATTCTCCTCTATTTTTCTTTCTTCTTTTTCTTTTTCTTCTTCTTCTTCTTCTTCTTCTTCTTCTTCTTCTTATTATTATTGGACATTTAAGTTTGCACTGCAGAGGAATCCTGGAGCTGGAAGGTAAAATACAGACTCTGAAGACTATAACATAGACTGTTAGACTTAACAGAGTCTGAAAATGTCCATTAAACATCCAGCATTAGTTAACTCAATCTTTTTTTTCCTTATCCACATCTCCCAATCTGCATTTGTACATATTATGAGGTTGATCCAAGTGAAATATTTCTGTCAATTTAAGCCCTTTAGTGTGTCAATTTCTTTTGCTGATGACAAGGATTTGGAAAAAAAAATATGCACAGCCATGTTCTGACTGGCTCATAGGAACATTTCATATTCTCTCAGCAACTCACAAGTATTGTTTTGCTGAAATTCATCACACAAAAGAAAGAATTTCCTTCTCTCAACTACATATCATAGAATCAAGCAGGTTTGAAGAGACCTCCAAGATCATCCAGCCCAACCTAGCACCCAGCCCTAGCCAATCAACCAGACCATGGCACTAAGTGCCTCATCCTGTCTCTTCTTGAACAACTCCAGGGATGATGACTCCACCACCTCCCTCGGCAGCCTATTCCAATGCCAATCACTCTCTCTGACAACAACTTCCTCCTAACATCCAGCCTAGACCTCCCCTGGCACAACTTGAGACTGTGTCTCCTTGTTCTGTTGCTGCTTGCCTGGCAGAAGAGACCAACCCCCACCTGGCTACAGCCTCCCTTCAGGTAGTTGTAGACAGCAATGAGCTCTGCCCTGAGCATCCTCTTCTGCAGGCTGCACACCCCCAGCTCCCTCAGCCTCTCCTCACAGGGCTGTGCTCCAGGCCCCTCACAGCTTTGTCGCCCTCCTGTGGACACCTTCCAGCACCTCAACATCTCTCTTGAATTGAGGAGTCCAGAATTGGACACAGCACTCAAGTCGTGGCCTGAGCAGTGCTGAGCACAGGGGCAGAAGAACCTCCCTTGTCCTGCTGGCCACACTGCTCCTGAGCCAGGCCAGGATGCCATTTGCTCTCTTGCCCACCTGGGCACACTGCTGCCTCATCTTCAGCTCCTCTCTCCCAGCACCCCCAGGTCCTCTCTCCTTGGCTGCTCTCCAGCCACAATTATATTGCACCTATCCATCCTGTAGTCTGTCAGTTGTGGAAAAGTAAGAAGAATGAGAAGAATAAGAAAAAAAGATGAGCCAAGTGTTCCTTTGGGTTCCTTTAGAAGACTTGGATGAACACCATTTACTCTTGTTGAGTTGTTAGTATTTATTAACGTGTTTGCTAATAGATTCTGCACACACAGCAATTTAAATGGTCCCCTGGTGGTCTCCTTGAAGGAAAGGTGTAGTCTGTAAAAGCTCATAAACTCTTCCTGAGCAGTGCAAAGCAGTGTCACACCTTTCTGTGCTGCAGCTGGAGGTCTCTTCCAACCTGGTTGATTCTATGAATCCTTTCACAATTCTTTCTCTTGGCTCGAGTTAATTTTTAGTGGATGGACCAAGAAGATGGAAGAAAAGAGGACTCTTAATTTTCTTCTTCAAACCTTGGAAAATTCTTTATTACATCTTAAGTAGAGTGTTGTGGGGCATGTTAATATCCCCTTAGGCACTGCATGAGTGCTTTTCCCATTTATCATCAAATGTGATGTGTTTGCTCTGTTACTGCAAGCACAGTGGCAGTGAAAGAGTTGTCAGTGTTGTAGGAAACCTGGTTGCAAGCTCTGTCTTCCTGTGATGTCTTCCCATCTGTCTGTGTCTTCTGCTGTCATTCCTTACATATTTATGCCTATCTTTGACTACGTTTTTAAACACATTCCAGGAAGCAACATGAAAGGTAACTGGCATCCATTTCTAAATAACAAATGTCAATTTCAGTTTAATCTTTCAAACATTCTAAGAAATCATTTCTGCTTTCATACATAATCTTGAAAATCCATATGCTGTCATCAAAGCAGAGCTGGCCTCAGTCATTCTGGTTGCTTCAACCTGGGGCTTATTTATTTATCTATTTGGAGCTTACAACTGAGCATATTTACATGTTTCTAATGTTTAGGCATTCTGGAAATATAATGAAAGAAACCACAGCTCCAATTCACCATGAAATGTAAATATGTGCCTAAAATCTAAGTCTGTGCCTAAACCATAAGTACATAAACAGTCTCATTAAGTATGATTTATAGGCTGCTGAAAGTGAGGGTTTAGTTTTCCAGCCCATCAATCCCTCTCCCTTAATCCCTTTCTTTTTCCCTTTGGGAAGGGAGAGGGATTCAGAGAGAGCATCTGTCACTTGTTTAGTGGCCAGCCCAATCCTGGCCCTTTTAATAGATAATATTTAAATATTATCTATTTAAATAATTTCTGAAAGCAGGGAACATTCCAGAGTCAGCTTTGTAACTGTAGGAGTGAGCTCACCTATGGAGATACTTGATTCAAGATTCCATAGAATGATAGAATCATTTAGGTTGGAAGGGACCTCAAGGATCATCCAGCTCCAACCCCCTGCCATAGGCAGGGACACCTCCCACTAGAGCAGACTGCTCAAGGCCTCATCCAGCCTGGCCTTAAACGCCTCCAGGAAGGAAGTATCCACAACGTCCCTGGGCAACCCATTCCAGTGTCTTACCACCCTCACTGTAAAGAACTTCCTCCTAACATCCAGTCCAAATCTCCCCTCTTGTAGTTTAAACCCATTCCCCCTCGTCCTGACATTACCAGACCTTGTCAATAGTCCCTCCCCAGCCTTCCTGTAGGCTCCCTTCAGATACTGCAAAGCCACTATAAGGTCTCTTTGAAGCCTTCTCTTCTCCAGGCTGCAGAGCCCCAACTCTCTCAGCCTGTCCTCATAGCAGAGCTGCTGCAGCCCTCTGAGCATCTTTGTGGCTCTCCTCTGGACTGGCTCCAGCATTTTCATGTCCTTCTTGTGTTGGGGGCTTGGAAATGTTTCTATGTGAATCTAGGTGAATCTCAAGCTAAACCAAGTAAGCTGCAGCTGTTTATATCTATTATGTGTTACAAATATATAGCATTTTAATATCAATATTCTAGAGTGTACCAATCTACCAAGGTGTTTTTGCTGTCTGCTTATGGTGAGTTGCTGCAATATTGGTTTCATTGATAGGAAATTCCTGCTCCCTTCACAGTGGAGTATCTCAGTTCAGAGGATGTATTTGTGAATGAAGTTATTTGGGCAAAAAGGCAAATAAGAACTGTAGTATGTAAATATCAAACCTACAGCCTAAGTTGCAGCTTCCACTGACACATGAGTGCATAGTTTAAATGGGAATCCATGGAAAACATCTAAAACTTGTGTATGTTTTGTAGAATAGCTCTCACTTGCTGTATCTAAAGAGACTGCACATGCATATGTGCCTGAGGGTACTGTTTTATCATAGAAAAGTAGTTACAGTCAGAAGTATGGAAGAAATGGTACAGAGATTGTGTCAGAGTGAATGAGAACATAGATGTTCATCAGTCTCCATCAGGTCACCCCAGCTTTAGGTCATGCACATCAAGGCAGAGAGAAGCACGCTGCAGGAAAAGTATAGAAGGTAGTTAGAAAAGGGAAATGAAAGGGGGAGTGAGAGGAAGGGAAAGGGGAAAAGGGGGGAGAACAAGGAAAAGGAAGAAAAGGAAAAGGAAATCTGCTAGGAGGTTCACCAGATCTTCTGTAAGAAGTCATAAGAGCACTCCTTATGATGCAGGACTTCGTTTATCTCTAAGGGCAGCTCCTCAGGAGCTCTGCTTGGCAGGAGACACCAGCCTGTTGCAAACCCAGCCAGGACAGCAGAGTTCTGCACAGCTCCCCAAAGGACAGTGTAGGCAAGGCAGTTTTTTGAGCCAAATTACTACCATCAAGTGACAAATCCAGATACAATGAACTCATTTTAATACTTCAGGTATGCAGAGCTGGAAGAAAATGCAGAAACATGAAGCACCAAACTCTCATTGCCAGGAGTATTATCAAACAAAAGAAGATAGATTCAGAAATCCTTTGGAATGAGCACAGACCTGTAGAGTATAATGAACTTCCAGTGGTGAAGAGAGACACCTACAAGCAAGAGCTTGAGTGCATTTTGATAAGGCAGTCTACACAACATCACTGAAGAAGACTGGGGAAAACATCATCATTAGGAACCTGAAGAAACAGAAAATACTTCAAAGGTAAGAGGACAATAGAAGTATTCCTAAAGTAGACAAAGGTGAGATGATATTGTAAGAGGACAGCAAGGAAATAGGAGCTGTAAGTCAGAACAAAGCAAAAGCAGTATTTGTGGGACCCATTAAAATGTTTTCTTTAAAGGTGGAGGAAAAGAAAGCCAGGAATGAAATCTCCTTCAGAGAACAAAATAGCTTTACATGAGAAATGAATGTGGCTGTACTCCATTTATGAAATACATATTGGTGTCTTTGATCACAATTTTGCCCTTCTATTATATGTTGTAATTAATAATTTCTGAGGGTTAGTGACAACACTGCCTTGCTGAATGCACACTGGTTTGTACACTGGGTGTACACAAACTCTTCTGGCCCTCATACAACTCCATAGAAGCTGTCCCAGTCTAACAAAAGGGAGATTTGGTTCTGTTGGAAGACATCTCTTGGAAACAATTTGTTCATATTATTACATATTATTTGGGATCCTTTCCATTTGTTATCTCTTAGGTGAGAAAACAATACAGAAGGCATTCCTCTGGATGTATCAAACAGCTTCAAATTTCAGTTTAAATGTTCATCCATTGCACTGCCTTCATTGAACTGACAGCTATTGTCTACCTGAAAATCAGTCCCTTTGTGAATGCAACAGAGGCTGAATTCCAAGAGAAAATTAAACCAAAGAAACAGGAAGGGAGAGAGGAAGGTAAAACTCTCACCATCACAACAAAATGTCTGGCAAACAGAGTACCTTTCAGATTTGCAGGTCTGGTCTAAAGCCTACTGTGGCTATCTGGAGTCCTCCTGGATGATCAATTCCTTTGGTCAAGCTCTGCCCCTGAGTGAAGTGACTGAGGGTAAATATGCTAGAAAATCTGTCCCACATCTGGGGCAGAGAGGGGAGGATGTCAGGACACTTGACCCCAGCAGTTACTTTCTCCAAGCTGGCTAGCAGTGAGGTAGCCTTCAGGAGGCTACCAAGACAGTCTAATCTAGACTGAGACACCATTTATGTTCTTCAGTATCTACTGCACTGCTCAGAGGCACTTTCTGCCCTTTTAGTATGCTGGACCTTGATCTCTCTTCTATTCCATCCTGAATCTGACACCTTGGAGTTACTCTCTCACTCCACCCCCTGTCCAAGCAGTTTAGGATTTCAGCTCTAGGAGCACAGTTGTTCCCCCACTATGACTCATGCATCGCAGTATGACCTCCATTACACATTGGAGGCAACTTTCAGACCTGGATATGTCAAACAGACTCCATTCAAGTAACTTAAAAGTGCACACTGAACCATTTTATTAAAGATGTACCCATAAATAGAATAACACTAGAAACTTGTTGATATATATAAACCACTAACTTGCAGCTAAATTAGCTTCACTATTAAGCACCTTCTCTGCTAATCTGAGGTGAATATATTGTATTAGATACAGGTGATGACAGTTATTAAATGATGCCCTGAGAAAGAAGCAATTTGCAGTGAAAGTCTAGGGCAATAAAAACTACATGGGTTGTAGAGAGAGCAAAATTAATCTGGGGTTACTAAAGGAACAGACATAAAGGTGCAGCCATGCCACTGAAGCAGAGCCTCAGAGCAAATGTGTGTTATTTAAGAACCATTACGTGATGATGTAACTAAAGGCTCCTGTAATGTGTGATTTGTACAACGTAACGAGCCACATGAGGTTTATAGGTGCTCCTCACCTTTCCAAGTTTGATTTTGGTGTGCTCAGCACTCTTTGAACCATACAGGAACGTATTCCATAGTCTTTTCCTGGAATCTGGGGTACAAGTCATTTCCAAAAGGCAATTTTATACTTACCATGTACATTTGAGAGTTAGAAGGCAGATTTTTAAGCTGTCCATGTGACTTCTCTTTAATTAATGAAGTCTCAGAGGCTATATTTAGTCACATATCTTAACGTAACAGTGCCCTATCAGAGTCTCACTGGCACTCCTATTAGGATATTCCAGCAATGTGGCTGAACTACCTCACGGCTCTATTTTAAGGAAGGAGAAGGCAGGCTTAGAAAATATTCTAGAGGCAAAGGGAATCTAAGTAAAGTCAATTGGTTCCTCACCCAGTGAGTTTGGAAGTGCAGGAGGGCAGAAGCACCGAGACTGGATGGGTAGGTGGGTGGCAAATGCCCACCCCCCCCGCATCTCGAGCTCTGTGCCCGGCAGCTGCTCCTCGCGTCCCGGTAACTCCTAGGGGCAGAGCGATGCTGGTCTTCGGAGACCAAGCAGCCGCCATACGCCCGTGTTTGGCGTGCCGGGCTCGCACTCGGGGTCTGGGCTCCTGCAAGGAGCAGTCACCACCTCCGCCCGGAACGGGTGGGCTTCCCCAGCCCTCAGTCTCTGCAGCTGAAGTTCAGGTCTACAACCGGGGCCATTCTTTCCATCGACGGTCCCTGGCCGCGCTCCGGGGGCAGTCGGAGCTGCGGGGAAAGGGGCGGGGGCGTGGGGCGTGGAAAGGCGTCGTGAGTTCGCCCTGTGAATTTTCTGCATAAAATGAGATTTCTCCCGGTGGCGGAATCAAACGGTGTCTCCTCACCTTCCCCCAAACGCCTCCGAGGAAACGTGAGTCACTGCATCATCCCAGCACCGCACCGAGCTGCCGCGTTCCGCAAAGTTCGGACAACTACGGCGCCGTTTCCTACGGGACGGCTGAGGCTCTGTCCACCCGCCCCGGACTCGCCATCTCCGTGGGTCAGGGCAGCTACGCGGGTACCGGACGGTGGCTCCCGCTCTGCCCATCGGACGTTACAGCTGGGCATTACCGCCGGTACCAGCTCCGTCACCGCGCTCCCTCCGCTCCGAGGACCCCAGAGGCGCCACCGCCCTCCTGACCCGCCCCGTCCGCATCCGCCGACGGGGGACACTCGCCCCAAACCGCTCCGAGGACACGAGTGGGGCAGAGAAAGGCAATAGAGCCGGCGACAGCGCCGCGCCCCCTCCCGCGTCCCCAGGGGGCACCGGCCACACCCCGCCTCTGCCTGCCGACCTGCTCCCTCGTCCCGCAGAGCTGCCGCCTCCCCTCCGCCTAAGTCGCTGCCGCCCCACCTCCCCCTGCCGGGCAGCCGCGCCACCACCTCCCCCGCCGCTGCCGCCGCAGGACCGCGCTCCGCACCCCCGGGGCAGCGCCGGACCCCTTCCTCCCGGCTGCCGAGCGCCCCCTTCCCCGCCCCTGCGCCAATGCCGGTGCCGGTGGCGGGCGGGGGGCGGCGGCAGCGAGGGAAGAGGGATGAGGTCATCCTCTTTCCCGGCGTCAGTCAGCTGGGTGGTGGCAGCGGCGGGTGCGGGCAGGGGCGGGCGCGGAGGCGGGGGCGGGATGCGCTGCTCCGGGCAGCGCTGCCCTGCCTGCTCCCGGCTCGGGCAGAGCGCGGCGGCGGCCCCGGCACCGCCGGCCCCCGCGGAGACGACAGTGGCGGCGGCAGGGCGGGCGGGCTGAGCGGGGCTCCCCGCAGGCAGGCGGCGCTGCGGGTGCGGCCGCCGCGGAGGAGCCGCCGGCGGGCGCACAGCCCGGCGCGGAGCTGGGAGAGAGAGAGGGGACGCGGGGAGCGGCGGCTCCGCGGCGGCTGCGGCGGCGGAGGGCGGGAGGCAGGAGGAGGAGGAGCAGGGGGAGGCGCGGGATAAAGGAGCGCTCGCTGCTCCCGCTCGCTCTCCGGCGGGGCTGAGGGAGGCATCATGGCCGCGAAGTCGGACGGGCGGCGGAAGATGAAGAAGGGCGGCGAGGTGGCGTTCACGCCGCTGCAGAACTCCGAGCACTCGGGCTCTGTGCAGGCGCTGGCCTCGGGACTGCCCGCCGGCGCCGGGCCGGGTGGTGGCAGCGACGACGACGAGGCGCCCGGGGGCGGGTGCTGCAGCGGCGGCGGCGGCGGGGACGGCTCGGGCGGCGGCTCCCGTTGCTGCTGCTGCTGCTGCTGCGGCGGCGGCAGAGGAGGAGACGGCGGCGGGGGCGGCGGCGGGGGCTCCCGGGGCTCGGGCGGGGGCTCGTCCTCCTTGTGCCTGCGGCTGGGCAGGGAGCAGCGGCGTTACTCGCTGTGGGACTGCCTCTGGATCCTGGCCGCCCTGGCCGTGTACTTCGCGGACGTGGGCACCGACATCTGGCTGGCGGTCGACTACTACCTGCGGGGCCAGCGCTGGTGGTTCGGGCTCACGCTCTTCTTCGTGCTGCTGGGCTCGCTCTCCGTACAGGTCTTCAGCTTCCGCTGGTTCGCGCACGACTTCAGCACCGAGGACAGCGCGGCCGCCGCCGCCGGGCACTGCCCCGCCGCCGAGAGTAAGCTGCTGGTGAGCAGCGGTTCGGCGGCCGCGGACATCGACGCCGCTCGCCCGTGCACGCCGCAGCGGCAGGCGTCCACCGCCAGCAAGAGCAACGCCACGAACAGCAGCAGCAACGGCAGCAGCAACGCTGCCGGTAGCGGCCCCGCCGGTGCCCGTGCCGGCAGGTCGGCGTCCTGCGCCTTCTGCATCTGGCTCCTGCAGTCGCTGGTCCACGTCCTGCAGCTCGGGCAGGTCTGGAGGTGAGGAGCGGGGAGGGTGGGATCGGGGACGGCAGTCCCTCGCTGTGGGGCGGGACTGAGCACTGCGAGCGGCAGCCTGGCTCTCCCCGGGGTTCCTTCTCGGGACGGAGCCGGATTGTGACGGCGGGGGCTCGTAGGTGGCCCCGATAGTGGAGTGGCCCGCCCCGTCGAGGGGAGCCCTGCCGGGTCCTGCTCAGCTCCGGCGGCCGCTGTCCGACTGACGAGAGATCTCCCAAAACTTAGCCTGTGCCAGGGGCTGAGCGAAAGAAGGGAAGAGGCGGGGAGAGGGGGAATACCCCGACAACGTGCGTCTCCCGGTCTCTTTACATGCGGCTAGGACAGCGTGGTCACCAGCAGGGAACTTCACCGGCAGCGCGGAGTTACTTCGCAGGAACTGTTAGTGAACAGCTCGTTGCAGTGCTTGCGTGTCTGCGGGTAAATGTTCTGCGTGCAGATCGCTCCCGGCTACGTGTATGCATTTGCCATATATGTGATACAGTAATGTCTTCGGATTCAAACTTCTGAGCTCCTGCTCTCAAAGCCAGTCGCAGGCAACGTCATGCGCGTTACGGAAAGGGTGTGCTCAAGTGGGTTGTGGAAGGTGCTTGGTGAAAAGGGAGATGACATCATAGTTTGCAAAAAAGTAATGTTTTCCTCTCTTCTAAGCACGTTTCCAGGAAAGGTTTACAAGGAGGCCCTAATGCTCTGCAAATACATTTAGTGCTGCCTGGAAACTGCAGAGTTCAGAATGCAGAGTGGATAAAGGGTAAAATGTCTACTTAAAGTTGTGGAAGAGACATGCTGTGTTGAAGAAGGTCATGCAGTAGGGCAGTGTACTAAAGGAACAGCTGAAAATGCTGAGGGGGTTTCTTCTCTGGTGGGTGGAAAGGTATTTTTTCAGGCTTCTCCTCCAGAATCACTAGTTTTTCACCGTTTTTTCATTAGAGTTTAATTCAGACCTTTACTCTCTATTACTGCAGTATCTGGTACAGCTCATTTCTGCTTGTGTCCTTTAAGCATCAAGGAAGCCCTACTGCTGCTAGATAATAGACTGAAGATCTTGGGTTGCCATATCTATGTGTCTTTCAGTTTCCAGATTTGTTGGTTTGTTAAAAAAATGCCCTTCTATAGAGTTGTGAAGCTAACTCCTGGTTAGAGATGTGCTTGATGTGAACCATGGTGTAACTTGAGAGAGAGGCAGAACTTTGAACAAAAAGCCTTGGTTTGTTCTGTCTCTTGTGTGCTTGGATGCTCTACCTCCACAGCTGAGCAAAAATTAGATGTGGGACTTGCTGAATGAGAGGGTTTTATGTAAAATTTAGTCCTGATGCTGCAGAAGAGTAGGCAGAAGAGTAGGTGCAATGGCTCAAATTATACACAGAAATTCATGTTGGTAGTCATCCACATAGAAGAGAATCAAGTCTGTGTCGTGCAGAGTGGCACAAGAGAGTTTTGCAAAGTCTGGTGTCACGACTCTGTGTTGGAGGACACGTGGAGCAGGGCTTTGGGTGGAGCAGGGTCTGAGCCCATATTGTGCAGCACTTCTGCCAGATGAGGTGGCTGGCATTTAGAGCTCTCCAGCTGCTTGCTTTTCCATGAAGCATCATCTCTTCCAACATAAGAGCAGCTTTTTGCAGGAGCACCTAGTCCTCTAAACCTGGCTGAGTCTCTTTTGATCACAGGTAGCTTTTCTTCGTATTTTATGTGTAGGAGCACAAGACCTCTAGAACAATTAAACTGACAAGGCCTGTTAGGACATGATTTAGGTTTTAACCTGTCAGGCATTTTTTCTTTACAGTGAAACAGCCACAGAATTGTTTTTGTGTCAGTAACTTAGTGGTTATTTGGTTGCATTTTTCACCAATACAGAAATCATAGGGTCACTTGTATGTAGTCTTGCACATCAGCACTTCATAACTGATTAAAGTGACTTCATTTTAATTCCCTAGGTATATTCCTCATAAGGGAGAGCCTTTGGAGTCATTTAAAACTAATAATCAGCAGCAAAAAGGAGAGGTCACATCAGAAACTCTGTGCATAAATGTGGCATCACAACTGACATGATCTGTGGAAATTTTCTGGAGAGTGGAGCTCTCACACTTAATAATCCCAAACTTCTGATCCACAGTGTAACATCTGCACTGACCTGAGCAAGCATCTGCTGAGTGTTTAGCCTAGAGGATGATCTGAAGTGTTTTCCAGATGCACGTGTTTGGATGCAGGAGTCCTTCTCTGACACAGCTAAACAAACCACGCTGGCTGTACTGGCAGTGCTGGGGGCACTGTCCCCACAGCTGACAAAACCCGTGTTACCCTTTATTCTCTGCCTCTCTGTGTGTGTGTTTCCTCTCAGCTCTCAGCTTCTCCTTTTCTTTCGGTCCTGGTGAAAGCTCTCCTAGAACTACAGTTAAGTTTTCTGTTACTTACTATGTTGAATTCCCCTCAAGCCGATACAACAAGAGCGTTTCTGCTGATTTCTGCTGGTTTTCTGTCAAGAGCAAGCCCTGGGTGTAAGAAGTGAGGTTTTACACAAGGGTATCAGGGAATAAGAGCTTTGCTTGTACCAGATTCTTAATACAATGAGCTTGATGCTCATTCTGCTTTCCTTTGGCATTTGCTATCTGCTACCTCCTCTTAAACTGTCGAATTGATTCTTGAGGTCTCAGTTTGCTTTTATTTGTCCTATTGCCAAAGATTCTGGGGACGTTTAAGGAAGCCATCCTGAGGAACCCCTGAGGAGGTACAACTGGCAGTGTCAGTGTTCTTGGAGTGAAAAAAAAAAGAAAATGGAAAAGTTGAGGGGAGGTGTTTAGCAATTAGGTTTGTTAGGATGAGTTTTAACAATTGCAAAGCTTTTTTTTTTCCTTGCTTTACTTTCAAGATTACTTTTTTTGTTTACAAATACACTTGAAAGCCAGATCATTGAGTATGATAGGTTGGAGTGGATGGTCTTGGAGGTCNGCTAATGGGAAATGAATGAAGTCTTTAATGTGGCATGGAACAATGCTGGAAATAAGCAATCTCAAATCACTGAGTCTTTTCCCCTGGAGCATAAAGAAGGGGAACTGCAGGAGCAGCTAAACTGCCAATCAATTCTGAATGAAGATGTGTCTTTTATTGATTTTAAAATAGCTATAACCTTCCCTCACCTCCCCCTCCCCCCTCATTCTAGAAGATGGAATTCTTCCATTCTGAATAAGTATATAACTACATTGGGGCTTGTTTAGGGGGTTGGATGCTCACAGCCTGATAACGCTGCCCCTCAGTTAAAATTCCCAGTGAAGTCTCTGAGGAGTTGCTTGCCACAGCTGAGTGCAGATCCTAAGCCTTTGTTGGCAGCTAATTTCATATTAAAATATGATCACTGATGAGGTTCTGCCTCCAGAGACAGTTACAGATATGTTTCCTTACCTGTACTTTCAGTGAGTTCTGCTTCTTGCCAATATATTGGCATGGTGTGATTGATTGGACAGGGCTGGGTTGGACTGGATTGGACAGGTTTCTAGGTTGGACTGGATGATCTTGGAGCTATGAATTACTTCTGATTGTGGAGGAAGAAGGAATAGAAGGGACTCTTTTGGGTTTGGGGTTTTGGTTGGGTTTTGGTTGGTTGGGTTTTTTTTACACATATGTGTGTGTGTAGATATATATATNTGGATGCTCACAGCCTGATAACGCTGCCCCTCAGTTAAAATTCCCAGTGAAGTCTCTGAGGAGTTGCTTGCCACAGCTGAGTGCAGATCCTAAGCCTTTGTTGGCAGCTAATTTCATATTAAAATATGATCACTGATGAGGTTCTGCCTCCAGAGACAGTTACAGATATGTTTCCTTACCTGTACTTTCAGTGAGTTCTGCTTCTTGCCAATATATTGGCATGGTGTGATTGATTGGACAGGGCTGGGTTGGACTGGATTGGACAGGTTTCTAGGTTGGACTGGATGATCTTGGAGGTCTCTTCTAACCTGGATGATTCTATGATTCTATGTAAGTGGCACTATGGAGCCCTGTTCTTCCAGGTAGGTGCTGTGAGAAGACTCAGACTGTTATTATCAGGCTCTGGGGAGTATATGTAATGTGCAGGGTCTTTGTATTTCATTGACAGGAAAAAAGGGAATTGATAGTTTGTAAGGACTATGTAGAGATATATGGGCCAGTAGGGCTCAGATAAACTCTTGCCCTTTGAGCCTGGCATAAGAATATGTAAACATTTTCCTTGGGCATCCCTTTGATTCCCATTCCTTAAGCTTCCTAGGCTTAGCCCTGGCTTTCAGATCCCAGGGTGGATAGCAGGACTTGGTGACTGGATGCCAGAGATAAGAGTGTTCACTATGGAGCTGGTCCATTTCCTTGAAAACGTTTTCTTTTTTTCTGGTTGAAGGTTCTCTGAGCTGGCAGGGCTGGAAAGCTACACTTCTGAAGCTGGGAAAAGGGGTCCTGAGAGCCAGCCCTGAGTGGGGCATGGGCTGTGTGTAACTGAGTGGGCAAGAGGAGAAGATTGGAAGGCTCAGTGGTGCCCCTCTGGTAGTGTCTGGAAAGCAAGAAGTAACTCTCCAGGGCAAGTGTTGTGCCTTGTAGGGGACTGGCATGAGCAGGCTGCCTTGGTGCTCGAAGTGCTTGGAGGTTCCCACAGTGGCTGTCATTTTGTCTGAAAGGCTGCAGCTGAAATGCCTGAGAGGGAGCTGTCAAGTTTCTGTAGCCAAGGCCAGAGGAAGGTTGAATCACTGGGAAAAAAAAAAAAAAAAGATGACTGGAAATTAGTTGTTAGAATTATTTCTGGGTAGCTGCAATGATAGTGAGATGATTAAGTATATCCCTCTCAACAGATTGAGGGGTTTTGGCTGAGATTTGCTAGCTGTGTGTGGGACCCACCTAGAGAAGGAGGAGAATGCAGCATGTTAATCCCTGGTCCTTCTGGGGGAGGTATCTATTCCCTGGGAAGCGATGGTCTGGTTCCCTGAGAAATGATGATCTTGTTCCCTGAGAGCTGATGCTGTGATTTGGCTGTATCTCTTCATGTGTAATGCTAAGAAATCATTCTCTTCCTTCTACTTCCTGGCTTTTGTTTGGAAAAAAATCCATAGAATTGGAGGAGCATTGTGGAGGTGATGCTGAATTCTGGAAGCAGTGTGATTTGCAGCCCCTGTGGTGCCTTGTGAAAGCATTTTGCACAGGGCTGGATCATCTGCCAAAGAAATATCATTGCTTCACCTCTGCCATCAGTTGATGCTCCTCTAATTCCCAAGAAACCAAAGAGAAACAGTGTCTGCAGCGTGTATGGGAAGTCCTGATGACTTCCACAGGTGCTCACTCTTAATCATGACTTGGCTTCTAAGCTGGAACTGTCAGCAGGGTAGCACAAACACAGAAAAATGTCATCAGTCTTTAGATCATCTCAACGACATCCCTGAACAGGTTAATTTGTTCTCCCACTTTTGCTCTAGGTAGTGGTTTGGACACTTTTTCCAGCTGTAGTTGAATAGTTCCAGTGTAAGTTAGGCGGTCAATAATTCCAGCTGCCATTAGACTTCACACTGAGATGTGATAATATCTTGAGCTGACACCAGTTTTTTTCTCTCTGTTTTGAAATCTGTCAGATAATTTGTCACATTGAGTCCAAATTTATGAATCATAGCCGTTTCCTAGACAAGATTATTGCATATCCTCCCCATCTGTCTCTTGGTGTAGCAAAATGCTACCACTCAGCAATACCATATTTTTTTTACTGAGTTACTGCAGTGCTTGAGTCCTGCTGGCTAACTGGTTTGCTTGCTGCATCTTTTAGGACTCAAGAAAGGTGATGGGCTGTCAGAAAGAGGACAGAAAGTTCTTGTTTCCCCTCAGAGAGCAGGACTAGAAGGCACAGCCCAGGGGCAGCCCGCCCTGGGGGTGACCTAACTGCATTTAAACTTTTGCTAATGCATTCAATGGGTTTTACATTTGTCTTTTATTTTTTTTTCCCCCTGAAGACAGTGATATGCAGATGAAGGCTGTGCCTTTCATAATTATCTTTTCTAAGGAAGGGGGGGTTGGAGGGGTGGTGGTGAACACAAAAGTGAAGCTTTACTATGTTCTGAGAAATCTCTTACAAGTCTGCATACAAATCAGATTCGGTATTCAGTTTATTCTAATCACCTAAGCTACATGTTAAAGATGCTGATGTGCTTTAGAAGAAAGATACTGTACTTTAATAATTAACAAGGGCTCTCTCTGTAGAGAATATTTATCAGTTACATAAGTTTTCAGATTTTCAAAGGGCTGCTTAAGCACTGAAATTTCTGACTGCTCATCTGGCTTAAGAAGAGAATTCATCTTTTGTACACAGAATGCTTTCTAGAAACTTATGTGTGGGAAGAATGTACATTTCACAGGTCACAGGCTCACAGGATATCACAATTATATATCACTGCTGAAATACAGACCACAGGCTCACAGGATGTCAGGGGTTGGAAGGGACCCAAGGAGATCATAGAGTCCTACCCCCCTGCCAGAGCAATCTAGCTCAGGTCACACAGGAACACATCCAGACAGGCCTTCAAAGTCTCCAGAGAAGACTTCACAACCTCTCTGGGGAGCTTGTTCCCATGCTCTGTGACACTTACAGTCAAGAAGTTCTCCCTTGTGTTGAGGTGGAACCTCCTGTGCTGCATTTGGCTTTTTCCAGAGCAGTGGAAGTATGGCTCCAAGGGGCTTTGTTTCAGAGGCTTTCATGTGACCATGGATGGATATTATTTTAGAGTTCTCCAGTGCCATGGGGGAATAGCTATACATACATCCCATGAATTCAAAGAGCTGCTTCATCTTACAGTTTATTTCAATGTTGCAAACTCACAGAAGGTTTTTGCAATTAGATGAGAGAGGTTGGGTTTTGTTTGGGTTTGTTTTTTTTGGCTAAAATTTCTGTTATTTACATCAGGGAAAGTATTTAGTGCTGAAAGATCAGTTTGCATGTCCATATCATGAATTTCAGCCTGAGGAGGGGAGGTTTATACCAGAGATTAGGAAGAAATTCTTTCCAGTGAGGCTGGTGAGACACTGGCACAGGTTGCCCAGGGAGGTTGTGGATGCTCCCTCCCTGGAGGTGTTCGAGGCCAGGTTGGATGAGGCTTTGAGCAACCTGGGGTAGTGGAAGGTGTCCTGCCCATGCTGTAGAGGGAGGGGCTGGAACTAGATGATCTTTAAAGTCCCTTCCAACCCAAACCATTCTATGAACGTGTGAATCTCCTGGGAGGAAAGCAAGAAAGTGTAACAACCCAGCATGATCTATAGCTTCAGTTACCCTGCACCATATCTTTAGGTTATTTCCATCACAGTTTACCTTGTTCAGAAGAGCACTCTCCTTGTCAGACGGCTTAGTCCTTAATATTTGCCCCTAAGTACTGCCTTGGCTCCAGAGATACAAAACTTCTAGTAAATTTCAAATGAAATCAATTCCTCTGTCACTTAGCACAGTGTTAGCTCATTCTTCCATCTCGCTGTTCCAATTAAGTAGCTTTTAATACACAGCAGATTAATCACAACAGTGACTTACAGTTTCAGTAAACGGCTTGTTGGGGAATTTATCAGGCACAGACAAAATCAATAGCTCTTTTGCTTGCATTTCGAGGTAGAGCAGAAATTCGTGGCTGCTAAAGTGTGCTTACAAAGTGGTGCCCTTTTGGCCCGTTTTGGCACAGCTGTCAGTTGTGTGCATTGTGTCAAGCGGACGTATGGGAGTGGAAGTGGCAAACAGGCTATAAAAAGCACGGGTTTGGTTTGGTTGAGTTTTAGAATGAGACTGGTATGAAAGAGAACACGAGGGAGAGCTGAGGGAGCGTGGAAAAGGAGGCAGGATCTGAGAAGGCACAGGAATACCAGTTAATCCTTGTACACTCTATGCCTAACTTGGGTTTATACTCCTTCAGCCACCCATCAAAGAGAAGTTATCTGCTTGAGAGACTGGAGAAGGAGGCAGTGGGGGGGAAAAAGGAGTTGAATGGCTGGGCAAACTCATGGGGAAAACGTTAGATACGCAGGGAAAATGTCAGATAAATGCTGATTGCAGTGAGAAGTCCTCTGCACAATGATAAACCCCACTGTGAGGTGTCAGTTTGACATCAGTTTACAGTGCAGAGAATACTCTTAACTATCTTTTCATAAATTTTAGAATTTAAAAAAACAAACCTCTTTTTTCAAGGGGCATTACCTGAATTTTCTGACAACCATAGCCTAAATTATTGTCTCCCTGTGGTCTCTGATTGCTGAAGTGGTTTCTTACCATGCTCCCTCTCGTTCTGTTTCCCTCCCGGAACAGCTAAAATGGATAACACTGCATTCCCCCCCCCCCAAGATAAAGTAGTTGCTGTACTATGCCACTATTCCCATTCCTTTTCTTTTGACATGATGCTTGTGCTGTTCAGGATGTTCCCAGTGTAAGATTTGCATGGCAAGCCACATACATCTTGTGGATTGGCAGGGATAATCAGTGGGGGTGGTTAAGGCTATCAGTTACAAATCGTTTGGTGCCACAAGTTGCCGCAAACGGAGCGAGACTGTTCCGTGAGTGTTTTCAGCCAACAATGTGACAACAGGAGTAACTTCTTGTTCTTCTGAAGATGGAAGGTGTGACTTAGGCAAGGCTAATGTACCAAGGACCAGTACCAGCTGCTTCAGAGAAACGTGCAGATGTTTTAGCATGAATACAAAGTGAATTAACCTACAGATGGAAGGACTCTCTGTCAGCTCCTATATATCAGATTGATTCCTGCCCTTAAGAATGAAGGTTAGCAGTGCCACAGTTTCCAGCCTTACTCACTTTAAGGGGTTGTTTTCCTGTAAACACTTGATCTCTTCTAGGATCCTGCCAACTTCTTTAAAGTGGTCTTTTCCCATGTGGGGTGCATTGAATCAGCACAGAATCACAGAATTAGCCAGGGTGGAAGAGACTTTTAGGATCATCCAGTCCAACCTATCACCTAACCTTTCTAATTAACTAAACCATGGCACCAAGTGTCTCATCCAGCCTCCTTTTAAACACCTCCAGGGATGGTGACTCCAGCACCTCCCCGGGCAGCCCATTTCAATGCCAATCACTCTTTCCATGACGAATTTCTTCCTAATGTCCAGCCTAAACCTACCCTAGTGCAGTTTGAGGCTGTGTCCTCTTGTTCTGTCACTGGGTGCCTGGCAGAAGAGACCGACTCCTGCCTGGCTACAACCTCCTTTTGGATAGTTGTAGAGAGCAATGAGATCTGCCCTGAGCCTTCGCTTCTGCAGGCTGCACATCCCAGCTCCCTCAGCTGCTCTTCTTCAGGCTGTGCTCCAGCAGATTTATTCCAGAGGGTCCATGCAAAGTACATTGTAACCAAACACTAAACTTCAGTTCTCTGTATCCCTATAAAGGGGTCTGTACATGCAGAGCAAACAATCTGGTACCTTTGTGGTTTAATACTGGTTAGTGTGGAATAATAATAAGCTTTGTCATCATAAATGTGTGGCCTTTTTTATCCTAAAGAGGGATAGGGGTGGAGTTGTGTCTTGTTCTTACTTTTCTTCAACCTGAATCTTTATCTGCTCTTTACATGCTCACTTTGTAAGGAAATCTTTCTGAAAGAGGGCTTGGGTCTACAGAGCAGAATTTAGATGTTCTTCAAGCATATAGATCTAGAAAACTGGACTCAAGAGCCTTGCTAGGAAGTTTTGTGAAGAATTTGAAATGTAACAGGGCATAATCAACTTGAAAGTGTCCTGGAGGCTTGCATTGCTGCGTGTTGGCTGTGCCCAGCACCTCCACAGCACATGCAGCCAAGGTTTATGTTTCTCATTTAAGCCCATGGCAAACCAGAAGCTAGGCTGAACTGGCACCGGATTCCCTTACTGCACCCAGGTGGCAAGCATTTTAAACCTGCCTTATGAGCAATGCTAAGCTTAGATCCTAACAAGTATTACTGACTCTGCCTTGGTTTACAGGCCTGGAGAAACGTTCTTTGTGAGTAGATTATTTGCTCAGGTGTTAGGAGATCTGAGTCCACATTGACTTTCCTACTGTGAGGGCTCAGATCCTGAGTCCCTGAGTGCTTTCTGTGAGACTGGATGGGGACATTTAGTGTCCTTCCTGCTGAAGCTGTGTCGTGTTTGTGAGATTGGAGGAAGACCTAAAGCTTATGGCCTTCCAATGGGACCGAATACAGATTTCCCTCCCTTTCTCCTTTACTGCTTAACTAATTTTTATTTATTGCCTTTTAACCTACTTTCTCTCTTGCCCTAAAAGTGTGCAGCTGTTTACAAACATTCATCCTGCATATACACCATAACCACAAACAGCACCATACTGCAGATCTACATGGAAATGCCTGCTGAGCTTATGGGAGCAGCTCTAGATGACCTGAATTAGCTGCAGGATTGGTTTATTCATTTTATAACCAAACTTTCTCTGTCATATTTAGTCAACCTTAGTAGAAGAGAAAGAGGAAAGGTGCTTTTGATGTGTCACTCAGTAGCGGTTTCACCCTTTAGTTGTTTCAGCGTTTTCCTCTGCTGTCTCTTGCAAAAGTGCATTAAAAATCACTTTTGAGTTCCCAGCTCTTGCTCTGAGTTAATTTCCTGATAAGGTTTTAGTAGCTGATTTTTATCAGTGTAAGCAGCATAGGTTTGTGGCTGAAATAAAACCCTGGTTTCAGGTCCAGGCTTCTTGTTTGTCATCTCACCACATGCTCCACAGCAAGTGGAACCCAGGTTTTCAGCATGCGTGGTTGTGGTTGAGTTTCAGCACTGAAGAACCACATTTCCCCTTTACTTTCACTGCAGTGGAGCTTAGTACCATTTTCTTTCTCTGTAAAGAGGAGAGAGATTTGAAATGGCTCAATTTGGGCATACTTGCATGCTTGTGAGAATGTTCTCCTTCAGTTAGTTAGTATGTATCTGCAGTCTGGTTGATATAGGGATATTATCAAGCTCAATTTTTGTAACGTACTTTGACATACTCAGATGGAAATTTATCTAGGTGGAAACAATTCAAACCCAATTATCATTTCAGTGTGCCTGTCAAAACATGTTTCCAGCTAAACATGTTGAAAACGTGAAGATCTCTCTCCATAATGGACATAATTGGGATATTAAGGCAAGATTATAATATCTGAAGGGTTTCTGTCCTGAAGACAGAAATTATATGAATTATATATGCTTATAGTGCCCATAATTCAATATTCAGCTTTAAAAGTTCTGTCCTTCACCTACCCACTCCTACTGCTTTAAGTTAGCTCATCACCTCCTCTCTTGTGCTGCTTTCCTTACCTGTTAGCGTGCTTTATGAACTGCATCCAACATGCTATGAAGAAAAATTGCCCTGGGTATAACAGGAATTATTTGGTACAGAGTGGAGGTGCTAGAATCCACTTCATCCCAAAGCTTGCAAGCAGTGGACATTTGAGCATCAGAGCCAATGTATGGATGACAGCAGACAAGCTGAGTGTGGAACATTCCCAGTAGTGATGGTGGAAACTACATTCAACACAAGATTATTGGAAAAAGCATAAATGTAAACAGAGTTCATAGTATATAAAATGAAGATGTTCTGTAAGTAAAGACTGGGCCATTAAAGAAGATTTACCCAAGTGAAGCCAAACACAGTGCAGAGGATAATTAATGTGGCTGAGATGACTCAATAATAACGGCTTTGAACTTTCACGATGGTGCATTAATGCATATGTCAAAAGGAGGGATTGCATTTACAGTCAACAACCATCCATTAGGATTTTTTACCACACAGGTTAATTAACAACTGGTGATAACAGAGCATGGAAATTACCTTACTGAACTAAGGAATGTGTCTGGTCCTTAAGTATGCCATTCATTATCTTTTCTGCACCCAAAACGTAAAACTTTTGGAGATGTGTGTTCATCTGTAACCTGCCTTCATTCTCTTAGTGTCATGCCAGAGAATCGCACAATCAACCAGGTTGGAAGAGACCTCCAAGATCATCCAGGCCAACCTAGCACCCAGCCCAGGCCAATCAACTAAACCATGGCACTAAGTGCCTCATCCAGGCTTTACTTGAGCACCTCCAGGCACGATGACTCCACCACCTCCCTGGGCAGCCCATTCCAGTGCCAATCACTCTCTCTGTGAAGAACTTCCTCCTAACATCCAGCCTAGACCTCCTCTGCACAACTTGAGACTGTGTCCCCTTGTTCTGTTGCTGCTTGCCTGGCAGAAGAGCCCAGCCCCACCTGGCTACAGCCTCCCTTCAGGTAGCTGCAGACAGCAATGAGCTCTGCCCTGAGCCTCCTCTTCTGCAGGCTGCACACCCCCAGCTCCCTCAGCCTCTCCTCACAGGGCTGTGCTCCAGGCCCCTCCCCAGCCTTGCTGCCCTTCTCTNTGTGGCCAAAGTGTAGAACCCTGCACTTGGCCTTGTTCAATCTCATCCCATTGGCCTCTGCCCACCCAGCCAGCCTGGCAAGGCCTCTCTGCAGGGCCCTCCTACCCTCCAACAGCTCCACACCTGCTCCTAACTTCCCTAGCAGAGCTGCTCCACTAACGATCCAGCTGAGTTAGAGAGTTAATTGTTGGGTGTGTCCCCTGCACGGCTGGAGTCAATCAAGAGGAAACTAGCAGAGGCTTAAAACCAAGGCACTCCCCAGCACCAGTCTGTCGTGGGTCTCTGGAGGAGCTGCGTTGTGGAGCCTGTGACGTTAATTACAAAGGTGAGTTTCCTGTAACCAAAACTGGAATTATATATTCAAGCTTGTCTGTTTGTTAAATCCTGAGTGCTCAGGTTGCCTCTCTTGTGGTAGAGAAGGTCCTGGCTGTCAGAAACACTGTGAAATGTTGACTCTCAGCTAAGTGTATTTCAGTAATGACATTGAAAAAATGTTCCTTGTGGGTGTTCTAAGTAAGAAGTAGAAGCATCTTATGACAAAATGTCTATGCAGATATTAGTGTAATGCTGTGTCTTAAAGGGTGTTAAATGTCTGCGAAATAATTCATGGAGCTTTGAAAGAATTTGAGTTAAAATTATCAACAGACTGCGTTTGCAGTGCCCCACAGCCCTGGCCGGCGTTTGCAGTGCCCCATAGCCCTGGCCGGCGTTTGCAGTGCCCCATAGCCCTGGCTGGCGTTTGCAGTGCCCCATAGCCCTGGCTTTTAATGTGCTGCCAGCACTTACAGAGGGCTTTTGGCCAGTAGCTTTATTTGACGACTAGCACTAATCTAGGAGCCCAGCTTTAAAAGGGCACTGTTCATAACTATTATCACCGAGACCCTTCCAAGCATTCGTTGAAGTTCACTTCCAAATTCAGTTTGACTGTGTTAATGACTTGCACTTTTCATTTTGAGCTTGAGCTTTATTAGTGCAAATACTTATGGAAGGTGTATTTTAAGCCTGAGTGCCAGAATATTAATCAGAGCCTTAATTACCTATTCAGTAGCAATGTTCACAATTCATAGGGGTCTTACTTAATTTCATTACTCACCCAATCAAGGATCAGAAGCGGTGGCATATGATTTCAATAGCAAATTGTTTTGGATATTTGTAATTAGTGGACACAAAGGATTGGTTATTAAAGAAATTAACTTGGGCACCTTGGAAAGTGAAGGATAACCTTGAAAGAAGAATAAAATCAGCTTTCAGATCTGTTCACAGAAAATGTACAGAAAGATTTGATCTGTGTCTAGTGTAGATAAACTGTTTGCAAATGGTGCGGTGTGATGGAAATGTACCTGCTAATGGCAAGCCAGAAATTGTTTCTTGGAGCATTCTTCGTGAACAGCAACTTTTAATAGTTGTGGGGAAGGAGAAAGGAAGACAGAAGGATTATTTATGTTCATTTCAAGTAATTGTTTTGGGTTCAACTATTGCAGCTGTCACTCAAGAGTGCACTTTATTGTGAGTGCCTCTTTGAGTAAATTCTAATCTGGTCATCATGGAGAGTGTGTCATACTGGATTTATCTTATGTGGGGGTCTGCTGCTGCTGCTTTTGTTTCTACTTTTCCATCCTAAAAAAGCCTGTTGAGAGGGCAAAGTTTGAAAACTGCCTGAAAAATGTGAAGGAGTTGAATTGTGTCCTTCTCTGTTTCTGCTGCCACTCCATGCTCAGTTTAGTGTCCTTCATCTCCACTACAACCTGTAGCTCTCTGATTCCATGATGTACCACTCCTAATGCCAGAGGAAACCTGCTCTGCAGCTCCCTTGAAGCTGTGCTTCTCTGAGCAGTATCAGATTCTAGAGGCAGGGAAGCACAAAGCCATGGGAATAGTCTAAGACTCCACTGATTGCCATCACTGAATGTCTGCGCAGCTGTGATTTGTTGCATGCAATCTGCTGATGTAGCCTGTCCCACATTGCCTGATTTTTTTCAGGTGAGCATGATTTTAGTATATAAACTTGACCAAGGGCAGAAATGCATGAAGGAGTCAGGTAAAAGCTGGGAGCTGTCAGTCATGGAAATTTTGTGGGTTTCTTTTCCCGCCCTCCCCGCTTTTCTGTTGGCAACTATTTTTATCCTATTCAAGCATTAGCGCTGAGAGAGAAATAATGTTCACTTCAAAAGCCACTTCCTGCCCCATAAATAATTCAGAGCCATAGATTGTTCATGAGGAAATATCAACACACTGGTAGTAATTTAATATACTGAGGAATTGCACTCACTTTAGCCCACATATGATTTAAATAGACTATGACAGTTTAGGGTCTCTGTTTGCCCCATGGCACGTTGGGATCAAAC
This sequence comes from Tricholaema leucomelas, assembly GCA_013400475.1. Lineage (NCBI taxonomy): Eukaryota > Metazoa > Chordata > Aves > Piciformes > Lybiidae > Tricholaema lacrymosa > Tricholaema leucomelas. The sequence continues at coordinate 133,453 of WAAF01001743.1, forward strand.
TTGGCGAGTGATTGCAGTGTTCTCCTGTCTTCCTCAGAAGTGAATGAAAGTTGCATAATTCAGAGAGGATTTCTTAATTGCATGCTAAATCAGAGGTTGCCTTGCTTGTGTTCTGAATCCAAATTGTTGCCTAGGACCAGCTTTTAGAGTGTGTGAATGTTTTCTGTCTTTGCTAACTAGCATCTCGCAGTCATGCCTCTTAGCTTCTTGAACTGTTCTTTTGAAGCACAGTTGCAGGGCTTCTTTATCCTCTAGATGAAAGGCAATGCCTTACCCTTCCTCGTTTTTAATTCCTTTGCCACTAGTAGGCCAGCACCCTACACCGAAGTGGTAGCTACTGGTTGTGCTGGGAAGGTATTGTGTTTCTTTCTGTTTGAAGCACTTGAGGTTAAAAATAGACAAATTCCTTCATTCCAGTGCTCTTGCCCTGGTAGTAGGGAAATGAAGGAGAACTGGGAGTTAACATCTGGTGCAGGTATTGAGCAAGGCTAGAGATCTGTCCTGCCTGAACTTGAGGTAGGGCATCTCTTGTTCTGCATCACTTCTCTGGGGAGTGGGTCAGCTGCATTTGGGCTGGTCTGTGCTGGGTGCATCACAAATGTGGCATAAACTTCCTTCTCTTTTGGCTCTGCACAAGCAATTAGTGCAAACACTGAATGAGACTAAGTACTCCCATGAAGGATTAGGGCTATAATCAACTGAACTATAGCAATTTATCCTTGCTTTGCATCCAAGGAAGTGGGTTTGCATTGAAAACAAGGGCTGCCTGACAATCAAGAGACACTCAGTGCAATGTGTAACTTTGTGTTGCTGTCCTTTGCCTCCTTCTGGGTCTGTATCTTCTAGCAAGCCAATTGTTAGGGCGCTTTCTAACCATGGCAGTGTTTAAAGCAAAGGTATATGTAATGAAATCATACGTAGGGATATGTAATTACCTTGGTGATAAAATATAGCCCAGGGCTGTGTGTCTTCAGGACACGAGCAGATTGAGATTGAGGAGTAACACAGTTTTCTGTGTTCTTAAGCAATTATTCCCTTCCCTCTCTAGTTCTAGAGCATTCTCTAGTTCCTCTGGATGGTGAGGAGGAAGGATAGCCAGGGCTGCTCTCGCAATTTGTTTGCCCACAGAGAAGGATTTAGCTGAGTAATCCTTTCTCTGCACTTCCACTGTGATCTGCATAGATCTAGGAAGGATTCCAGGGGAGTCATCGTTTTCCATATAAATCCATGCTTACCTGAGGAAATGTAATGCCACAAGATTTGGCTCATTGCTATGAATGTAATGCTGGCCTTGGTATTTAACTTCCTGGCTAGCCTGGTCTTCCAGCAGGACCATGCCAAAGGCTTTCATTTTGGAAGCAGCCTGCTGACCATATGGATGCCTGTAGAAGCAGAGAGCATTAGGTCAGTGGTAGATGTGCTTCTGCTTTGATTTAAAATGTCTTTAGGGTGTTTGGAAATAAGCTCAATGTTCCAGTGGGATAAGGGAGTGGATTCATGATGAAGCTGTGGTGATCAGCACATAATGCTACAGGGGATGTGTTATGAAGCTGCTAGGTCTGAAGATGCACTCTTCTTGTCCAAGCAAGAAGCTGGCTTCCAGTTGGTGCTGGCACATCTGAAGGGAAGACTTCAAACTGAGAAATGAGAGAGGACTGGGGAAACCTATCCTTTATACCTTTTATGTACATATAATATTAGTGCAAATGGTGTAAAAGGGAGGGAATGAGGATAAACCAGTGGGTCTGGGAGTGTTAATAGTAATTTGCTTAGCAAATCTCAAAGCTCCTGCGAAAACAAAGTGTCAATGACAAATTGCTGCTGGGATTGTGGTGTTTCTGTTCAGTGGCCAAGTGGTGTCTGTAAGGAGAAGCTGAAATGTGGGTACAGACCTGCCAATAGCTTGTGCAGGAGAAGTAGGAGCATCTGTGCAGAACTTGGATCAGGTGAATGCGTAACTGGAAATAGGAGCTTGAGTGTTGTATGCTGCTGAGGGAAAGAACTCAAATGGAGACCTGCTGGTACATTCGTGAGTATTCATGGTAGAACTTCAGAGTGTGGGTTATGTCTCTGGAAAAAAACCCAGCAAAACAACCAAAACTCAACAGTAAAAATAAATAACTCAGACCACTGCTTTTCATTGAAGGTGTGCAGAAATGGCTTCCTTGGGCTAGCACTGGGCTTCTGGAATACAGTTTTGGAGCCCTGTTGTAAGAAGGAAGGGTAGACCTTCCAGAAATCTATAGGAATGTGATCGTTGTGATGGATTTTTAACTGCTTAAATAGATATTTAACACAGCCTATCAGCAGTCATCATAGGTGTTTTCATGTGGCAGCTGATGGTCATCTTCAAGTAGTTAATGTCTCTGTAAGATGTGTTACAGTGTTCTGTGGGTTTGGGAGATGTTCTGGAATGATTATAGTTTCTCAGTTTGTGTTGAGGTCACTGTGGAAGGTTGGTAACACCAAATAACCCTCAAGAGAGGGATCATAGGTATCTTGCTTACATGTTCCTTGAGGAAGTAGTTGCTAAATGGTGGGGTTTTGTATTTTAAGAGCAAAATTACCTAACTGAGGCAAATAGTTACTAGGAGAAACTTGCAGGTATAAATTCTAAATATCCTTGAAATTAATAATGCTGTAACACTATTGAGGTTCTCAACTTCAAAAAAAGTGAAAAATGGTAGGGCATGGCTCTAAAAGAAAATGTGTGTGTGCAGCAACACCTGAAATGGGTGAGAGATGCCTTCCTGCCTTGCACCTTTTACTTCTCAGTTGTCTGACCTGTGTTAAGTCTTGGAGGTCAAGATGGTTGGAGGTAAGACCACAGAGTTTCTTAGATTGGAAAAGACCTTCAAGATCATAGAGTCCAATCATTAGTTTCTGTGCTAGTTTGAAGTTAGCTAGAATGTTTTGGTGAGAGGAATTAGATGTTAGGCTGCGAAAAGGAAACAATGGTGATGTCTACTGCACTCATAGGCTTGCTGACAGGTATAAGAACAAGAACACAAACATAGGTAACAGAGTCTCTCTCTGTCTTTGGGGCTGCATGAACTTCTCTGTCTAACCTAACTTACTGCCTGACTAATCCATCTGCTTCCTAATCCCCCTGGCTAACCCTCCTAATTCACCTTGAATGGAAAGCAAAATCTGGGGTAAGGTAGAGGGGTGGTAATGAGGTGGAAGGGTGGCTGAGAGCCCCTCCTGGGGACTCTGGTTTCTGGGAGGGCTGCTCTGTTTCTGTATTACTCTTCAACCTGTATATTTCTGTCTATAGCTGTAGACATACTGTAAATATCTGCTTGTATATTGTGCTATGCTGTGAATATAGCTTCATTCTTTCAATTTCCAGTGGCTGACTCTAGTCTGGGTGATTTTTACTTAAGTGTGGGGGAAGCAGGTAANCTATGGTTGGAAAGGACCACCAGGATCATCCAGTCCAACCTTCATCCCAGCAGCCTTCATCACCAGACCATAGCCTCAAGCACCACATCCACTCTCCTTTTAAACACCTCCAGGGATGGTGACTCCACCACCTCCCTGGGCAGCCTGCTCCAGTGCCTGACCACCCACTCAGTAAAGAACTTCCTCTCAGCATCCAATCTAAACCTTTGCTGATGCAACTTGAGGCCATTTCCTTTTGTCCTATCATTAGCAATTTGGGAGAAGAGATCAGCTCCAGCCTCACTACAACTTTTAGGTAGCTATAGAGGGTAATAAGGTCCTTTCTCAGCCACCTCATCTCCAGGCTGACTAACCCCAGCTCCTACAGCTGCTCCTCACAGGGCATGTTTGCCAGACCTCTCCCCAGCATCATCGCCCTTCTCTGCCCCCACTCCAGATGAGTTTCCAAAGCCAAGCTGGGCTTTACAGAAGTTAAAAAATAGTCAAACACTCTTCAAGGATGTAATAGGGACAGAAAGATGAAGAAAGCAAGCTGCTATCTGGTGAAGGTGGATGTTAAAGATAATCTAGATACAGCTCAGTGCTCTCCATCATTTATCAGTAAAGATGATGATGTTGCTTGGTGGCAAAGGGAAGAGGCATAATGTACAGGATGATATTAAAGCAGAAATAACCATCACTGCAGTGAAAGCAACAGTAAATAAGTTTATCTTTGTAAAACTAAAGGGGATTAATGATTTCTATTCCAGAATATGAAAGGACTGGTGAATTACATCTGTTAAGATCCAGTACCAGAGAACAGCAGCGTATTGAGGAAACAGAAGCAGAATTATTCAGCATCTCTAGAGCTATGAGTAAGTGCAGCTAGAAGTGTCCTTTCCTTTGAAAACTTCTCTAAAGATGTACAGGTAAAGGAGGGAATGGAATAAAGTGTAACAGGATTTGCTGAAGGTCAGTGCTGCCGTGCAGCCCTGGGGACTTTCTCAGCACTATATTGAGTTCTATAGATGAAGGCAATGTGCTGTGCATACTCTGTCTGGCAGAGGAAAATCTTTGATACACCCTGGAAGTTTTCAGCAGAGCTGAACAAGAAGGGGATTTCCAAAGGGCTGTAGAGTAGGAAAGGCACTACTTTGCTAGCAGGCATGTTCAGGTACAACCTCATTGTGGCCTGCCAGTATCTGAAGGGGGCCTACAAAAAGGCTGGGGAGGGACTTTTTAGGTTTTCAGGGAGTGACAGGACTGGGGGGAATGGAGCAAAGCTGGAGGTGGGGAAAGTCAAACTGGATGTGAGGAGGAAGTTGTTGAGCATGAGAGTGGTGAGAGGCTGGAATGGGTTGCCCAGGGAGGTGGTTGAGGCCCCATGGCTGGAGGTGTTTAAGGCCAGGCTGGATGAGGCTGTGGGCAGCCTGCTCTAGGGTAGGATGTCCCTGTCCATGGCAGGGGGGGTTGGAACTAGATGATCCTTGTGTTTCCTTCCAGCCCTGACTGATTCTATGACAACCCACACAGCTGGATTACCAGAGGGTCGCTGTGTGGCTTCAGCGAGTGACTCAAAGCTTGTGGCACACTGAGGGAAGACTTGCATTCCTCTTAGCCTCGTTCTTCTCCTCCTCCCATCCAGGAGGTTTATATTTACATCACCATGTTGACAGAATTCCCAACCTGTAGCTCCTTTTGTTTTTAAAAGTCTGAATTTCACATCAGATAGAAGCTTGCACTTCACAGCCTGGTCTGAGTGTATTGGGAGGTTGTTTATTCTCCAGGCATGATCTGAACAGACTAAAAAAAAAAAAGTGAAATGCTGGTAGAAATACAGTCAAAACAAATTGAGGCTTGCTGTATTTTGATTTTGCTCCACAGGGATGTATTGTCACATGCTATGAAATCAGAGGGTTTAAAAACTTCAGAGTCAATGATTTAAGCTTCCGCTAAATATCTTCTCAAATAGGATTCAAGCTTGTGTATCTGTGGCGTACCCTGAGACCACAGTTAAATTAGAGCTCTCCATATGTTGAAGCCAGGACACATGCCAGAAAATTTTGCTTGAACTGTGCTATGATGATAATCTATCTGTGGGACCAGGAGTTTTTCCAAAGGTGCAGTCCTCAGTATGGATTCCACAGAATTGCAGAATTAATCAGAATTAATCAGAAAAGACCTTTGAGACCATCAATCCCAACCTGTCACCTAATACCTTCTAATTAACTAGACCATGGCACCAAGTGCCTCATCCAGCTTCCTTTTAAACACCTCCAGGGATGGTGACTCCACCACCTTCCTGGGCAGCCCATTCCAATGCCAATCATGCTTGCTGTGAAGAACTTCTTCCTAACATCCAGCCTGAACCTCCCCTGAAGTAGCTTGAGACTGCATCCTCTCCTCCCAGGCAACCACTGAAAGAGTAGTTCAACTGCCCTGTCACAGAGGGGAAATTAATTGATGTGAGATTAATATTGTTCATTAATGTTGCTCTTCAGAACTCTCACCACCCCTGACCACTGACTTTCAGAATATTTCAATTCTTGCTCGGTCATGGAAACATTCTCTGGATAATATCTAGATCTAGTAATGACCAGCAAAATATATAAACATTAATTGAACTGGAAGAGAAGATTCCTGCAGTCAAATGCTGCTTGCAGCCATTTTGCCACTTGCCCAGTAAATGGGCCCAAGCTCTTTCTGCTCTATGGCAGAAGGCAGTAGAGAATTACAAACAGGCATTTAAGCATTTACTCATAGATTATTGTTGTTACCCTCGGGGGGGCTAGCCACAGTCCAGACAGTGCCCAGATGCTTTCAGGGGACTCTGTCTTGTTGGATGTTGATGCTTGAATCTTCCTGGCTTCTGGGGAAAGGACACAGACAATCTCTGACCTTGTCTCCTGGCTTCTTCTGGATGATCTGTATATATGTCCAGGACTTCTAAGAAGGACCTTCAGGTGCAGAGGCAGGATGTCTTGCAGTCTCAGCACAATGTCACGCTGGCCACACAGGCTGATCATGTGCAGACATCCAGGGTCTGCTCCTGGTAACTTGTGGCAGTGGAGCTTACCAGGCAAGCAGTAAGGCTGTGTGCAATAGCAGCATGGTTGGGCACGGCAAAGAGCAGGGAAGCAAAAGCGGGTTGTTCACCTGTGTATCTCCTCTATCAATGTGGGCCAGGATTAATTGCCCTTTGGACACAAGAATAGCCAATCAGGATGGCAGTTAGCCAAACTGTACTGTAATAGGCGAAGCCACAGGCTCGTTTTTTGCTAATTTGGGAAAACCATGGGCCATGCACTAGGCAGGCACAAGCTAAGTGTGTGTGCCTTACACCACACGGCCCTGGGCAGGCACCACGGCCAGTGGTGCCAGGTACTTTCATGTCCGTTTCACAGGTCTCACAGTACCACCAAGGTTGGAAGAGACCTCACAGATCATCAAGTCCAACCCTTCACCACAGAGCTCAAGGCTAGACCATGGCACCAAGTGCCACATCCAACCTTGCCTTGAACAGCTCCAGGGACGGCGACTCCACCACCTCCCTGGGCAGCCCATTCCAGTGTCCAATGACTCTCTCAGTGAAGAACTTTCTCCTCACCTCAAGCCTAAACTTCCCCCGGTGCAGCCTGAGGCTGTGTCCTCTCATTCTGGTGCTGGCCACCTGAGAGAAGAGAGCAACCTCCCCCTGGCCACAACCACCCCTCAGGTAGTTGTAGACAGCAATAAGGTCACCCCTGAGCCTCCTCTTCTCCAGGCTAAACAATCCCAGCTCCCTCAGCCTCTCCTCGTAGGGCTGTGCTCGAGGCCTCTCACCAGCCTCGTTGCCCTTCTCTGGACACGCTCAAGCATCTCAATGTCCCTTCTAAACTGGGGGGCCCAGAACTGAACACAGTACTCAAGGTGTGGTCTAACCAGTGCAGAGTACAGGGGCAGAATGACCTCCCTGCTCCTGCTGGCCACACCATTCCTGATGCAGGCCAGGATGCCATTGGCTCTCTTGGCCACCTGGGCACACTGCTGGCTCACGTTCAGGCGGGTATCAATCAGCACCCCCAGATCCCTCTCTGTCTGGCTGCTCTCCAGCCACTCCGACCCCAGCCTGTATCTCTGCATGGGGTTGTTATGGCCAAAGTGCAGCACCCTGCACTTGGAGCTATTGAATGCCATCCCTGTGCTTGCCTCTCTGGTGGAGCAGAAAATCATGCCTAGGCAGGGCGGGACATGGATAAGCCTATTTGGGCCTGTCCTGGAGTCCGGTATACCCCAATGTTCTTCTCCCTCTGTGGTTTGAATGGTAGAGGAAAAAGCATGAAAAACCTGTTCCCTCCCTGCCCTGGAGGCCTGAAGGTGGGGAGCAAGGGGCCCTTCTGGCACAGGGGGTGCCTATGCAGATGCTTGCACTGGAATCGGGCTGGGGATTGGCTGTGCTCTTTGCACCTAGGCAGCGGTGACTCAACTCTTTGTCTAGGAAGGGTATAAATATTGGGGGACTTCCTGCCTTGGGGTTCCCACCTTAGAGTTCTCCCCTGCTTGGATAGTTCCTGCAGAAAAAGTCCCTTGGTGCTCCGAAGGACAAGCTCCTGAGGGACAGGACGGTCCAAAGTCCCTGCTTTGGATGGCTTCCCACCGTAAGCACCCCCTTCATGCAGACTTGATAGGCCTAATGAGCCTTGGATGTCTTTTGACAGAGAGTGAGGGGACAAGCATCTGGAGTGCCCTTTCTGTCAGCCAGCCTGGCTCACCTGTGAGTAAAATTTTGGCTCAGTCTGATCAGTAGTTGGGGAATGCTGCGTTTAGTAGCAACTCCTGACTTCTAAAATAAGCAATTCTGTCTGTGGTATCTTTGTAAGATGATCTCAAACTGAATCTGCCAATTAAAACTAAATTAATTTCTGTATATAGTTTTGGGGAAAAAAAAAAAATCTATTCCTATATATATTCCTGACTCAGCCACATTAATTCCCTGCCTCCAGAACAGGGCCTATCAGGCCTACCACAATACCCCCCTGGCTACAACCTCCCTTCATGAGAGTTTTGGGAGCAGCAATGAGCATTCAGGTGTTCAGTTGGCTTTCTGCAGACTGTTATAGCTGAAGGTTGTGATTAGCTTTTTATTTATATCCAAAGTGTAGCTAAAACAAAAGCTGGACTGGGTATTTTACTAGGCTGTGTAAATCTTGAGCAGCTTTACTTTTAAGACCACCTGCTCAGGTGTTTGTTTTTTTTTTTTAGGGTAACAGTAAAAGGACTTTTATCAGCCCTGGAAATTGAGGTGGTGGCAGTGGCCTTTGTGTGTAGTAGTTTGTAGGATCCTTAAATCAAAATGCAGGAATGTTGCTGTGGAAATGGCTTTAACTTTTGTGCCTTCAAGCATTTTTGTGTTTTACCTCCTGCTGAAAAATGAGCACAATGAAACTAATTGAGAAAGAGAATAACATTGCTTTGCTGAGCTATTCCTTGTCCAAAACCATAAGGACACAAGCATATGTCAAGTAGTGTTGAAGGGCTTTCTTTAGGCTGTTCTTAGTAGTGTTTGTTGGTTGACTCCTCCTAGAGTTTTTCTAACCTCAGGCATGGATGTGTCCTGTCTCCCTGCTGTTCTGTAAATCCAAGTGCTTCAGGAACTAGAGTTAGTATGAAGAAAATAAAAATGATATTTTGACCTGAACCTGGGATGTGTTCCCTGTCTTGCAGAATGGTAGGATCACAGAATCGCCAGGGCTGGAAGGGACCTCAGGAGTAATTACTTCCAACTGCCATGTCATGGGCAGGGACACAGAATTTCTTAGATTGGAAGAGACCTTCAAGATCATTGAGTCCAATCATTACTTTCACACTGACACCTCACACTAGGTCAGGTTGCCACGGCCCTGACTGGTGCAGTAGTACTGAACTCAGTGTTGAATCAGTTTAAAGTACAAGAGGTAGCTGGGCACATTACCCTGCGTGCCGGCATCCCTGCCTCAGCATAGAATCAACCAGGTTGGAAGAAACCTCCAAGATTATCCATATCTAGTCTCCTCAGGCTTAATAACATGTTTGACTCCTTTCATCAGGCTATAGACTCCCTTCAGAAATTCAGTAAGTAGTGTCTTGCTCAGCCTGGGCAGAAAAAGAAGACAGAATTAGACCATTCCAGGTTGTACTGGAAGTTTGCTAACAGTCATTGCAAAAGGGATTACTCGGTCTCTGTGAGCAGGTTTTTGGTTGTTTGCTTTCATGTTTTTGGTGTAGTAGTCGTGGGGTATTTTGGGGGACTTTTTTTCAGTATCTTTTCTGTTTGTTTTTAAAGGAGTTGAGATTTTTGTCTCTGGTGCTTCAGCAGCCCTCCCAGTGGGGGAAATGTATACAGAGCTCTGCTCCTGCAAACACCACAGCACCCTTGGTAAAGACACACACAAGCAGCTGAAGAATCAGAACTAGACCTTCCTAAGCTGAAACACACAGAGTCACATGAGTGAGCCAGAGGAATAAATGATGAAATGAATATGAAGTGTTTGTCAAAGAAAAAAAAATCTTTTGGGGCTCATATTCCTGCTTTTTGCTTTAAAAAATTAAAGGTAACTGCCATGCATTTAAGTGCAACAAAATAGTGTTGGGCCAAAGGATTGTTCAGTTTCAGTTTTGGACTGCTGAGTAGATGTGAGGCACCTTGAGTGGCAGGTTAATTTGCACTGCTACAGCATCCAGAGTTATCCAGAGCTGCATATTCTGCTGGTAGTCTATATTTATGTGTTTCTTGATTCATCTGCCACAAGAAGCTCCTGGCAAAGCTGGCAGCTCGTGGCCTGGACAGATTCTCTCTGAAATGGGTCAAGAAACAGCCGGAAGACTGGGCCCAGAGAGTGGTGGTGAGTGGTGCCACATCCAGTTGGCAGCTGTCACTAGTGGTGTGCCCCAGGGATTAGTGCTGGGAACAGTCCTGTTCAGTATCTTCATTGAGGACCTGCACCAGGGGATTGAGTCCAGCATCAGTAGGTTTGCAGATGACATCAAGCTAGGAGCAGGTGTGGAGCTGTTAGAGTGTAGGAGAGCCCTGCAGAGGGACCTTGCCAGGCCGGATGGATGGGTAGAGTCCAATGGGATGAGACTGAACAAGGCGAAGTGCAGGGTTCTACACTTTGGCCATAACAACCCTAAGCAGCACTACAGGCTGGGGACGGAGTGGCTGAGAGCAGCCAGGCAGAGAGGGAGCTGGGGGTGCTGGGAGAGAGGAGCTGAAGATGAGGCAGCAGTGCCCAGGTGGGCAGCAGAGCCAATGGCATCCTGGGCTGGCTCAGGAGCAGTGTGGCCAGCAGGACAAGGGAGGTTCTTCTGCCCCTGTGCTCAGCACTGCTCAGGCCACACCTTGAGTGCTGTGTCCAGTTCTGGGCTCCTCAATTCAAGAGAGATGTTGAGGTGCTGGAAGGTGTCCAGAGAAGGGCAACAAAGCTGGTGAGGGGCCTGGGGCACAGCCCTGTGAGGAGAGGCTGAGGGAGCTGGGGGTGTGCAGCCTGCAGAAGAGGAGGCTCAGGGCAGAGCTCATTGCTGTCTACAACTACCTGAAGGGAGGTTGTAGCCAGGTGGGGTTGAGCTCTTCTCCCAGGCATCCAGGAACATAACAAGAGGACAGAGTCTCAAGTTGTGCCAGGGGAGGTCTAGGCTGGATGTTAGGAGGAAGTTGTTGGCAGAGAGAGTGATTGGCATTGGAATGGGCTGCCCAGGGAGGTGGTGGAGTTGCCATCCCTGGTGGTGTTGAAACAGAGCCTGGATGAGGCACTTAGTGCTGCGGTCTGGTTGATTGGCCAGGGCTGGGTGCTAGATTGGACTGGATGATCTTGAAGGTATCTCCCATTCTGGCTGGTTCTAAAACTTCCCCAGAAGTCAGCAAAAAGTGGTTCTGCTTTATGCTAGTGATTTTTTTCTTTTCTTTTTTTTTTCCCCCTGAAAACCAGGACACATTTCAGTGGTGAGATTAGCCAGACTGTGAAATATTACCCCTCAGGGAAGTTGTAGGAGACCAGTTGCACGGATCATTTAAATGCAATTAGAAAAAGCAGCAGAGGATGGAGCCAGGCAATTTTCCCCTCCCCCTGCTTTGATTTCTCCCCAAATAAGTTTGAAAAATGTCATTTGGGGAAATAAAACCAGCGTCAGGTTGCAGTTAGCAAGTAGGTTTGTCTGAAAAGAGGCAAATTTGAAGGTAGCTTATTGCAGTATGTTTTGTGGCAGTGCTGCACACTGGGTAGGGAAGTTTCATGCAAAATATGTGACTTCTGAAATTTCATTTATGAATTGGCTCAGACTTGTTCCCTGTTGATGAAAAACTATGTCATCACCTCTTGCTTGCCCTGCTCTGTGCCTGTCTCTTCCCCAGGATCAGAATTTAACTGAGCTAAACTTAGAATCATAGAACAGAGTCAACCAGGTTGTAAGAGGCCTCTAAAATCATCCACTCCAACCTAGAACCCAGCCCTAGACACTCAACCAGACCATGGCACTAAGTGCCCCATCCAGGCTTTGCTTGAATGCTTCCAGGGATGGTGACTCCACCACCTCCCTGGGCAGCCCATTCCAATGCCAATCACTCTCTCTGCCAACAACTTCCTCCTAACATCCAGCCTAGACTTCCCCCAGCACAAGTTGAGGCTGTGTCCCCTTGTTGTGCTGCTGCTTGCCTGGCAGAAGACACCAACTCCACCTGGCTACAGCCTCCCTTCAGGTAGCTGCAGACAGCAATGAGCTCTGCCCTGAGCCTCCTCTTCTGCAAGCTGCACACCCCCAGCTCCCTCAGCCTCTCCTCATAGGGTTTGTGTTCCAGGCCCCTCCTCAGTTTCATTGCCCTTCTGTGGACACCTTCCAGCACCTCAACATTTCTCTTGAATTGAGGAACCCAGAACTGGACACAGCACTCTGGGTGTGGCCTGACCAGTACCGAGTCCAGGGGCAGAATAACCTCCCTTGTCTTACTGGTCATGCTGTTCCTGAGCCAAGCCAGGATGCCATTGGCTCTGCTGCCCACCTGGGCACACTCCTGCCTCATGTTATTTTTTTTTTTCTTTAATTGAACCAAAGAGTGTAATTTGCACAGATCTGGAAAATATATCCAGAAGTCCAACCCCTCAAAGGGTTGTCTGGCCCTGAAACAGCCTGTCCAGAGCAGTGGTGGAGTCCCCATCCCTGTTGGAGTTTCAAAGTTGCATCTGAAGGGGACCTACAAAAAAGCTGGGGATATCAGGGAGTGACAGGGCTAGGGAGAATGGAGCAAAGCTGGAGATGGATAGGTTCAGGCTGGATGTGAGGAGGAAGTTGTTGAGTATGAGAGTGGTGAGAGGCTGGAATGGGTTGCCCAGGGAGGTGGTTGAGGCCCCATGGCTGGAGATGTTTAAGGCCAGGCTGGATGAGGCTGTGGGCAGTCTGCTCTATGTTAGGGTGTCCCTGCTCATGATAGAGGGGTTGGAACTGGCTGATCCTGTGGTCCCTTCCAACCCTGACTGATTCTATGGTTCTAGATGCGGTGCCAAGGGATGTGGTGTTCAGTGGTGACCCCGCAGTGCTGGTTAATGGTTGGACTTCATGATCTTGAAGAACTTTTCTGACCAAAATGGTTCCATGATTCTGTAGATGGTTGTTGAGTCTCCCTCTCTGGAGAGATTCCAAACCTGCCTGGACATTGTGGTGCTGGGTGACCCTGCTTTAGCAGGAAAGTTGGACTGGACAATCTCCAGAGGTCCCTTCTGCCATGCTGGAATTCCACAACATTCATAAACCTGTGGTAAAGCAACAGATTGCTAATTCAGCATACATAGCTTCATTAATCATGCTTCTTTCTTAAATAGCAATTAAAAAATACACTTAGAAATGAAAGTTGTTGACAGAAGCTCAGTTTTGCCTAGTTACTTCAGAAAGGTGTATTTCCCCCCCCCCTTCTGTTGCTGTCTGTTGTTAATTAGGGAAGTGGAGATGGATGTGTGGAGTTAGGTTGCACATAATCTCATCTGAATATTTAATCATAAATGATTAAGATGAAGATTTATAACACAGATTTTGACATTCGGGCTGATCTAGCAAGGTTAATAGAGCTATGTTCTCCCCAGTTACTGATTGTCTGGGAAAGCAGGAAAGACAATAGTGTCTACAGACATTAGAGGGCAAGAAGATCTCCAAGAAGGTTCTTTCACTTTATTTTTAGCAGGACTTGTTACATCAGACTATCAGCACATCTGCAGTTCCAGGATAGAAAATGTAAACAGGAAAAACAAAATTGAGAGGGGGGAAAAAAGGAGGAAGAAACATAATGGCAGTGGATTCTGAGAGAAAAATGAAAGCAGATCTACTTTGTCTGAGGACTGAAAGATGGTACTAAGTGGATTAAACAGCTAATGTGATGTGTGAGCAAGGTCATCCTGTCTAGTTGTGCATTTTTGGATTGGAGGCTATGGAATTGTGTGTTCTACCCACTCTGTAGAGCACAAGACCAGTGGTATCCACCAGGACCATCTGAGTTGGTTATGGTTCCGTGCATTAGGTGATTAGGAATTCCAGTAGTATTGCAGTTATTAGTGCATTATTCATGCAATATATTCTCTCATCTCCCAAACAAGAAAGGATGATTGATTAGTTACAGTGCTGCTCTGAACTACCTGACCTATCAATAGATAACTCTTGATTTGCTGGAAGGAAAACTGAGATGCTGAAAAATCTGCCCCTCTCCCCAAAGATAAATGATATGTGTAATGGAAATTACAGAATCACAGGAACATCCTGCTTAGAAAAGCTCCTCAGGATCACCAAGTCCACCCTATAACCCTGCTCAAGAAGATCCACCTTAAGCACTACATCCAAACAACCCTTAAAGGCATTCAGGGTCAGTGACTGCACTTCCCTGGGGAGCTCATGGAGCATCTACACCCAAAATTCAATGTGAATTTCAGTTTAGCCACTCCCTCAGCCTGGATGTGTTCAGCCTGTGTGGGCATCATAATTTAGAATGTGCATTTATCATAGGATCAACCAGGTTGGATTATGTAGGTGAATAAAGGACTTCTAATGTGGAGGAACATCTCAGCATTAATACAGCTGGTCAAGTCATTGTCTGTGGCAGCTCTAACTCTGGTATCTAAAAATGAAGAAGTGTTCCACACATCTAATGTGAAGATGCTCTGAGATAGTCCCCAGGGCTGCCAATGAGTATTTCTGGGATCAAAATCTGCTGAGTTATTGGCTTGGGTGGTGTTCTGGTTTTGGGTCCTATGCTAGCACACTCACTTGGCTTTGTGCATGTGCAGAACCTGCTACCAATGACTCTGTGATTCTCTTCTCTCTGTTCAAAGCAGGGTTTAGGATAGGGCACTCCCTAGTACTTAGTGTTGGCCAAAGTATATTGCCATTCCAGTCAATGAAATTTTTTACCAGGGCCTTTAAAAAGAGAGTTAGGAGATTGACATCCTTTAAAATCTATGCTGGGGGAATTCACAAAGATGGAATTTATCCTAGAAAACCTCATCTTGCATTCAGTTTAGAGGAGGGAGACTCCCCCAGGAGGGGAGTTGACAGCAGAAGACTGGTTATAGCTGCTTGGTGCTTTGAGTTATTGTCCTGGAAGAGCTCATCTCCTGTGCTGCTTGTAGGAGGAACCCAGGGAGCCTGGGAAAAAGTCAGCCAGTGTAAATACCTCCCCAAGTGACTTTCTCTCCTGTCCTCGTTGCTGTTGTCTTTCTAGCACTAGTCTGCTGTTGCTGCCCCTTTCTTACATCATCTGACATTCCCTTGCCTGCTTGTACTGTTCCTCGTTACCATTACCAGATTTCAGGTTGCAGCACTACCTTCTCTCACCACAAATGCCTCCCCTATAAACATTGTCCATGGCACAGCAATGTGCCTTTGTGGCCAAGAGGGCCAATGGGATACTGGGGTGTGTTAAGAAGAGTGTGTCCAGCAGATCAAGGGAGGTTCTTTGACCTAATCTCAAATAGTGCCTTCAGTTTTGGACTCCCCAGTTTAACAGGGACAGGGATCTGCTGGAGAGGGTCCAGCAGAGGGCTAGGAGGATGATGAGGGGACTGGAGCACTGCCTGATGAGCAGAGGCTGAGAGACCTGGGGCTGTTTAGTCTGGAAAAGAGAAGATGGAGGGGATTTGATAAATGTTTATAAACATCTGAAAGCTGGGGGTCAGAAGGGGGGGACAGGCTCTGCTCACTTGCTGCCTGAGACAGGACAAGGAGCAATGGATGGAAGCTGCAGCACAGGAGGTTCCAGCTCAACACAAGGTGGAACTTACAGACTGTGAGAGTCCCAGAGCACTGAAACAGGCTCTCCAGAGAGGTTGTGGAGTCTCCTTCTCTAGAGACTTTGAAGGCCTGTCTGGATGTGTTCCTGTATGGCCCTACTCTGGCAGGGGATTTGGAGCTCTTTGGGTCCCTTCCAACCCCTGACATCCTGTGATTGCCTCACCTCTGGTGATCATATCTATGACTCCCATTAAGAGCTATGAAATATAGAATCAGCCAGGTTGGAAGAGACCTCCAAGTTCATCCAGTCCAACCTAGCACCCAGCCCTAGCCAATCAACCAGACCATGGCACTAAGTGCCTCATCCAGGCTTTTCCTGAACACCTCCAGGGACAGTGACTCCACCACCTCCCTGGGCAGCCCATTCCAATGCCAATCACTCTCTCTGGCAACAACTTCCTCCTAACATCCAGCCTAGACCTCCCCTGGCACAACTTGGGACTGTGTCTCCTTGTTGTGTGGAGCACACTTGTGCACCATAGGTGGCTGTCCTTGCTTTTGCAGGTTGTGAAGAGGATTCAGGTTTTTCACCAGACTTCAACTTCCAGTTGTATTAGAAGCTATTTAAGTTTTTCTTTTGCCTTGTCTTTTTACAAAAGCTATTGTTCCTTTCCAGTAAGGTCAAAAAGAATTGACACATCTCCTGCACCTCTTTAGTCTTTTAAGCAGTACCAAGCTAAATACTTTATATGAATGAATGTAGTTGATGATGCCAGTTAACTGGTAGGCTTCATAAATACAAACTGCAGTGTCTGTGAGAGGCTTTTCCTTTTAGAATATCAGGATATTTTTTTATGTCACAGATAATTTAGTGTTTTTTAAGGGATAAATACTAATATGAGGTAGCCAAAGATGAAAACTGTCAGCCTACACAATGTGGACATTGTCTGTGCTTTGTTAAACAAAATTGTTTTCAACTCCTGCTTGTTTCTTTCTTAAACAGTTGGAGATTTGTGGTAGAATGGGGTTTGTAAACAAAATATTAGATGATTGAATTCTCCCAGGCAAGTGATGAGTTGTGGTGGCTGCTGCTTACTGGCTGCAAACGAATTAGGAAGCTAATTCATGCTAAAATGCTTGAGATTTGTCTGTATTGTTGCTCAGCTGGGTTGTTATTTACTGGTGCAAAGTGAAGCTTGATACACAAACAACCCTGATGTTTTTTCACTCCAGATAGTTGTATGTAAGGCAGAATAATGTGTTGTCAGCTCCCACTGCATTTGAAAGTCATCCCTTTGCAGCAGATGCTGTTCCCTGATGTATTTGTTTCATTTACCTTCCAAGTCTTGCCTTTGGAATACGTTTCTGTGGGTAATTACACTAAGTACCCCCAATTTGAAAGCCTGCTGAGCAGGGAGGGACCTTTAACCTATAAACCTTCGCAGGCAGAGACCATAACTAAAGTGCTTATGAAATTCTTATCTTGGCAAAGATGGCTAATATGCCTGGAATTGGAAAATAATAGCAGTAGCTAATGAGGGGATTTCAGAAAATTAAGATGACCAAGCAGGCCATCTCAGCCCTGATGGGAGAGCCTTGCTTGTGGTCAGAGCATCCCTTTGCAGGTGAACTGTCTGAGGTCTGGTGAAGGGACAGCACATCTCAATGATTGGCTGCTTTCCCCAGCTGTATCAGCAGGGCTAATAATAGCTATTTCCCCTTCCTTCAAGCCTTCTTCCTTTTTCTCCTGAAGCCATCATGCCTAAAACAGCACTACCCAATTACATTCCAAGGGAGATTTGTGATGGGTGCTTGGGAGTGAGTTAACAGCAGTGAACTAATGGTGACCTGTCACACAGCCCAGGGTTGAAGGTACCTGAGATGGGTAGAGGTGAACGGTAAATGGGTTAAGATATGATCCATGCAGCACTCCCCCCTCTGCAGTTCTTGAAGGGAGGGTATAGTAATTCTGGATGACAGATAGGCCTTTCTGAGTGCACACTGCTTCATTCATAAGGGAAAAGGAGACACCTTGTTTGTTTGTTTGTTTCCAGATGAGTTTGCAAAACTGCAGGCAAGTGGTAGGCTCAGCTGAGAAGAGAATAAATTGTTCACCTGTGTTGCCAATATTAGAAGAGCAAGTGTCAGATATTTGTCCTAAAAAGAGCTTTTCCTTCATCTGCTCAAGTCAGGAAGAGCAAAATTGTGTCAACTGAAAATAAGAAGCAGTTTTCTTATTGACAGCTGTCAGTAAACATCAGTACAGCAAAAAATATTTGCCCATAACATGTGCTTGTAAAACTGCTAACTGCTGAAGTCGCTGAGACATATCATGATGTCACTGGGTTTGGTTTTTTCCCCCTTAAGAAGTGACACTAATGATTCAGTTCCCGTTTTGAAGCATTTTTTTTTATTGCAGACTTAGCTAATATGAGAACTACTCTGGTGCTATTTGCAGGAAAATCAACTTTTTGTGAGCCAATCTACTAAATGGGGTAGAATTTCCTAATAGCTTCTGATTAGAATAGTCTTCTCTCTTTTTTGTTGTTTCATTATTCCTGTGTCCTTTAAATATCTTCTGCCAGTGCTTTATTGCATTACTTCAACTTTACTGCTGTCAGTGCAAAATTTCTCTTTAAGGGATGCTTGAATTCTGCCAGTAGGCAACACCTGCTCTGTTCTGACAGCGATGCAAATATTTCCTTTTTGCAGGATAGTTCTACCCCAAAAAAAATAATTCCTCCCAATAGAGTTGTGCAGGAAGGCAATTTTCTAGCATCCTGTTCATAAGCATATGCAGATGTAGTCCTACACACATACAGACCTTCCTTTTGGATACCATTTGACTGGTGTAAAAGATGGCAGAAACAAAGATTTGTGCATAGACCTACAAATGATAATGCTGTGTCCTCATCCCTCTTTTCCCACTACTTTTGCAGGCACCTTTCTGGTGTAACTTGATTTTAAGCACCATAACAAATGCCTTCCTTTGATACTTGGACCAATTAATTTCTGATAGGAATTTCCACCTAGTGATAATTTGGAATCATAGAATCAACCAGGTTGGAAGAGACCTCCAAGATTCTCTAGTCCAACCTAGCACCCAGCCCTGTCTGATCAACCAGACCATGGCAGTAAGTGCCTCATTCAGGCTTTTTTGAACATCTAGGGATGGAGACTCCTCCACCTCCCTGGGCAGCCCATTCCAATGCCAATCACTCTCTGCCAACAACTTCCTCCTAACGTCCAGCCTGGACGTCCCCTGCCACAACTTGAGGCTGTGTCCCCTTGTTGTGTTGCTGCTTGCCTGGCAGAAGAGACCAATCCCACCTGGCTACAGCCTCCCTTCAGGTAGCTGCAGACTGCAATGAGGTCTGCCCTGAGCCTCCTCTTCTGCAGGCTGCACACCCCCAGCTCCCTCAGCCTCCCCTCACAGGGCTGTGCTCCAGGCCCCTCACAGCTTTGTCACCCTCCTGTGGACACCTTCCAGTATCTCAACATCTCTCTTGAATTGAGAAGCCCAGAACTGGACACAGCACTCAAGGTGTGGCCTGACAAGTCCTGAGTGCAGGGGCAGAAGAACCTCGCTTGTCTTGCTGGCCACACTGCTCCTGAGCCAGGCCAGGATGCCTGTGTCAGGTGGGGCTAGCAGCAGGTTCCCAATAGTAATGGTTACGAAGGCTGCCTCCATCATTGGCTCATCTTCTGGTACAGTTTCATTAGTCACTTAAATAAGAGGAACTATTGAAAACCAATTAAAAAACCCTAGAGAAAAATCGTATCAGATGAAGTAAAGAGTCAGGAACGGAGGTGAGGAAAAATATCAGTGAAATCTTTTTGTGATAGTTTATGCCTAACTGGGATATTTTGGTGAGAAGAACTAGACACTAGGCTGTGAAAAAGAAACAGTGGTGATGCCTGCTTCACTCAGGCTTGCTGAGTTGTGTAAGAACAACAACACAAACATAGATAACAGAGTTGCTCTTTGGCTTTGGCTGCTTCCCTTCTCTCTCTAACTTGTCTGTGTGACTAATCTTTCTGCTTCCTCATGTCCTGGCCAATTCTCCAAATTCACCTCGAACATAAGGCAAAGTCTGGGATAAGATAGAGGTGTGGAAGGGTGGTGGGGAGCCCCTTCTTGTGGACTCTGGTTTGTGGGAGGGCTGTTGTGTTTCTGTATTCCCTTTTTAACTTGTCTATAGCTGTATATATTGTAAATCCCTGCTTGTATATTGTGCTAAGCTATAAATACAAAGCTTCATTCTTCAATTTCCAGATCAACTGAGTCTAGTCTGGGTGATTGTCTTAAGTGTGTGGGGGAGCAGGTAATGCCCAAACCATCACACTTTTCTATAGGTGCCAACAGTAAAACCACACAATCACCCCTTGAAATCTATTTCCAAGCTTTAAATGGAACATCTCAATGCAAATGTGTATCAACTGACTACTTCTGTTATAACTCATCAAATACTTCAGATGACAGAAATGAAATCAAATGAGGGTAGCTTTACATCATGATGTGTAATGGTTTAGCTGGCCCATGTTGTTTCTTTCATTTAAAAGATGCAATTCTCATCTTCTGAAAATTCTGGCCCAAGTCCAGCACCAGGGCTATTATGTACTGGAACCCTCCAAAAAGTTAATCCAAATTAAATAGAAGTGTGAATACACAGTGGATTAATTAAATGACATTAAACTCTCGTGTGGATACTCTGAATCAGAATTAAAAGTGTCTTGATTCAATTTAGCTTAATTTCCAGAGCAAATTAGTTAATTAAGTGTGCTGTAATTTTGGAAGAAAGTGTCTACACAGAGGTTGAATGTGTTTTGACTAATCCACTTTAAAAATTAACTCAGATTAACTTTCTTGAGTGACCCTTGTCCTGGCAAACCCTTGGTAGCTCTAAACAGTTGGAGTGGGCAGTGCTGGAAAAAAAGAGCTGTGATCATGATGAGGAGCTTGAGTTCTCCAGCCTGGAGAAGAGAAGGCTTAAAGGAGACCTCACTGCTCTCTACAACTACCTAAAAGGATGTCGTGGCCATGTGGGGCTGGTCTCTTCTGCCAGGCACTCAGTGACAGAACAAGAGGGCAGAGCCTCAAACTGCACCATGGCAGATTTGGACTGGATGTTAGGAGGAAGTTCTACATGGAAAGCATGATTTGCATTGGAATGGGCTGCCTGGGGAGGTGGTGGAGTCACCATCCCTGGAGGTGTTTAAAAGGAGCCTGGATGGGGCACGTAGTGCCATGGTTTAGTTAATTAGAAGGGTTAGGTGATAGCTTGGACTCGATCTTGGAGGTCTCTTCCATCCCGTTTGATTCTGTGATTGAGTGGCTCAGGTTTGACTCTTTGGGTGTCTTTGTTTTGTACAATCAAGAAGCAGCTTTATTTCTTGGGACAGATTTCTTTCTTGTCTTGAAAATTGATTCTGTCCAAGGAAGAGTCAAGCAGCCTCAAAAATGAACTGCACATGACAGTGAAGTTGATGTTCCCACAGGAGGTTGCTGTATGTGATATATTCTTTTGTACATCAGGGCAGGGAGATTCCAAGTATTTTTGATAGTAGAACAGAACATAATAGTGTATCTGAAATGGTGAGGAATGGAGAGAGAAGTCCAATTAACAGTTATTTTTAATCTGGGAAAAAAATCATGATCCACCACAGACTCTTCCACCCCTGATTATAAGCTGGAAGGGAATCATTGCTGAGGATGTGATAAGAATGTGAAGGCAAGAGTGCTTCTATGCTACAAGGAAAAAGCAACTTAATCAGTAGCTTTACATGATGAAATAATGTGAGGTAAGAATGGCTACAGCTGGGATGGAGAAGAGAAAGTGAATGTGCACAGCAGAGCAATGGAAAGGAAGTGGCAAGGAAGAGGCAAAGAGACAAGCACAGATACCTCAGTGGAGAAGATTCCTATGCAAAGACTGTGGACACTGTCCCACCTTAGTCTGGACCACAGGTCTTATGAAAGGTCTGTAAGGCATTAGTTGGATCTGAGAGGGCCAAATGTGGGGTGAAAGAAATGGAGTAACAAACGTACCCCGTAAGGTATTCCCTGAATCACTTCATTAATCTGTCCCAAGCTTCCTGGTTCTGGTGTGATTTTGGATAGTTGACTCTGTCTCAGCTGAAGGCATGGAGAGGAACATGTTTTGTCTTCCTCCAGCTGATCACAAAGAACAATGTACATGGAGGAGCTGTTGTGATGCTGTACGAGACCAAAGTACTACCAAGTGAAGAGCATCTGCCCCTTTGGGAAGAGAAGGGAAAAACATATAAGAGGATTAGAGACTCAGATGATGCCTTGCAGAAGTAGTTCTTCCTTATTGACATCTGGACTGAGACACTTATTTTGCTCTATTTCTTTTTCTTAACTGATATTTTATGGTAATTTTTGTGGTAATGATTAGTGGTCACAGGCTCACAGGATGTCAGGGGTTGGAAGGGACCCAAGGAGATCATGGAGTCCTACCCCCCTGCCTGAGCAGGACCACACAATCTAGTTCAGGTCACACAGGAACACATCCAGACAGACCTTCAAAGTCTCTAGAGAAGGAGATTCCACAACCTCCCTGGGGAGCTTGTTCCAGTGCTCTGGGACCCTTACAGTCAAGAAGTTCCCCCTTGTGTTGAGCTGGAACCTCCTGTGCTGCAGCTTCCGTCCATTGCTCCTTGTCCTATGCCAGGGAGCAAGTGAGCAGAGCCTGCTGCTCTGCCCTGACCCCCAGCCCTCAGAGGGGACTTGATAAATGTTTGTAAACATCTAAGTCTTCTCTTCTCCAGACTAAATGGCCCCAAGTCTCTCAGCCTCTGCTCATCAGGCAGTGCTCCAGTCCTCTAATCATCCTCATAGCCCTCTGCTGGACCCTTTCTAGCAGATCCCTGTCCTTCTTAAACTGGGGAGCCCAAAACTGAAGGCACTATTCAAGATGAGGTCTCACCAGGGCAGAGTAGAGAGGAAGGAGAACCTCCCTTGATCTGCTGAACACACTCTTCTTAATACACCCCAGGATCCCATTGACCCACTTGGCCACAAGGGCACATTGCAGTCCCATGGTTAACTTGTTCTTCAAGTCTATTGTTATCAAAGTCTCTTAAGGCTTCAGGACTCTGTGCTATGTCATGATGATGTGCTAGAGAGAAGCTACAGAGATAACAGAACATCAAATGCACATTTCAATTGTACTCGGAAAATCTGTCATTCTATTTATCCCCTTTTGTTACACTGTGTCCATTAGGAAAGCCTTTAAGACCAGATATCAGCCTGCCAGCACTTAGAGAAATTACAGCAGCTACTGCTAGTAAAAGGGAGAAACAGGTGCCTGAGAAAATGAGGTTTTAAATGCCTGTCTTAATTTCCCTGCAAGAATAAGCTCTGGATACAAAGGCCTGATTGGAAAGTGCAGAGAATCTGAAACAAGTTGCCCAAGTGTCTTCACTACAGTTTTTAATTATGAGGAAATTTTGCCACATTTCCATTTTGTATTATTATCAGAGCACAATTTTCATGCCTTTCATATTCTAAAAACTCCAGCATGACACACACATTTATTTCCAGTATGGAATTGTGCTGCTGAAGCACTTTCTCTTTGGCATGACGTTCTTTTGGTTTAATTTTCTCCACCCTCCCCCCCAAATCCGTTTCATCTTTTCAGAATATAAATGGCACACCATTGACCCTTCAACTTCCTGCTCATTCCCTCCTGTCTTCAGTACTCAGATGACTAAGTTGGGAATGTGTTCAAGTGGTGGCATCTGGCTCTTTGGGGAGCTCTGTGAGCAGTTATGTTGGCAGTTTTGCAGATGGTTCTTCATGCATTGTGGGGTGAGGCTGAGCTTTTATCTTTCAGATATCTGTGCTTTGGAGGAATCATAAAATCAGTCAGGCTTGGAAGGGACCACGAGGTTGTGTCTTCTCAGAAAACAGTTAAAACTGAAGCAGAACTTGGGGACAGGCTGGAGACCAAAGAATGCTGATGGGTGCAAGAGGGTAAGAGAATCATGGAATCAGCCAGGTTGGAAGAGTCCTCCAAGCTCATCCAGTCCAACCTAGCACTCAGCCCTGTCCAATCAACCAGACCATGGCACTAAGTGCCTCAGCCAGGCTTTGCTTCAACACCTCCAGGGATGGAGACTCCACCACCTCTCTGGGCAGCCCATTCCAATGCCAGTCACTCTTTCTGGCAACAACTTCCTCCTAACATCCAGCCTAGACCTCCCCTGGCTCAGCTTGAGACTGTGTCCCCTTGTTGTGCTGCTGCTTGCCTGGCAGAAGAGCCCAACCCCACCTGGCTACAACCTCCCTTCAGGTAGTTGCAGACAGATGTAATCTGTGAAATGCTGGCATCAGGATGCTGTGTCATTGGAGGAGGAAGTTCTCCAGAATTTTCACTTTAATCAAAGCAGCTTGATGATAATCTTTGCTTATGAAATATTCTATGTATTCTCCATGAAGCATTCCAGGACTGATGGGTTTTACATAGCATTTCTAATGAGATGGAGTTTGAGCAAATGCACCGTATCTGAGTTGTTAGGAGCCCATAATCTTCCTTTAATACTTGGAAATAGCAACTTCTGCCTAATCTCTTTCCAGTTGTAAGACTGTAATGTACTCATTTGAAAGATTAGCTGATATTTGTTAAGGATACCTCAAGTAAAATGTGAATCAGCTTAAAGGACTTAGCAGAAAACCAGTTATTTTCTATTTTATGGGAGAGTGAATTGAAGCTTCTGAGAATCCTGTGTTCACACTCCCAGTCACAGCCAAGGGACAGAAATTGTTAGTGAACTGTGAAGGTCTTAGGAGTTTCATGTGTGTTGGGTGATTTCATTATGGAACTGTATCTGATTTTTAAGGAGTTAATTTTGGCCAGAGACAATTGGCACACAGGGCAACGTGGGCATGGCCTTACACAACTCTTCTGCTGTCATTTAGGAGGCAAAAGTAGGGAGCTAGCTAGTTTTGTAGATGATTATGACTCCCCTTTCTTTTTCCCTGGGGGAGGAAGATGAACAAAACTGGCCAGACTCAGAAGGGCCAGACAGGAGCCTCGGGGAGAACACTGAACTTAGGGAAGATAAGATGTAACCTGGCTTTTGTGGCAGTGTTTTCTCCAGTTGATTTCCGCCCCCGCCCCGACTATGGTTTCTAAAGAAGCTCTTCCAAGTTACTGTATTTATCATCCAGTCATGTCTCTTCAGAGAGGTGTCCCTTGCAGATGTCAAACTCATTAGGACCTGCTGAAAAATGAGGCTGATATACGGTGAAGACATCTGATGGATGAACACAGGAATGTTTTCCTGTTGAGGTGCACACCCTTGGAACACTTCCTAGTACTACTTGATGATGAAACCTAGGTACATAACCCTGCTGCCTCTGAAAATATGCCTAATTGTGTGAGTAGAAAGAGACCTGGGGTACAGACCAGCAGATCATTTGAGGAGAGAACTTAAGTGAGTGTGGTGTGCATTAGAAATAATCTGATGCTCCACCTCAGTGGTCTCCAAAGTAGGGTGCAGACATGAGGCTATCCATTAGGGTGTGCAAAGAAGACCTATTTTGTGCCAGTAATAAATAATATTGTTAACACAATGTTTCTTTTATCTTCTTCTCAGCATTTTTTGTTGGTGGTGTGCTTTACAAGATGCATAGCATATTCCTCTGCAGTAGTGTTCTTAACTAAGAATCTCTCTTGCTGCAGATATTTTTTCCAGGTAGATGCTATTGATTAAAAAAAAAAACAACCAACAGTTTGGGGTCCACTGCTTTAGGTGAGTTCTCAGCTGAAGGATTATTCTGCCTTCTGCAAGGCAGGAGAAGGTCAACTCTGTCTGAGAGGGTTGCCTTGGGAGGGTATTCTCTGAAGTCACAAATGCACAGCCTCTCTGCTGTAGATCTGCCAAGAATATGTCAGTCCTGTCAAAGGGTAGTGTGTGACTGGGGAAAGGTTTAGAAGAGAGATGACTTCTAGCATGATGGAAAAGTCTTTGCTTGCAAAAATGTCTTACTACTGCTAGTGGGAGGTGTCCCTGCCTATGGCAGGGCAGTTGGAACTTGGTGATTTCTGAGGTCACTTCCAACCTAAACAGTTCTATAATTCTACTTAGTAAAAGGTAGCTAACTTCTCATTATTATTTTTTTTAATGATTGGATTTACTCTGAAACAAGGAATTGCTGACTAAAGGAATCTAAATATGGTAATTCATCCTGGTGGATAACAAGCTGTCCATGGGACAACAATGTGCCCTTGTGGCCAAGAAGGTCTATGGGATTTTGGGGTGCACTAGGAAGAGTGTGTTCAGCAGATCAAGGGAAGTTCTCCTCTGCCTCTACTGTGCCCTGCTGAGACATCATTTTGGATAGTGCCTTCAGTTTTGGGCTCCCCAGTTTAAGAGGGACAGGGATCTGCTGGAGAAAGTCTGTTGGAGAGCTATGAGGATGTTGAGGGGACTGGAGTACTGCCTAATGAGAGGCTGAGGGACCTGGGGCTGCTTATTTTGGAGAAGAGAAGACTGAGAGGGGATTTAATCAGTGTTTATAAATATCTGAGGGCTGAGGGACAGGCTCTGCTCACTGCTCCCTGGCATAGGACAAGGAACAATGGGTGTAAGTTGCAGCAAAAGAGGTTCCAGCTCAACACAAGGGGGAACTTCTTGACTAGAAGGGTCCCAGAGCACTGGCACAGGCTCCCCAGAGAGGTTGTGGGGTCTCCTTCTCTGGAGACTTTCAAGCCCTGTCTGAATGCATTCTGGTATGACCTGAGCTAGATGGTGTGGTCCTGCTCTGGCAGGGTGGGGGTTGGACTCTGTTATCTTTTTGGGTCCCTTCCAACCTCTAACATCCTGTGATCCTCTGAAGCAAATAAATTTTCTGATGGAAACTCAAATTGAAATTTCAAAGTAGTGAAATGCAATGAAAAATGAATGTGAGCTGGTTTGTTGCTGATGCCAAATGTTATTCAGAAGAGTAAGTGTACACTTCTTTGTTTATTACCTTGGCAGATGAATGTATGGAGGAAGTAGGGCAGAAGCCCGACCAGCCTCATGCATTTGCATCAGTAGAAAAATAGCGTGAAAAACAAATGGGAAACCAAGTAGATGTCTTGCATTAATCAGTAGGATCAATTGTTCAAGGCATATCCCTGAACTTACTTTAGGAAACAGCATGAATGCCATGAGAACTCTTAAAACTAGGCATAATCTATTATTGATTTGAGTATTTCAGCTTCTGGATGCCTGCTTCTAGGCTGCTCCTTGGCAAGTGCTGGAAAATGTCCAATAAAACCTCTCCATGCCCCCGGGTCTTATGATCTACCTGTAAAAGGGGGGGGGGGAAGGGAAAACCAGTGGAATATTAATTTCTCATCTACCTGGTTTTTAATGAACATTGATGACAAATTGAAATAGAGCTTGCTTTTTAAACACAGACTGACAGGAATGCACTGAAGTCTTCCGCAGAGTCTGTGCAGAAAGACAGACAACCACGATGAGAGCCTATAAACAATCATTTCTAAGCTCTCACCCCAGCTGGCTTGGAGAAGAGATGCTATAGCCTGCAGCATGCCCTAGGTTTGGCAGAACTGGATCTGTTGACCTGACAGAGTGAAAGCCAGGATCACACAGGAGGAAAATCCTGAAGGCATGGCTTATGGAAGTGAGGTGCTTTCAACTTATGCCTTTGGGCTGCTTCCAGCTGACAATCATTTGGAGAAGTCAATTCTCTGGTTGTTTAGGGACAAACCAGTTCTGTATCAATTTTTCTATCTTGCTATTTGCTTGGATGGGCATACTCTGGGTGAAGAACTGTCTGGGGGGATGAGCCCAAAGAGTGGTGGTGAACAAAGTTAAATTCAGTTAGTGGATGGTCACAAGTGGTGGTCCTCAAGGCTCAGTTCTGGGGCCAGTTTCTGATCAATATCTCTTACCAATGATCTGGATGAGAGGATTGAGTATTCCTTTGGTAAGTTTGCAGATGACACAAAGTTGGGTGGAAGTTGATCTGCTTGAGGGTAGGAAGGTTCTACAGAGGAATCTGGACAAGCTGGGTTGGTGGGACAAGATCCTGCACTTGGGTTACTACAACCCCATGCTACAGGCTTGGGCCAGAGTGGCTGGAGAGCTATCTGGCAGAAAATAACCTGGGGCTGTTGGGCAGCAGCCAATTGAATATGAACCAGTGTGTGCCCAGGAGGGTAAGAAAGCCAACAGCATCCTGGCCTGGATCATCAATGGTGCAAAACACTCTTGCTAGTTGCTATCTGCTGTCAGCACTGCTGTGCCCTAGCTCATGCCATGCAATGCTTCTTGGAGAACTGAGGTTTGAGTCAGTGATGCTTCTCACAGGGCGAATCTCTGCTTGCCCCTTCTCATGCTGTCAGTCCTTTGCTGACATAGACCTTTCACTGCCTGCCCATGCTGTTTCACTGCAGAGTCCACATGACCCTGCAATCCTTCACTGCTTAGGCAGCAACAGACAGTGTCCATGAAATACTAAAGCCAAATAAATCCAATTAAATCACAGGAATTTTTTTCCCCTCAAACACCTGGCTTCTGCACCTAGGATTAACTAAACTCTAATCCAGATAACATATGATGGAGGGGTAAGCAGAAAATATATACAGCAGTATTGGCTTGGAAATGGGACCATGAACTCTGCTGGTATGCCTGCAATATCACCATCTCCATCTTTAGCTGATCTCTGTTGGCTTAAACAATGTGGAATTTTAACTTTAATGAATTTGAGGATTTGCTTCCTTCTATTTGTTGGCTTTTTAAAATCAAGGAGAACAATTAGAATCATAGAATCAACCAGTTTGGAAGAGACCTCCAAGATCATCCAGTCCAACCTAGCACCCAGCCCTATCCAGTCAGCTAGACCATGGCACTAAATGCCTCATCCAAATAACTTCCAGATATTTCCCCCTTCCCCCTCCCCCAAGCATATGGCTCAGAATTGCATTAGTTTTAAGAGTTGTATTATTTTTATGTGATCTCATTATATTCCAGCCTTAGGGAAAAATCCCAATTATTGTGTGATTTGCTTGAGTTGGCAACACTGAGACAGTAGCACACTATGGTGTGGTGTATCTGCTATCACAGCACTGAGGTGACTAATCTGTTGCCTGGCTTCTCTGTTCTCTTTGTGGGGGGGGGGGGTAGCTTGAGAAACCCCTTCCTTGGAATGCTAATCTGACTGCTGACCCTCTAAGTATCTTACACACTTGTGTAAAAGCTTCCAGAGAGTCACATGACGCTGTTTTCCGTTCTCTGTTGTGGATGTAATGAGAAGTGATGAGAGAGAGAGCAGACAAAAGGAAGCCCACAGGTTAATGCCTCTAGGAATATTTAGTATTTGACACATCACCACTTTTCTCAGAAGCCTTTCTAGCAATCTTTTAAGGATGACATCTGTACCTCTTGAAATAGCACCGCAATGTATTACTCATCAGTAATGAGCTGAAACTCATTTTGCGTCTTCCTTTTCACGTTTCGATTGACAGGCTGAAGGTTTTTTGTGGGTTTAAGATACACTGTGATTTATTGATGGGAGGGATTTATTGCCCAAGATTTGGACTGAGTAGAACAGCGTAGTGCAGGAACCCAAATTCTGGTGGTATTTACCCTCTTAACTCCAATTGGAATGTGCTAACTTGAGTTAATACTCCAGGTTTACACTGAGCTCATGTCCACATTCAGAAAGCTTTCACGAGAGGGCAAATGATGATTTGTTTAATTGTCTGTAGTTCAAAAGATAATAAACCAGGATGAGATCTCTAAGACTCATCTTTGAGCTGAATTCCCAGTCCAGTGAGTGAAAATATTAATGTCACTGCAAGAGTTGAATTCATGACCTTTGGAAATCTCTTTTGGGTTTGTGCTTGGATTAAAACCTTTGAAAGAAAAGCTTCCATTGCCTTGGTGTTTTCAAGGATCTGTAAGGGCACATGAGACAAACTGAAGGTTGATGTAATGCAAAAGTGTATCTTGTAAAGATGAGGTTTTTATCATAGCATTTTTGTTGAAGGAGACTTTCAGGATCCTCAAGTCTAACCATTAACCCAGCAGTGCCAGGTCACCTCTAGACAGTGTCACTCAGCACCACATCTACGTGGCATTTGGATCCCCACAGGGGGAGTCCATCACTGCCCTGGGCAGCCTGTTCCAGGGCTTAACTCTTTTAGGGAAGAAATCTTTCCTAATATCCAACCTATTCTTCCTCTGGCATAACCTGAGTCAGCTTCCTCTTCTTTATAGGGAGAAGAGACTCATCTCCCCCTGCCTTCAACCTTCTTTCAGGTGCTTATAGAGACTGATAAAGTTTCACTTGAGTCTCCTTTTCTCCAGGCTAAACAACCCTGAAATAATAACATTTGCCTATATTGTCATTTATTAGACATGCTGCTCTTGCCTTGTTTAAATTTCACTGCAGTATTTCTTTCACAGAAGTACTCAGGGCTCCTATCAAGGTAAAGAGAAGAGCAGTAACTGTCTTCTAAGTGGTTATCCTAAGAACAAACAGTAACCACTTGTTCTGGTGGCCAAGAGAGCCAATGGCATCCTGGCCTGGATGAGGAATAGTGTGGCCAGCAGGACAAGGAAGGTTATTCTGCCCCTACACTCACCACTGGTCAGTGCTGGGTCCAGTTCTGGGCTCCTCAATTCAAGAGAGATGTTGAGATACTAGAAAGTGTCCACAGGAGGGCGACAAAGCTGTGAGGGGCCTGGAGCACAGCCCTGTGAGGAGAGGCTGAGGGAGCTGGGGGTGTGCAGCCTGCAGAAGAGGAGGCTCAGGGCAGAGCTCATTGCAGTCTACAGCTACCTGAAGGGAGGTTGTAGCCAGGTGGGGTTGGGTTCTTCTGCCAGGCAAGCAGCAACAGAACAAGGGGACACAGTCTCAAGCTGTTCCGGGAGAGGTCTAGGGTGGGTGTTAGGAGGAAGTTGTTGGCAGAGAGTGATTGGAATTGGAATGGGCTGCCCAGGGAGGTGTTCAAGCAAAGCCTGGATGAAGCACTTAGTGCCATGGTCTGGTTGATGGGTCAGGTCTGGGTGCTAGGTTAGACTGGATGATCTTGGAGGCCTTTTCCAACCTGGTTGTTCTTACGATTCTCAGTGGCTGAGTGGGCCAAGAAATCCTTCAATTGGAATGAATATCAGGAAATAATTCCTGTGGGGAAGGAGGAACTACTGAACAGAAAGAATCTCCTTGTCTGGTGCATCTGCTTCATAGTGATGTTGTTTTGCAATAGAGAAAGGGAACAGGAGCTAGAAGAATCATAGAGTCAGCCAGGTTGGACGAGACCTCCAAGGTCATCCAGTCCAACCTATCACCCAGTCCTATCCAATCAACCAGACCATGGCACTAAGTGCCTCATCCAAGCTTTCCTTGAACACCTCCTTCTACATTGAAGTGAAATAAAAGAAGTGAGGTGTTTGATCTTCTTGTAAGATCCTCACAGTTCTACTGTAAGATAAGGATGGTGTCCTGGTAGACATGACTCAGAAAGCATCATTTTTGGGACAGCTACCCCAGCAAAATATTTATGGAAGAAGTAATCCATGTTCTCCTGCAGCCCCTGCTCAGCTGTAGGAGCAGTGATGCTGAATGCATTTAATTTGGAATTCGAATCCTAATTATTAAAGCCTTCTGAATATTGGGATAATGACAGTTCTAGGGGTGTATTAATGACTCTGTGTGAAGGAAGATGGGGCTGGGAAATGGCTAATCAAAGCAAGAGCTATTTTAGAACGATTCCAATTTTATCTCATGACCTTCATGAAAAATATGCAATATCTGGATCAGTAAATACTCTGCCTCTTTTTTTTTCTTGCTTAGTGCTTCTAAAAATATATTTCTCTTTTTCTACACAGGAAATAGTGAATTCATAACACTCTGGACTGAATAGGGGTCAAAATAAACTTCTTTCCTGTATTTGCAGAGTTCTGTCAGCTGCTCGGTCCAGGGGTGGTTGAATTCCTGTCCCTGGAGGTGTTTAAAAGATGTATCAGGAGTAAAAAAGTATCAAGAGCTGTGTGCTGACTCTCTGCCATCATCAGCATCTCTCCTCAAATGCCAGAGAGGGGATCATTTGGAACTGGGATGGTAAAGCACCTGAGATAGATCATTCTGGGCACTCTAGATTTTGTGCTGTCTGGGCATCATGGTGGCAAACCATAGGTCATCTTTTCAAAGTCACCTTCAGCCTGTGGAATGAGATTTGTCAAGTTGCGGCAATGCTTGTGCTTTAGCCAAGGCTGCTGGAGACACATGATGGGGGTGCTCTCTGCTGAGACCTGGAAGGGGTGCTCTGCACTCACCTGATGGGCAGGAGTGGGGTTTGTAACTGGGAGTGCTTGTATGAAAACCTTGTCTAGCAGGATATGACTGGCATTGCTGGATAGCTTGGTCCTGTTAGTTTGTCCCTAGATCTGAGATTTGCTTGTGAATTGTTGTTGATGTGGTGCCCAGAGGAGGGCCACAGGGATGAGCAGAGGGCTGCAGCAGAGAAGAGACTGAAAGAGTTGGGGCTGTGCAGTCTGCAGAAGGGGAGGCTCCCAGGTGACCACCTTGTTCCCTTCTGGTGTCTAAAGGGGGCCTACAAAAAAGCTGGGGAGGGACTTTTTAGGCTATCAGGGAGGGACAGGACTAGGGGGAATGGAGCAGATCTGGAGATGGGTAGGTTCAGGTTGGATGTGAGAAGGAAGTTGTTCAACATGAAAGTGGTGAGAGCCTGGAATGGGTTGCCCAGGGAGGTGGTTGAGGCCCCATCCGTGGAGATGTTTAAGGCCAGGCTGGATGAGGCTGTGGGCAGCCTACTCTAGGGTAGGGTGTCCCTGCCCATGGCAGGGATGTTGGAACTAGATGATCCTTGTGTTTCCTTCCAACCCTGACTGATTCTATGAAGGATGTAGTTTAGGACTAGCCTTGGTAGAGTTAGAGAATGGTTTGAGTACATCTCTGTCAGTTCTTTCCCTCTCAGTTGGAGCTCTCTTGCTTTGTATAGCTAAATGCTCATGATGCTGGGTAAAGGGAGGCTGATTCAAGAAATGGTGGGAAGATCCTACATGCTTATTCTTGGCTCACTGAAATGCTTATTGAGTAGTACAAAATCAAATGGTTCCAACAAGAAGTGAGTAGGAGAGGCTTATTTGATATCAAGGCAGGCTTCAGGGAGATCCTTAGCCACTGAATTATCTTCTGTGCCTTCTGTCCTTTCCTTCCTCCCCTTGCACAGTTTTCATCTAGCAAATTCTGATTGTGTGTAGATGTGGAGTTAATACCATTTCTGCACTCTGCATTTTGAAGGACTTTACTGCCTTGGTTTAGATTTGAAGGTGACAGTCAAAACATGCATGTATTATTGCATATATTTATGGAATCACAGCAAAAATAGTCCTAGGCCTATTTCAGAGTTCACCCTTTCAACATCTAAGCTGGTTTTGCTAAGGCTCACTTCTGAAATGCATTTTATGAGTGATTCTAGTGCAGTGCTTTATGCTTCTGTGACACCTGCTGTCTGAAAGGTCTTTATCTAATTCACAGAGTAAAAAATTTAGCCTTATTCCTCTGAGGTAAGTAATAACAAATATTTTCTTCTGTAGCTTCCTTTTCCACTGGAAAGCTGAGAAGGAAAAAAACACCAAGTGTCTCCCTCTCAAATTCTCCACTCTGTTTGATTTCACAGTAGTTTGGTTCCAATGATTTGTTTCTTCCAGGCACTACACAGCAGGGTCTTGGACTTTAGGGTCATAAGCTGGAATAAAATTCAAGATCCTTTTTACCAGAAACCACAGGGACTTATCACCTAAAATCAAATAGAATTTCCATTAACCTGTAATAAAAGTTTTCTTTGAGGCTGGAGACTAGAGGGCAGCATAGCTGAAGCAAACTCTGAGATCTTAGAAACATGGTAATCAAACTGTTCCATAGCTTGTTCTTGTGGAGGAGGCAGAATAAAACAGCAGTCCAGACTGGATCTGCATGCTGGTAGAATAAACAGCAGTCCATAGTGGAGCAGCAAACTGGGGCTTATTTAAGAGCCCACAAGAGCAGATCTTTTGCTCTGCCTGATCAGGTCATGCACACCCTGCCTAGGTCTTGACTTCCTTCCAGTAAGTCATGTTGTAAGTCAGGTTCATGTTGTGTTGCACTTTGTGGTCACCCATCTCCATTGTCCTCAGCCAACATCCCTGAGCATCCCCCTACATCTATCTCCTTGAGCAGTCTGATCTCTGGGATCTTCCCTGACTTCAGGATTTCTCCTCTAGTCAAGACCTTTGCTTTCTAATTTTCAGGCCCCCTTCTTCCTCCTTGGTTCAGCACTCCTCCTTTCTGGCAGAAGCAGTTTTTTCCACAATCCAAAATGCCAAATTTCCCAGTCTAAAATAGGCTCTGTACAGAAGTACCGCATGTGATCCACCTCCTAACTGCTGACTCTGTCTCATGTCTCCTTATTAACAGGAGGATTCAGGACATGACACTTCGGCCCAGATGATAATGAATTTTTCTTCTATCTTGTACCAGTTGCAGCTAGCAAGTAGCAGGCTCCAGATTGCAAACTCAGAAGTTCAGTTCTGGACATTCATCCTACACACATAGACACCCAATTGTCAGCTGCCTGTTGGTGCTCACAGTTCAAGGTGTTTTTGTGGATTTACACTGTATAAAGCAGCACAGGCTTAGGGATGCCCTGTGACCCTAACTGTTCTCTTAGCTATAGAATCAAGCAGGTTGGAGGAGACCTCCAAGATCATCCAGTCCAACCTAGCACCCCCTAGCACCTAGCCAATCAACCAGACCATGGCACTAATTGCCTCAGCCAGGCTTTGCTTGAACACGGGACAGCATCTCCACCTCCCTGGGCAGCCCATTCCAGTGCCAATCACTCTCTCTGCCAACAACTTCCTCCTAATGTCCAGCCTAGACCTGCCCTGGCACAGCTTGAAACTGTGTCCCCTTGTTCTGTTGCTGCTTGCCTGGCAGAAGAGACCAACCTCACCTGGCTACAGCCTCCCTTCAGGGAGCTGCAGACATCAATGAGTTCTGCCCTGAGCCTCCTCTTCTGCAGGCTGCACACCCCCAGCTCCCTCAGCCTCTCCTCACAGGGCTGTGCTCCAGGCCCCTCACCAGCTTTGCTGCCCTTCTCTGGACACCTTCCAGCACCTCAACATCTCTCTTGAATTGAGGAGCCCAGAACTGGATGCAGTACTCAAGGTCTGGCCTGAGCACAGGGGCAGAAGAACCTCGCTTGTCCTGCTGGCCACACTGCTCCTGATCCAGGCCAGGATGCCATTGGCTCTGCTGCCCACCTGGGCACACTGCTGCCTCATCTTCAGCTCCTGTCTACCAGCAGCCCCAGGTCCCTCTCTGCCTGGCTGCTCTCCAGCCACTCTGTCCTAGTATTCCTAAACCAAATTGAATTTGTATCTATGGAGACTGTTTGCACCAGGGTTTCTTGTCTGTAAACAATATGTTGTCTCTTTTCTTTTTTTTTTTTTGTCTTAATCTCAGCCCTTTAGAGGATCTGACAGGGTTTGAGTTTTCTGTATTCCCTTGGGCACGTTCTCAAACCAGCCTTCACATCCAATGCTTCTGTCTGCTCTGCACACCTTAATCTAATCTCAGCATTTAGCTGTGTTAAACTAAACTGCCTTTTCTGGCCTGAGAAATGATTGATACTCTTGGGTGGGTTTTAATTGCACTGTACAAGGATCATGTGATTCCCATTAACTTTTATGGCAGTCTCATAATTACATCTCTGTGCACCACAGTGAGAATTTACCCTTTTATCTCCTTCCCTCTGCTGGGCAGTTGTGTGCCATGGAGTTGGAGCAGTTGGAGTGTAGTAAAAGAAACAAGGCAATAACACTCTCTGCTGCTTTCTTCCTTCCTTTTTTCCCTCTCCAGAACTTGCCCCTTTTTTGAGGATGGGAAAATCTTAGGAGAGTCTCCCTTGTCAGCACTAAATCATGCCAGAGCCAGGGTGTGAGTAGGGAATGTAGAAGGCTGTTTCTTGATGTTATCTGATGCTGTTGTACTTGCAAGACTTGTATAACTTGGATGTTCTCCCAGCAGCTGCCATGTAGCTCCCCAGATAGGAGATTTAGTTCCTTTTAGTGGAACCTACATAATGGAAGAAGGTCGAGGCTTTCACTTTATTTTGGTTGTTGGTTTGAAGCCACCCAAGCTGACAGTAGGCAGACTCATTAATACCTGATGAACTTGCTTATGAGACATGAACCCAATATTCTTAATAGAGTTCCAAGTGCACAGGTGTCCACACTGCAATTAGCAGTGAAGGAATTATAAGTGCTGTTGTGAAGAAGCTAGAGACTGGGGCGGGGGGGAAGAAGCACTGGGGCTAGACAGATCTGTGACCCAAGGTCCTGACTGACCATGGGAAATCACAGGATGTTAGGGATTGGAAGGGACCCAAGGAGATTGAGTCCAACCCCTCTGCCAGACCAGGACAATGCTATCTAACACAGATCACAGACAGGCCTTGAAAGTCTCCAGAGAAGGAGACCCCACAGCCTCTCTGGGCAGCCTGTGCCAGTGCTCTGGGATCCTTACAGTAAAGAAGTTCCCCTTGTGTTGAGGCAGAACCTCTTTTGCTGCAACTTACGCTCATTGCTCCTTGTCCTATCACAGGGAGCAAGTGAGCAGAGCCTCTTCCCTGGCTCCTGGCAGCCTTCAGTTACTTAAACATTTATCAAATCCCCTCTAAGTCTTCTCTTTTTCAGACTAAACAGCCCCAGGTCCCTCAGCCTCTCCTCATAAGCGATGCCCTCCAGTCCCCTCATCATCCTCATAGTCCTCCGCTGGACTCTTTCTAGCAGACCCCTGTCCCTCTTAAACTGGGGAGCCCAAAAGTGCACACAGTATTCAAGATGAGGTCTCAGCAGGGCAGAGTAGAGGGAGAAGAACCTTCTTTGATCTGCTGGATGCACTCTTCCTAATACACCCCAGGATCCCATTGGCTGCTATGAAAGCTTTCATTATTGCCCTCATTGGCCAATAATGAAAGCAAAAATGGCAGTGTTGTAAGGGAACTTTTAGTGTCATTGTATGTGCTACCCTGATATTATGGCTAAATTAGATTCTTCTGCTGGTGTAATTATGGGCTTTCAGAGACAGTCACCTTTTTATTTGTATATTGCAAAGGGAAAGAGTAAATAGCATTTATTTCCTTTTCATGCTGAAAAACACACTGGTCTTGCTCTGATTTCTCCACTTATTAGCTAATTGCCCACTGTACTGTGGCAAAAAACAGTGTTGGCCAGGACTAGAGGAATATTTCTGTTTCTCATCTACAGCAACTGTAACTTACCTTTCAATTCAGATAAGCAATGTCTTGGCAATCATCTGCTATTAGATGCTGAGTCATTTGACTGCTGTTTCTGCAGTCTTTTGCTGACTCCAGCAATGCTTCAGCTCTTTGCTTCCTGGTCAAAACAAAGACCTGAATCAGAAGTGGCAGCAGCAAGCTGAATACTACCAATGAGTTTTTAATTTAGAAAAGCCCTCACTTTTTGAACAAGTTTTTACATGTTCCTAAGTCAAAACAAGCTTCAGGGGGTTTGACTGCATCTTTTATTTCCACCTGATTGCTCAGGTGTCTTCATATGTTTTCCTTCTGTAAGTAGAAATGTGTGTGAACATTTCTGCTCTAGCATTTGTACATATGGTGTGTGTATATATATGTTTTAATGTGTATTATTTTTAACCCAGTGTTGACTGAAGTGGTTGTATAAATTAGGATCCACCTTAAAAAAAAACCACTTAAAATAAAACGTTTTTATTATGAGAAAGTGAATCTTTAAGGCTAATAAATACAGCACAGACTGAGCAGCAGAAGGGGCTCCCTAGGGCAACTATGGATCTTCCTGCTGGGAACAAGCAGTTGAGGTCCTGTTCTTGGTGTCTGAAACACAGCTCTGATTGATTGGGGGTGTTGAGATGGACTCTGATTTCCAGGGCCTGCTCCAAACCTCTGTTTTGCTGCTCCAAACTGCCTTGTTTTCATCTGGGCAGAAATGACTTTGATTCTCTCTTCTTCCAGTGGAAACCCATTACCCCTTGTCCTGTCATTACAAGACCTTGTCAATAGTCCTTCCCCAGCCTTTCTGTAAACGTTGCTCAGCTGCTTTTCAGGCAGGACATCTATAAGTCTGTTCTCAGCATCAAACTAGATGTTAGGAAAGGGTTCTTTTCAGTGAGGGTGGTGAGACACTGGCACAGGTTGCCCAGGGAGGTTGTGGAGTACAGAATCACCCAATGTGATTGAACACATTCAAGGTGTTCAAGGCCAGGTTGGATGAGGCCTTGAATGACCTGTTCTAGTGGGAGGTGTCCCTTCCTATGGCAGGGGGTTGCAACTGGATGAGCGTTGAGGTCCCTTCCAACCTAACCCATTCTGTGATTTAGCAATAGCTGCTTAGCAGTGCTCTGGATGTGCTCAGTGTTTAGTGGTTTTAAAAGAAAGACATATTCATCACTTGCTTTGTCTGACAGATTTAAAACTACACCAGATCTTATTTTCTCCACTGGATATTGTGCTGGACTTTTTAAATCCCCTTTCCAGTCCCCAGTTATGGAAGTACTCCTGCAGTAGCCCCTTCCTCTGGCCCCAGAATTTGAGTTTCCTTTTCCCTTTCACATGGCACATTGTAGTTGAATCCCAGATGTGATAAATCCATTCAGTTGGTGCAAAAACTAGTCAAGCTGGCTTCCTTATGGTTGGTTCTGAACTCCTTTCAGAAGCAGAGATCTGCATCATGTGTGAGGCAAAGCCAAACCTATGTTGTTGGAGCATGGCTAAGAGGAGAGATGGGCTGCAGCTTTGGGAGCTTGCTGAAATCTGTAAGAGCAAACACCAAAATATTTCAGGTTAATTTGTTTCAGGGTTATGTCTGTGATACATGCTGGAAAAAGGCTGAATAACATTTACTGTGGAAGAGGAGGGGATAAAAGCAGTTATGCCCTCTAAATGGGTTTGATTTATCTTTTCCTGCTAGATAACCACTTAAGCTCTCCAAGTTGAGGAAGGTAGTAGATAAGGAGCAGTTGGGGTCAACAGAGCTTCAGGGAAAGCTCAAGAGAGATGCTGTGTTTGTATGTACATGCACTAAACTGAGTAATTACTGAACATTTTCATATACAACACAGGCTCAAGTCAAACTGGAAGTGCTCAACTAATGCAGAACCTAGAGATGGACTCCTAAAGCAGTGGAAGAAATACATATTGGTTTCCTAATGTGATGTGTGCCTCTTAAACCTGGCAGAAACCTGTGTAAAAGCTCTTTTCACTCTTGCACTGGGAAGAGTGAGGAGAGGCTGAGGGAGCTGGGGGTGTGCAGCCTGCAGAAGAGGAGGCTCAGAGCAGACCTCATTGCTGTCTACAACTACCTGAAGGGAGGTTGTAGCTAGGTGGGGTTGGACTCTGCTGCCAGGCAACCAGCAACAGAACAAGGGGACACAGTCTCAAGCTGTGGCAGGAGAGGTCTTGGCTGGGTGTTAGGAGGGAGTTGGTGCCAGAGAGAGTGATTGGCATTGGAATGGGCTGCGCAGGGAGGTGGTGGAGTTGCCATCCCTGGAGCTGTTCAAGCAAAGCCTGGATGAGGCACTTAGTGCCATGGTCTGGTTGATTGGCTGGAGCTGAGTGCTAGGTTGGACTGGGTGAGCTTGGAGGTCTCTTCTAACCTGGTTGTTTCTGTGCTTCTAAGAATGAAGATGAGCCAGGACTTTCTGCAGCTGCCTCCTAACTCTGGTGTTGCTTTCTGCCAGTGAAGCAGGTCAGGTGTAGCTTTAGTGACTTTTATTAGCACAAATGAAGTTAAGTGGAAGGTTTGGTTTCTGTAAAGCAGTGTGTGCATATTTAGTACCACAAATGATTTAGAGCTATTGTTGAATCCCCCGAAGCATGCAAATTTTTGTTAGGCTTGATTAGTATTTGTTAGCTCCATATGTTCTGAATCTCTCTATTTTAGGCTGTCTGTTGTTCAGGAAGGAATTAATTTCCAATTTAATCTTTCTGTCTGCAGTGTGTTCCCTTACAGGTCCAGTCCTACAGAGCCAGATAGTATCAGTGACTGTTTGAGACAATAAATTGTTTTCTGCATATTAAAATAAAGCCCCATTTCTAATATTTTTGTGCCACAGAAGTAGCAGATTTGACTTCAACAAAAAGTAGGTCTGCACCATCTAGATCTATATGTACTTTTTAAGTAATATGCCTGTGCTTTCATAAATTATACTTAGAGAACTTAATTACTGTTTGAGAGCTCTCAATGTCTATGAGCAGCAATTTCTCTTAGCAAAAAGCTTTTCTTAAAGCTGCAGTTGTATGAGCTGTACAGCTTAGAAAACTTGGAAATTTAGCCCATGGAATTGCAGAGCTCTTCAAAAACAATCTTTTAAAGGGTATGGAAGATATTCAAAGAGTCAAACCAGCTATTTCAATTCCAGCTAGGTACATACAGAACTAGGGGCATGGTTACTGAGCATCAGTTGGCTTAGATGCCCAGGTGGCCAAGAGAGCCAGTGGCATCCTGGCCTGGATCAGGAGCAGTGTGGCCAGCAGGACCAGCGAGGTTATTCTGCCCCTGGACTCAGCACTGCTCAGGCCACACCTTGAGTGCTGTGTCCAGTTCTGTGTCACTCATTTTAAGAGAAACATGGAGATACTGGAAGGTGTCTGAGAAGGGCAATGAAGCTGGTGAGGGGCCTGGAGCACAGCCCTGTGAGGAGAGGCTGAGGGAGCTGGGGGTGTGCAGCCTNCAGATGATTCTATAATTAACAAAACTAGTTGGTAACTTTGAGGACTCAAATCCTGCTGAGCCGAAGAACTTTGTGTCTTGGCTTCTCCTTGCGTAGAATATGGGCTGTGAAATGTGTCCAGTCCTGAAGCCACTGACAAGAAATACCTAGTTCAGGTATTTGGGCATGATCATCTCCTGACTGTCTGACTGTGATTAGTGGCTTTGAAAGGAAGCTTCCTACTACAATATATGAAGAGTGAAAGTTAAACTCTCTCTTAGCCTGCCCATTGATAGCGAAGGTTTGTGTCAGTTCATTGAGCGCAGCGAGGTTATTGTTCCACTGGCCAGCATGGAGGGCACACATAGGTGTGGTTTTTTTATACAGGCTTAATTAAAACAACAGATTTGTTTGTGGGGTACAGTCCTGTTGCTTGCATTTTTTTTCTGTCACTAATAACATTAATGGTAAAAATAATTATAATGAGAGGTTGTGGAGTCTCCTCTGGAGACTTTGAAGGCCTCTCTGGATGTGTTCCTGTGTGAGCTGAGCTAGATTGTGTGGTTCTCCTCTGGCAGGGGGGTTGGACACAGTGATCTCTTTGGGTCCATCCTGTGAGCATCAGAGGAACTTTTCTATGTGTTGGACCAATACAGTTTTGAATTGCATTTTTCTCTTTCCACAGGAATTTTCTTATTCAGTTCACAGCTGCAAAAAAAAATTAACTGAAAGGTCAGAACAGCAATTGCCAGATTTGCATGAACTTATAAATGTCAGAGGCAGGTCCAGTCTGGGTTGCTATTTGAAGTTATTTTGTATGGGATTTTTGGTGTTAAATATCTGCATTTTTCACACACAAGGGGTCTTGGGTTGATTGGTTTCCTTGGTAACAGCTCTTTGCTCTGATTGCATAAGCACACTGGAGTGGTGCAGAAGAGATTACTACAGAAACGCACTAGAATTAGTCTGATGTAATGGGATGTTGTTTGAGCTGTTATCGAGTCCTTAATTCCATTATCCTTTCTGTTATTTCCATTAATACTGCACTGTAGTGAAATAACATGGAGTTTACTTAAGACTAATCACATTTCCTTTTAGCAAGTTAGCTGTTGGCTTCTGAAAGGGAAGGGGGGAAATGTGGAAGAAAGTAACTCTGAATAAAATGTACTGTCATGGTTGGTGCAGAAGAACACTTAATTCTTGGCGAGTTAGCTCGTGAGATAAAAATATTTGTACAGTTTGAATTGTCTCAATCAGCCTTTCTTCTCAGCCCATGGAAGAGTTCTCTTGGGTATTTCTACCTAATTCACCATGTCAGGCTCTGATCATCTTCAAAGTGTGTGTA
Organism: Tricholaema leucomelas; assembly: GCA_013400475.1. Classification (NCBI taxonomy): domain Eukaryota; kingdom Metazoa; phylum Chordata; class Aves; order Piciformes; family Lybiidae; genus Tricholaema lacrymosa; species Tricholaema leucomelas. Next base: position 175,164 of record WAAF01001743.1, read on the forward strand.
TATTTTAATAGGAATTACATTTTCCTGGAGATCTTGATTAAATCTAAAATGGCAAAGAGTGATTTCAATCAAGGGACAGATAAACATGGCAGCGGGAACTTGGAAATGGGTGAACTTGAAGTGAAAGGACATCAGCTGCAGAAATTAGAATCATAGAATCAGGGTTGGAAGGAACCACAAGGATCAGCCAGTTCCACCCCCCTTGCCATGGGCAGGGACACCCTACCCTAGAGCAGGCTGCCCACAGCCTCATCCAGCCTGGCCTTAAACACCTCCAGGGATGGGGCCTCAACCATCTCCCTGGGAAACTCATTCCAGGCTCTCACCACTGTCATGCTGCTCTAGTGGGAGGTGTCCCTGCCTGTGGCAGGGGGTTGGAGCTGGATGATCCTTGAGGTCCCTTCCAACCTAAACCATTCTATGATTCTATGATTCTATGCTGAACAACTTCCTCCTCATGTCCAGTCTGAATCTCCCCACCTCCAGCTCTGCTCCATTCCCCTTAATTCTGTGATTCCTTGGCAGAACTGTATTGGTTTCTGGAGATGCAAATCAATACACAGAGAGCACTGGCAGAGACAGCTTTGTGGCTACAAGAAATTGTGAGCTGTTTTTTCTGTAAGTTCTGCATTCAGACTTGCATGAAGGATCAAACCAACTCCTGCTCATTACAGAAGGGCAGAATTTGGTTTCTGGAAAGTAGCAGGTATGTTGTTACTCAGTCTGCTGTGACTGTTGATCTCTACAACTCTTTTTCATGTCTCCCTTTTAATGTTTTGTTTCAAAGACCTGAGTACCTCAAATTTAAAGCATAAGCCTGCTTATACCAGTCTACTATCATTAGAGCTTCTTTAAAGACTTTCATCCATTAAAGGAAAAGAAGCAGCCTTTTTCATATTAAATATGGCATAAAAGTGATAGGAGTCTCAGGTTAATGTCATGATTTTTGTGGGGCTTTTGGCCTAAGAAAATGAGTAGCTTCCAAAATGTAAACACTTCTGCATTAGTTTTATTCCTTTTGCCTTTATGTCTGTAATGGTTTTTAAAGGAAATTATTTGAAGGGGGTAGGGGGAATTAAAACATAACCCAGCTTTCAAAGCTAGTGCAGTTATAGAGCCACATGAGACACTTAGGTGTTGACAGTGATCAGCAAGAATTGTCTTTAATGCTGCTCTCAAAGATACCAGGAAAAAAAATGTTGTTCTGTGAGAGAAGAATGTGGTTTGATAAAACAGCCTGGTAGTAGGAGTTCTTTCCATGGGCATAGTTACAAGCAGATTGCAATATACAGCTGGAAGTTAGTATCTGTCTTTTCTCTAACTTGGCTGAGAGGACAGCTTGGGGCTGTTAAAGAGGAACACAATTGTGGCTCCTGAACTTGTGGAACTTGGAGTGGAAGCACAGGTTGTGAGGTGTGTCAGAGAAGCATGCCTACCCAAAGTGACGTTTGTTCCCTGTTGGACCCATTCAGGTGTATTTCCCTACAGAGAAAGCATCTTCTTTAGATTTAGGAGGTTAGCTTTCAGTAAAGACCATCTGTAGTTCAAGGATCATCCACAGAATGAACTCATACCACTTGCCTCTCCTACTTGTAGCCACAGGTTCCAACCAATGATTGTCTTGGACAGGAGACATTGGAAAGAACACTGAGCTCTCTCTTTGGATTGATTTCCCTCTCGCTGTGCTTTTTCTCCTTTCTTTATTCAGCATGCACATGACCTTCTCTTAGAGAATCATAGAATGAGATCTCTTCCAACCTAAACCAAAGCTCACAGATTTCCAGCCCCCTGCCACAGGCAGGAACACTTCCCACTAGAACAGGTCACTCGAGGACTCGTCCAAACTGGCCTTGAACACCTCCAGGGAGGGAAGCAGCCACAACCTCCCCGGGCAACCTGTGCCAGTGTCTCACCACCCTCACTGTAAAGAATTTCTTCCTAACATCCAGTTTCAACCTCCCCTCTGCCAGTTCAAACCCATTACTCTTCATCCTGTCATTACAAGACCTTGCAAATACTCTCTCCCCAGCCCTCCTGTAGCCCCCTTCTGATCCTGGAAGGCCACTCCAAGGTCTCCTTGAAACATCTTCTCTGATCTGCAGGGTCCAGCTCTTGTAGCCTGTCCTGATAGCAGAGCTGCTGCAGCCCTCTGAGTAGCTTTGTGACCTCCTCTGGACTGGCTCCAACAGTTCCATGTTCTTCTTGTGTTGGAGGCTCCAGAAGTGCACACTCTTAAGTGCACAGAGGCTGCAAGGGAACTGTCCTGTAGCCATCTGCAGTGTACCCACTTAAACTGTGGGTAACATTTGCCATTGGAATGGGCTGCCCAGGGAGGTGGAGTCACCATCCCTGGGGGTGTTCAGGAAAAGCCTGGATGAGGCACTTGGTGCCATGGTCTAGCTGACTGGATAGGGCTGGGTGCTAGGTTGGACTGGATGATCTTGGAGGTCTCTTCTAACCTGATTGATTCTATTATATTTGATTCCAGATCCTTCTCTGAGGTATATAATAATATTTTTTTCCATGTTCTTTTGTTTAATATTTAGGGAGTGACACACAGAGGATATAAAATTTACTCTATAGATAAAATCTCATCTTTTTCAAATAAAAATGGACTTCAGAAAAATATCAATAGATGAAAAAGCTATGCTGAACTTGCAGCTTATTCCTGTTTATGAAATGCTTTTTATTTCTTTTAATCAAATTATTGGCTGCTGCTTTTTTTTTCCCACTTCAAGAGTTGGATTTAGGTGTAGAATGGATTTGGGCAGAAAAGGTGTAGCAAGGAACATGAGTACACACAGAGGAAGTATTTCTATTCTGTCTGCAGCTCCCTTATTTTTTTTTTTATACCCTCTGTGTTGTTTTTCAGAAACTTTACCCACTTCAACTTCAATCTTAAACCAGTTTGGTTGATCCTTAAATGAAGTGGACAGGAAAACTTTGCCCATTAGGCCTAGCACAATTTCTTCTTAAATTTGCATGCTAAATAATGCCACAGAAACATGTCAGCATCTCCCAGTTAGCAGCAAAGGGTGATCAATGGTTCTATGATAATTAGTATAGTTGACAGTCAATCAAAGTGATGAAAATAAAAAGCTCTGATCAAAAGGCCTTTTTCTTGTGTGCATTGTGAATTAGCATAGCCATTGCCATCCCTTCACACCACCAGCAAAACAGCAAATATTGCTTTGGCATGAAAAGAGTTTGGTTTTTTTTCTTCCTGTGGTTAAGGGGCAACAAATTTAATCCACTGCAACATTCATTTTTTGTTCTGATGTCTTTATGCAAAACAATGAGGGGGATACAGGGTTAACCCTCCAGCAGGAGTGACATTGAACCTGACCCTAGGTGGTCTTGACCCCCTCCCCAGGGGTGGATCTGAACACCACCAGGTGATGGTTAGCCCATTCCCCCCTCTTGTTTAAAGGTCTATAAAAGCAGAGGGACTTGCTGTTGTGTCTCTCTCTGTGCTCCCTGCCTCTCTGCTTCCCAGCATCACCATCCTGTTCCTGGTTCTCTTTGTTTTGCCACGTGGCCATCACCCACGAGGCAGACAAAGCCACCACCATCAAAAAAATCTGGTTGTATTTACACATGTTGTATTTTATGGGTTTATTCCCTTCCCTATACCTCTATAACTTCCCTGCCTCAGACACCAAGTTTAATTTATTGTTAAACTTTTCTTCTTTTTCACTTCCAAATCAGAGCAAGATTATTGATTTGGGTGTGCTTACCTTTTTCTCTCTCTACATCTGAATTCCTTTCTTCTGGGAAAGAAGGGGGAAGAGGGAAGGGCACTCCATAAAATTGGTTCTATCAAATATGTTTGGGAATTGAAATTAGAACAGAGACAGGGGGTGGGGCAAGTGACATCCAAACTTTCCTATCTGGGGCAAGTGCACTACTTGGTTTTAAAGGCTGAGATCAGCTGAACAAGGTGTGGAAAGTAGCTGAGGAGTCACCTAGAAACCAACCCAAATTAGCAAGGTGTTGGGAGCTGAGTGGGTGTGCCAACAGGTGTGCTGGTTTCAGGCTAATTTTTACTGAGAGAAATTAAATCCTTAGCTGTGAGAAGGGGGAGGAAAACCCAACAGTAACCTATATCACCATTCATCTGCTGAGAAATGCAACTAGTCAACATATAGGTAAGACAGGCCCTGCACAGCCACACTGCTCAGCTCTTGCTTTGGGCTGTGCCTTCTTTCTGGGGGTCTGGTCTCCAGCTGATTCTGCCTTCAGCTCTCTAATCCACCTAACCTCTTGTGATGGTTTGGATGTTACCCTCACACTCCTTCCCCCCCCAACTTAAAGTCAGCCAGACTAGACTCAGCTGAGCTGTAAATTGGAATGAAGCTTAAATTTACAGCTTGGCACAATATACAAGCAGATAGTTACAGTATCTACAGCTATAGACAGAAATATGCAAGTTTAAACTAATACAGAAACACAACAGCCCTCCCAGAAACCAGAGTCCCCAGGAGGGGCTCCCAACCACCCTTCCACCTTCTTTCTACCCCTCTGCCTTATCCCAGACTTTACCTTACATTCAGGGTGAGTTGGGAGAATTGGCCAGGGGGTTTAGGAAGCAGGTGGATTAGTCACACAGACACCAGGTTAGAGAGAGAGAAGGGAGGCAGCCAAAGAGCGACTCTGTTACTCTGTTATCTGTGTTTCTGTTCTTGTTTTTATTCATCTCAGCAAGCCTATGAGTGCAGCAGCCATCACCATTGTTTCCTTTTCACAGCCTAGCATTTAACTCTTCTTGCCAAAATATCCCAGCTAGGCTCAAACTAGCACACCCCTTTTTCTTCTACCTCCTTGTCAACTTTTTTTGACATCTCATCTCAGATATCCAGATTTATCACATGAGATAGACGTGGCTTGATCTGGTTATTTCTTTAAGGATGGGAGGAGGTTTGGGTTGGGGAACCTCCTAGAATCACAGAATCAGTCAGGGTTGGAAGGGGGACTGGGTCAGGAGCCCTCCTGGAGACTCTTTCTGGGAGGGGTGTTGTGTTTCTGTGTTATTTCTCATTTGTGTATAACTGTGTATATCTGCTTGTATCTTGTGCCAAGCTGTAAGAATAGCTTCATTCTTTAATTTCCAGCAGTCTGAGTGATTTTCTTAACTGGTGTGGGGGGGTGGTAACTCCCAAACCATCACAACAGGGAAAATGTCAACTTGGAAATGTGTGCTTCTTGCCTCTGACCTCTGATCTTTGGGAAGCTGTGGGAGCAGAGCTCTGTCAGGTCTCACAGGCAATGCATTTCTACCTTGTCACCATCTGTTTCCAAGGCAGGAGCTGTGACTTCCATTTATTTCATTTCCCTGCGGTCAGTGAGGTGACTCATGGTGCCTGTACCTACTCACATGACTGAGCCCTGCTGTCCAGCAATAGTTTGTGTGATTCTGTGTAACAATAACAAAGAAAAAGATCCCCAAAACCTTGTTGTGAGATCCACCTTGCTGTATATCTCCTTTTCAACAATCAGGGGATGGATCTTTTCTGAACAGCCCTTGTTTATAACATTTCACTCTCTAAAGACAAGAGTTAGGTAGGAACATTAAGTGTGGTGAAAGGTTGTTACTGACCTCTGTTAACAGCCAGCACATCCCAGCCAATAGCTGAAGTGCTGCCATGCACAGATGCTTCAAGAGTAGTCTCCTCTTTTGTGTGATAAAAATATTTGTTTCCCTTTTTACCATGATATTAATTAATAACCATGATATTAATATATCATAGAATCATAGAATGGTTTAGGTTGGAAGGGACCTCAAGGATCATCCAGCTGCAACCCTCTGCCATCGTATAATAATCGTTTGATATTAATTGATATTAATTTGTTATTAATTGATATCAATTCGATATCAATTGATATTGATTATTACCATTATATTAATTAATAACCAATGGTTATTAATTGTTATTACTGATGGCTTACTATCTGAGACCTCATAGTGGCCTTCCAGTATCTGAAGGGGGCCTACAGGAAGGCTGTGGAGGGACTACTGACAAGGTTTTGTGATGACAGGACAAGTAGGAATGGGTTTAAACTGGCAGAGGGGAGATTGAAACTGGATGTTAGGAAGATGTTCTTTGCAGTGAGGGTGCTGAGACACTGGCACAGATTGCCCGGGGAGGTTGTGGAGCATAGAATCACCCAATGTGATCTTTGGGTGATCAGGCTACCTATATCTCACGTGAAAAATCTGGTGAGATGTCAAAAAGACAAGAAGAAGGTTAGGAGGGAAAAGAGTTAGGTTGGATTTAGAGTTCAGGCAGACACATCCACACAGACCTGCCAGAGAGAAGGCAGAGCCAGAAGTGAGAGCTGAGAAGTGAGTGTCTTATCTATATTTCGACTAGTTGCATTTCTCAGCAAGAGAATGAGTGGTATAGGTTGCTGTTGAGTTTTGTTCTTTCTTCTTCCAGCTAAAGATTTAGTTTCAGTAAAATATTCCAAGTAGCCTCAAACCAGTACAGTAACATTGGATAAAGAACAGGAGGCACTCAGACTAAAAAAAATGAGGCAAGGTTTGTTTAGGTTTTTTCCCCCCTCTTAATAAATATACTGTGTGCCTGAAACACTTGTCTTAGTGTAAATGAATGTATTGTCAGTGCACTTTCTATGGGTCCTATAGTTCCAGATTGTAGTCAGTTGGCTTCATGCCTGAAAACTGTGGAAATGGTTTACAAAGCAGAGCAGAAACTCTTTCATCCTCTGAATGTGATTTCAGAAGTGTAATTTAGCAGCAATTAACCCCCCCTCCCCAAAAAAAACAAATGTAAACTGAATTACTCTCCTCTTGAGATTCTTACCACCATTTAATTTGTGTTTGCTTTATCCTTTGGCATTTTATCTTCTAATAAGCCTTGAAGGGAGAATGGAGTATTAGCTTTCTATTTAAAGGAAAGGACAAATAGAGGCAGAGTAAGTACACTCTAGTGGCCAAAATTATTCAAGATTTTTGGCTTCTGCAGCATGCAAATAAATGTCTGTTTGCTGGGTTGGAAAGGTTGCTTTGTTTGTTTTCCAAAAGCTTTTGCAAGAGATTTATTTACAGGTAATAGTATTTATTATCTCTCCTCCATTTGAGCAGACACAAATTACCTTAGGTTATTTATGGGTGGAACACCAGCTGTGTCACTCCACTTCTGTTTCACCCTTCAGCATTTCTCTGTTCCCACAAAAGGAATACTTCCTTAACGAAGAAGCTGATGTTAAATATTCCTAGTTGTTCCTTTTATCAGCTCTCCCCTGTGTGACCCTCACAGTTTATTGACTTAGGCAACTGGTGGTGAAAAGTGAACAACCAAAATAACCATCAGAAAGCACCACTGAAAAGCAGATCATAGAATCAACCAGGTTGGAAGGCATCTCCAAGCTCATCTAGTCCAACCTAGCACCCAGACCTAGCCAGTCAACCAGACCATGGCACTAAGTGCCCCATCCAGGCTTTGCTTGAACAGCTTCAGTCACAGCAACTCCACCTCCCTGGGCAGCCCATTCCAATGCCAATCACTCTCTCTGCCAACAACTTCCTCCTAACATCCAGCCTAGACCTGCCCTGGCACAATTTGAGACTGTGTCCCCTTGTTCTCTTGCTGGTTGCCTGGCAGAAGAGCCCAACCCCACCTGGCTACAGCCTCCCTTCAGGTAGTTGTAGGCAGCAATGAGGTCTGCCCTGAGCCTCCTCTTGTGCAGGCTGCACACCCCCAGCTCCCTCAGCCTCTCTTCACAGGGCTGTGCTCCAGGCCTCTCACCAGCTTCATTGCCCTTCTCTGCATGCATTCCAGCATCTCAACATCTCTTTTGAAATGAGTGATACAGAACTGGACACAGAACTCGTAAAACAGATAAAGCAGAATGGTCTTTCTAAGAGTCTCTTTGAAATTAACACATCTCTGGACTGCCTTTTCTTCTAGAATAAGTTCTGATTATAATAGTAGAGGAAAACACTATCAGAAAGGTTATTTTTGTTTTATATGCCTCCACATTGGAGGAGAACAGCCTCAAGTTGAAAGAGTTTGCAGTGTGGTTAGAGGGATTTGCACTTTCTTGTACATTCTGTAGTTTTTTTGTCCTCAAATCTGCTTTTTATACTTTGAAGTCCAGCTCTTTTGTGTTAGAAACTTCTCTTTAGAGACATTTTCTCATGAGCAGACTTGGAAGATGGCAAACAACTCATTAAAGCCCTCAACCTGCAAATATTTGTGTGGTGCCCACTTATGATGACCTCTGCTCTGTTGGGATTTCCAGCCTGAAGTCCTATGATGATGAAGTCTGACTTAGGGCTCAGTTCATGAAATCTAGTCGGTGATCTAGGGCATGGAGTATTTCTTGGCCCCAAATGTATTGAAATGAAGGAGGTTGCTGGTAGGTGTCTGTCCTGCAAACATGCTTTTAAATGAGCATATAAAGTTCCCATGCTCTAAATCCTTTCTGCCTTTGTACAATATGGTGGAAGAGCCCTTCCAGCATCTTTCCTGCACAGCCACATGATATCCAGAGGGGCATGGTCCAGGCTCAGCGTGCATATTTTATACACTTGGAAGGAGTGAAGCTTCAACTCCTGCAAAACAGAATCAAAGAATCTTTCTGGTTGGAAAAGACCTTTAAGATCAGAGTCCAACCATTTGCCCAGCACTGCTGGGTCACCACTAAACCACGTCCCTCATCACCACACCTATACAGCTTTTAAATCCCTCCAGGGATGGCAATTCCACCACTTCCCTGGGCAGCCTGTTTGGGGGCTTGACAACCCTTTATATGCAGAAGTTTGTCTTGATATCCAACATAAAACCTTCACCTGCCACAACTTGAGTTTGCCCTGAATGTGTGAATGGGAGTAGACTTGTGTTGATTTAAGTTTAACCTCTTGATTGGGTTGTGATCAAAATACAGGCAGAATTCATTCTGTGCTTGGGAGGAAATTTATGCAATGCCTATTTATTGGCTTGTTTATTGTAAGTATCTTGTGAGGGACTAATATGACCGTTTAGGGCCTGGAATGATGTGATGGTTTGGGTGTTACCTGCCCTCCCCTTCCTATGAAATCACCCAAACTAGACTCAGCTGAGCTGGAAATTAAGAAATGAAGCTTTATATTTATAGCTTAGCACAATGTACAAGCAGATATTTACAGTATATACAGCAATATGCTAGGTGAAGGTAACACAGAAACACAACAGCTCTCCCAGAAACCAGAGTCCCCAGGAGGGGCTCCCAACCACCCTTTCACCTTCTTTCTACCCCTCTACCTTATCCCAGACTTTACCTTACGTGCAAGGTGAGTTTGGAGGATCGGCTGGAGGAGGTTAGGAAGCAGAAGGGTTAATTACACAGAAAGCAGGCTGGGGAGAAAAGTACAGACACCAGCTGCAGCAGAGAGACACTGCAACTGTGTTAGCTGTGTTTGTATTCTTGTTTTTATGAATCTCAGCAAGCCTCTGAGTGCAGTAGACATGACCATTGTTTCCTTCTCACACCCTATAATCTGATTTTTCTCACTAGAATATCTCAGCTAGCCTTAAAATAGCACAGGCTAGGAAAAACTAGCACTAGTCAAGAAGTCTGGCCCATGAAGAACAGCAACTGGCATTTGGATGTGTTTGCCCCAGGTTACCTTGAGGGCAAATCCAGGGTTTTCCTTTATATTGCTTAATGGGTTTTTCTCAAAAGAGGAACAAAAACTAATTGCTGAGACCTTTGTGTCCTAGGGGAAGTGTCATGGCTGGAGAAAAAAGCCTTCTTCACAGCCATTACCTTCTCATAGTTATTTCTTGCCAGACCCTCAAGGATACACCGTCAGTGCCCGTATACAACAGATTATATAACATCATAATTTTCCACTCCATGTAAGATGCTACTGTGGAAGCTATATTCTGATATTGAATAAGAATACTTTGGACTATATTAAGTCTTTCATCCAAAGACATAAAAGTGCTCTCCAGTGTTATTATTCATGTTTAATAGAAGAGTAAAATGAGCCATGCAAGGGTGAGGTGATTTGCCCAAGGTTACAGGGAGTTATCTCAGCTTGAGCCACCTCTTATGAGGTATAAGCAAAACATGTTGGATGTTTTGGTCATGTCATTTAATGCAGAGCAAAGCTTTCCTATTGGTGTGGTGCTAACACAGCAGAAGGATTCAGAGAGAGCCTACATGTCATTAGCTCAGGTCAGATTGCTAGATAAGGCTTTAATAAGCAACTGTGATATCAATCCAGTAGAAAAGTTCCAACTTTCTCGTTGGACAGAAGTACAGGTCTGTTTTAGATGGTACCAAGTACTATGAGATCGTAGAATCAGTCAGGTTTGGAAGGGACCACAAGGCTCATCCAGTTCCAACCCCTCTGCTATGGGCAGGGACACCCTGCTCTAGAGCAGGCTGCCCACAGCCTCATCCAGCCTGGCCTTAAACACCTCCAGGCATGGAGCCTCAACCACCTCCCTGTGCAACCCATTCCAGCCTCTCACCACTCTCATGCTCAACAACTTCCTCCTCGCATCCAATCTGAACCTACCTATCTCCAGCTTTGCTCCATTCTGCTTAGCCCTGTCACTCTCTGGTAGCCTAAAAAGTCCTTCCCCAGCGTTTTGTAGGCCGCCTTCAGATACTGGAAGGACACAAGCAGGTCACCTGGGAGCCTTCTCTTCTCCAGGTGACCTTATGTAGAGCCAGACAAAATATTTTCAGTGAGTCCTTTTCCAAGAGCTGCAGGCTGGGGCTAGGTGAAACTCTTTGCTAATCCAGGTTAAAATGCTTTGTGCAATTCACACTAAATTCCTTGGGTTTGAGTGGTGCTGTCTTCCTCTCAGAGGTTAATTCTGAGTTTTCTGGACTGACCCTATGTTTTAGATCACCAAGCCAAGAATAAAGAACTATTAATCTTAGTAGAAAAGTTCAGAGGAGTCATAAAAATGGTAAAAGTGACTTAGATTTGGGTTTCATTACTTCCTAGTACATTTTTGACAGTTAACTAGTCACTACATAGATGAACTACACATGGTGTAAATAGGCTTGTGATGTTGAGAGGTACACTTTGAGCCCTCACCTTTGCAGTGCTGTTGATGTGCAGTAGCATCTCTGTAAGTCAAGGCAGAGAATTCTCACAGGCATTGGATATCAGTTTGTAAAGTTATCTTTCTACAGTGGTTTTTTTTTGTCTTCTGAGTGTATCTTTTCTTCCCTTCTTCTCTTATTAGACAAAACTGAGTAGAGCTTAGCCCAAGCCTCTTCCCCTGCTATTCTTTTGCTGGCAAGGAACCTTGCCTAGCTGGGAAATGGCCACAGCTCTTACCAGCTGTGAGAGTTGACAGAGCTAGATTACTCCCATGCTATGCTCTCCAGGTTTTGGGAAATGAGGCTAGCAAGGAGATCTTCTCAACTTGGCAAGGTCAAGCTACTCTCTGCTCTGCCCCTTCTCCCTAGCGTGGCATCCTGTGCAGAGAGTGGCAGCATCCTGTGCAGAGGATGCCATCACCCTCTTACCACATATAGCTGTGTCTGTGTGCATTAGCAGACTTACCTGAATAGCTGTCTTGCATATTTGCAACGACTTTCTGAGTCTGAGAAATGTATGCCACATGGCATGCTAAGTATTCACATGAGTTATACATTAGGGCTTCAGTCTCACTCTGCCAGCTGCAAAAAGACCATTTGTGTGCATTAGGAGCATTGCTCTACACCCAGCCTTTCAGAAGAGCTCTTTTTGCAAGGTTTTCCTAATTCTGAATATTTTAGGGATGTAAAATTCAAAGCCAGACCTCCACAAATCCTCCTCTCCAGCCACTAAACATCAGTTTTATTATGGAGGAGTAATCTCTGTACTGGAAGAGCTGCAAAGCACATAGGAGCACTTCTGCAGAGGCAAATGAACAAGCAACACTTTGCTAATGGCAGAGAGTGGGTCCTGGCATCCACACAAATATTTTCTACAAGATAGCCAAATATCAAGGCTGGACCAACAGAGGGACTTGAACGTTTGTTACTACTTTAGAAACTTTAATTAATTGCAATGTTTGGACACTGTTGAGATCAGTTGAAACTTGCTGAGCTACTGCTTAACTTGCATCAGGCAACTAATACATTTGCATCTCTGCCACAGAGCCTTAACTAATCTCCTCCCTAGGATGCTGGCTGTGACTCATCTGACCTTTTGGAGGATTGTCTGTGCACCTGTCTGCAACTCCTGTTTTGCCTTGTATTAAAAAGGTGTTGAAGTATTTTTTTAAGTGAGGGACCTGAGTAGTATGGAAATAATTTTGCAGAACAGTCAGGACAGAGAGACAACTTCTTAAAACTACTTGATGGTATTATTTAGGAGTAACTAGCTGGAGTTATTTCTTAATACTCTCACTGCTGCTTTAATCTTCATCAGTGTCCTTGGCCTAGCAAACAATATAGAAAGTAATCACAACTCCTGACAAAAGCATAATTGCATGAGCCTAGCAAAATCTGTGCCTGCTATTATCCTGGTCATTTAATTCCTGTTATTAACCCAGATGGTCTAGCACATGCTGATGTGCTCAGGGCAGGATTCAGAGACTTGAGGAGTGCTGGTATTTTGCTCCCCTTCCCATTTTCCATTTATTTGTCTTTTCAGACAAGAATTACCACACAGCCTACGTAGAGGCTTGCCTGGGTACCAGAGGCAGCATAGCTGTGCCAACTGCTTGTCAGGATATTTTAGTGCCATGCTAACACAGTAAGGCTGTGTAGACTCAGATCAAGTTTAGCTTATTTAGCTTTAGCCTGGTATCTCGGTATGGTGCTCTGTTGTTTACTTTGCCTTTCCACTGTCCATTGGAACAGTTGTGAATAGCATGTCTGTCTGATGTGATTGTGATGCATAGCAAGAAGCTGACCTAGCAAGTATGATTTTGGGGTTTTAAAAATGTGGTGCAAGGCAGGATGGTAACAAAATTACCTTTTAAATGAATAGAAGTTCAAGCAATAGTAGCTGTGTTGTTCTGTGTCGTGCTGTACCTATGAAGTCAAGAGACTCAAAGAGCTTGACTGGAGTGAGTCCAGAGGAGGCCACAAAGATGCTCAGAGGGCTGCAGCAGCTCTAATATGAGGACAGGCTACAAGAATTGAGGCTCTGCAGCCTGGAGAAGAGAAGGCTTTGAGGAGACCTTGGAGTGGCCTTGCAGTAGCTGAAGGAGGCTACAGGAAGGCTGGGGAGGGACTATTGACAAGGTCTTGTAATGACAGGATGAAGAGCAGTGGGTTTAAACTGTCAGAGAGGAGATTGAAACTGGATGTTGGGAAGAAGTTCTTTGCAGTGAGGGTGGTGAGACACTGGCACAGGTTGCCCAGGGAGGTTGTGGCTGCTCCCTCCCTGGGGGTGTTCCTGGCTGTGGTGGGGGTTGGAACTGGATGAGCTTTGAGGTCTCTTCTAACCTAAACCATTCTATGTTTCTGTCTAGTCCTGGAAAGTGTAGTGGCTAAAATGTTTGATGGTGGTTATGCATATTAGAACTGGGCAGTGACTGATGATGTATCAGATATCCTGCATTTGTTTCTGCCCTCCCTCACTAGCAAACACTCATTAGGTCAATGAGCAACACATCAGGCCTCCTCCTTGCAAGGTGAGAGTTACTCCTATGAGCTGCCCTGTATTAGCAGCATGCAGGAGTAAACCACGAGGCATTCCTCAGTTGGAATATTCCTTCTGTTACAGATTGGAATGCTTTTAACATTCATCTTCAGAAGTTACCTAAGTGTGCTCCAAAAATGCAATCCCTGAAGGTGAGGTGAAAGAAGCTTTCTGTTAGACATCATTCAGCCAGGGCTGCAGAATGAAGTGTGACAGCATCATGTGAGAGCCATTCACCCGAGCTGTCATTTCACATTTCCAGGAGGGAAAAGATTTAAACATTCAGTTTATATATGCAATTGTTTCCTTTATTTTTTATTTTTCTTTCTTTCTTTTTTCTCTTGACCTTTCTGGAATACATTTTCTTTGCTGTTACTTTGGGGCAAAGCCTTAGCACCCTGTAGGGTTTTTGTCAGACACTCTGGCTTGCACTTGTGACCCAGCTGAGTGGACTGTGGGATGTGCAAGATAAGTCTGAAGTCTTCCCTAAATAACTGCTCTCCATAATGCCAGTTACTGAACAGAATTACTGCAGGTCTGTAATGAAATTTGGGTTGGAAAGAAAATTGATCTGAAAATTACCCATGCCAGCTCACCTCTTAGAATAAAACAAATGGCACTGAATCTGTTGGCCTGTGACTTACATCCTGCTCCTTTCTCTTTTGGACTGCAGAGAGAACTGTAGGTCAGACTTCAGAGAGAGTGCAAATTCAGAACCTGCTGGAGTTCTGGTTTTGCTTTATTTCTTCCCAAAAAGCACATTAATCTGGCTGGTGGTAGTACTGATGCCCCTCTTTTGGGCATTTAATAGTTCTTATTTGAAACAGCAGCACATAGAATCAGTCAGAGTTGGAAGGGACCATGGGGATCATCTAATTCCAACCCCCTGCCATGGGCAGGGACACCCTACCCTAGATCAGGCTGGCTGCAGCCTCATCCAGCCTGGCCTTAAACACCTCCAGGGAGGGAGTAGCCACAACCTCCCTGGGCTACCCATTCCAGGCTCTTGCCACCCTCATGCTGAAGAATTTCTTCCTAACATCCAGTCTGAATCTACCCATTTCTAAATTTGTTCCATTCCCCCCCCTAATCCTATCACTGCCTGACATCCTACAAAGTCCCTCCCCAGCTTTCTTGCAGCCCCTCTTAAGACACTGAAAGGTCACAATAAGGTCACATAAGTTGTCTTGAGTGACTTAGTGAGTGGGTCCATAAATTTAGCTCTTATCCCTTTTCCTGTCTGTGCTTCTGTCCTGCAGTATTTACAGCTGACCACATCTCTTTTATTAGTGAAGTAGCCATCCTATACCAAGGTTAATTCCTTGGGCACTGTATGTATCCACTGGTACTATTAAGTTGTGATGTACATGGGCATGCAGCTGCTGTGAGCTCCTGCACCATACAGAGGTACTGAGCACACATGATGTGGTATGGGACTGATTTAGTGGGGTTTTGTCCAGAATGTTTAAAAATGTCTTTTAGCATCCACTTCTCAAGTTCTGCAGAGTTGAAGTAAAAAGAAATATGCTTGTCAGCAGCCTGTAGTGCAAAGAAAAATGATCATAGCCTTCAATCTGTGTAATAGCTTGTAAAATGAAAGCTGCAGATTACTTTTTAGTCACTGGGGGGGTTCTGAATTAACTGCTTTGACCAAACTAGGAAATTCAGAGTTAAGTCAAAGTTGGATTTTATCCCTGACCATTTGCAAAGAGCAAAATTGCAAAGATTTATCTACACTGCCTTTCATCTTGGAGCTTTTCTTTGTGTGTGGTGTTTGCTTCAAAGTAAAGTCTGGGGCTGTTAATGTGCAAGTTATATCCACATGTAAAAAAACCTAAGGTGGATGCAATGTCCCTTTCTCCTAATTTGAGTTGGTATAAGCACATCAGAAAGTTTAGACTGAAACTTGAGGTAGGACCATTTGTTGTTTTAACATCACTGCTTGATGGAGCAGATACCAGCTCATTTCTTCCTTTACCTCCGTGAATGTTTAGGAAGGAGTAGCTGAGGTGATCTGCAGGTCAGTTGGAAATACTTCAGAGAGCTTACCAAACATCTCAGCATCCCTCAGGAACAAAGGTAGTGCCAATATAAGCACTTTGCACTGGTGAAACACATTTTCTTATCTTGTACTGTAGATTGTTGTATCAGAGGCCAACAGAGTCAGGATTAGAAGCAGACTCAGCAGTTATGATCATCTTGTTTTATATGGCTGTTTATATTTGGGTGCTGGAGCAAATGAGAGAAGGAACATAATTTCTGACCTCAGCTGCCCCATGTTAGAGGACAAACTCAGATGTGTGTGGTGAGAGAGCAAGAAACAAAGGAGACAAGTTGCATCCAGGTGTAAGGAACAAGTTCCTTGCTTAAGAGCAACCAAACATGAGGGCAGGTTGCACAGAACTTGTGGGATCTTCGTTCTTGCAGGCATTGCAAATGTGACTGAACAGAAGTTTGGACAACCTGATATAACTTCAGCTGGTCCCTGTAGGAGGCCCTGTGACCAGATGACCACCATTGGGCCCTTCCTACTGACATTACTCTGTGGTTCCATGATTTTTGTTTTTAATGGAGTTCTGAATATCAGCAGGTATCTCCACTTGTCTTTGTTCTGTATTCAGGATCTCCTGCCTGTGCAAATGTGTGCCTGGCCATGCTTGTGTTCACTATGGTTTGTGTTTGCACCATGATTGATGGTTGCAAGGTCATTTGATGGAGAAAGGCATCCTGGCCTGGCTCAGGAACAGTGTGGCCAGAAGGACAAGGGAGGTTATTCTGCCGATGAACACAGCATTGGTAGAGTGCAGAGACCAGTTCTGGGCTCCACCATTCGACAGAGATGTTGAGGTGCTGGAAGGTGTCCAGAGAAGGGCAGCAAGGCTGGGGAGGGGCCTGGAGCACAGCCCTGTGAGGAGAGGCTGAGGGAGCTGGGGGTGTGCAGCCTGCAGAAGAGGAGGCTCAGGGCAGAGCTCATTGCTGTCTGCAGCTACCTGAAGGGAGGCTGTAGCCAGGTGGGATTGGTCTCATGTTCTGTTGCTGCTTGCCTGGGACAAGGGGACACAGTCTCAAGTTGTGCCAGGAGAGGTTTCGGCTGGATGTTAGGAGGAAGTTGTTGGCAGAGAGAGTGATTGGCATTGGAATGGGCTGCCCAGGGAGGTGGTGGAAACCTCACCCCTGGAGGTGTTTAAGGCCAGGCTGGATGTGGCTTTGGGCAGCCTGATCTGGTGTGAGGTGTCCCTGCTCATGGCAGGGGAGTTGGCTCTAGATTATCCTTGTGATCCCTTCCAAACCTGACTGATTCTACAATTCTGAGGAAAGAGTTTGTTTTAATTTGGCTGTCAGACTTATTTCCTTACAGATTTAAAACAGGTCTCAGAAACATATGTTGTGTTTGGTTGTGTTTTTTTAGTTAAAACAATACTTTTCTTCATGAGATTCTTTGGTCTGCCTTAGACTCTAAACTCCCTGGGGTGAGAAGTGCCTTTGTTAATGTCACAGGAAAGCTCTAATGGGAGTTTGGGGCTAGTATTGTCAATAGGGGCAAGATTAAATAACATTAGGATATTAGAAAGCACTTCCTCATGGAAAAGGAGATTAGACATTGGAATGGGCTGCCCAGGGAGGTGCTGGAGTCACCATCCCTGGAGGTCTTTAAGAAAAGATTGGATGTTGCACTCAGTGGCATGGCTGAGCTGATGTCGTGGTTGTAGTTTATAGGCTGGACTTGATGATCTCAGATGTCTTTTCCAGCCTCAATGATTCTGTGTTGTTTAAATGGGGCTGAGGCTGGTACTGGTGGCTTTCCTGTGCTTTTAAAATTGGATCTTTCCCTCATCAGTCTGCTCTGTGTGTCTCTTCAGAATTAAGTTGCAGATCCTTCCTTTTAATAAGAAGAGTCATTCTTCTGGAAACCTTCTACCCTTTCAGTGATGCTGATAGTGATGATGCCTAGCAGGATAACAAGAACATTGGTCTGTCTTGTGTCACCAGCAAAGTTATTTAATGAAGTTGTGAATGTCAAAATCTTGCTGATAAATGATCACAAGGAACACAGCTTGCTTTTCAAACTCCAGGCTTTATTTCAGGGACTAACAATAAAAGCTGTCTCTCTGACTATGATACTCTTCAGCTGAGGAACACTAAACATGGGCAGGAATAATCTTTTGAAATATTAGAGGATTCTAAGTATGAGACACATTCTAGAACTCATTCTATAACTCCTTCAGGTGATGAAATACTGTGCATTTCCAGTGCAGTTCTGCATGGCTTGCTGGAAACAAACCAGGGCAACAAATCCTTCCTAGATTATTATTGCTAATGTGTTTGCTGCTAAAAGTGTAGACATTGTGATTCCCACTCTTGGTCAAGTGAAGCAAGCTTCTTCTGAAAGGGTTTGTGTAGAAGTTTGTCAGGGAGTTCATTGCTGCTTCAGAAGGTTCTAGAAGATTTCTGTTAGGTGTGAATGAAAAGACTGTAATTTGGACATGAAACCTGAAGACTTTGGATAGTATCTTTAGTACAAGCTGATGAGAGGCCTGGAGCACAGCCCTGTGAGGAGAGGCTGAGGGAGTTGGGGGTGTGCAGCCTGCAGAAGAGGAGGCTCAGGGCAGACCTCATTGCTGCCTACAACTACCTGAATGGAGGCTGTAGCCAGGTGGGGATTGGTCTCTCAGGCAACCAGCAACAGAACAAGGGGACAGAGTCTCAAGTTGTGGCAGGGGAGGTCTAGGCTGGGTGTTAGGAGGAAGTTGTTGGCAGAGAGAGTGATTGGCATTGGAATGGGCTGCCCAGGGAGGTAGTGGAGTCGCTATCCCTGGATGTGTTCAAACAAAGCCTGGATGGGGCACTTGGTGCCTGGGTATAGCTGACTGGATAGGGCTGGGTGATAGGTTGGACCAGATGATCTTGGGGGTCTCTTGCAACCTGGTTCATTCTGTTATTCTATACTAACAGTTCCTTAATCATTCCTTTTGTTTTGTTCTTTTCCCCTGGTGTATCTTGGCAGGGAAACCAAAGAAATCACTTTCTCCTGTGCTTCACTGTTTCAAAGTTAACTATCACCACTGAAAAGTGCTGTGAGGCTCACCAATAAATCCTTTCTATATAAATCCTTAAATACCTTTATAGTCATGCATTGTTCATAGTGCTAAAGTTATGCTTCTGACATGTTAAAATATGAATGTTTTTGCTGCTTGTAATCCAAGTGCCACACTTTATGGTTCTGATTTGTGCTTCTCTCACATACTGAAATCCTAAGAACCTCTCTAAGAATGACTGCAATCAAGCCAGTGGCATCTGTCTCACTCCAACAATAAAGAATAATAAGTTAGTGTTTGCTGCCCTAACAATGGACAATTTATCTCAATATTTTGCCCTTAAAGATGGAATTGTAATGATATATTGGTGATATTTAGATGCAGATTTTGATATGTTAGCAGTATGGCAAAAGAATTAGATTACAGTTTTGGGCTTCCAAGTTGAAGATGGACAGGGATCTGCTGGAGAAGGTCCAGTGGAGGTTTATGAGTATGATGAGGGGACTGGAGCACTGCCTGATGAGGAGAGGCTGAGGGACCTGGGTGTTTAGTCTGGAGAAAAGAAGAGTGAGAAGAGATTTAATAAGTGTTTATAATATCTGAGGCTCTGCTCACTGGAAGGCCAATAGTTTTGGGCTGGGGAAAGTTCAAGGGGGTTCACCATGACTGTTGTATCTGCTTCTGTAATTTCTTTTCTGTCTCTCTAAATTGAATTCTGTGGTTTTTCTCCAATTTGAGAGCTTCATTTCTGTCATCTCTCTTTAAAAACCACCACAATGAGCCATAGGTGTTGTGTATGTACCTTTCTCATGATGGTTTTAGTGTTTAAGCTATATAAAGTGGTGAGAGCCTGGAATGGGTTTCCCAGGGAGGTGGTTGAGGCCCCATGCCTGGAGGTGTTTAAGGCCAGGCTGGATGAAGCTTTGGGCAGCCTGAGCTAGGGTAGGGTGTCCCTGCCCATGACAGGTTGGATGGAACTAGATGATCTTTGTGGTCTTTTCCAACCCTGATTGATTCTATGATTCTAAGTATTGAAACTACCCAGAGGGAGGTACCCATGTGTGAGAGCATTCCCTGGTCCCAGAGAACTCACTGGAACAAAGAGGAAAAGTAGACCTTGAACATTTCAGCGGCCAACCAAAGAAGCTTCCATAGACTGCTCCAAAAAGGCTGCTGTTAAAATCCACAAACCAAACCAACAACCCAAACACTTGTTAATTGAACTTCACAGGATGATGTGTGTTCATCTGAGAGTTTATTTTGGGAGCAGTAGAATGTATTTCCATATTTCAAGGCAGCATGTATCTGTGATATTGCTGAGCTTCCTAACTTGCCCTTGCCATCCTGGGTATCACCTAACAAAATGGAACAAAAGGGAGAAGGAGAATTTTTTGGCATTCAGTATTGTCTGACACTGCAGAAATTGTTTTGTATATGCTCAGAGAAGGGTGAGAATAGAAATTTGGAACCCCCTTGTCAGCATGTGGCAGGGAATAGAGATGAGCTTATATACACAGTTCTCGTTTTATTGGCATATTAATTTGATTTTGTTGGATTCATCTCTTGACTATGAACATATGAACTGAAGCTGAGCTGCCTTTGGTAGTGAACTGTCCAACTCTTGACTGTCTCTTCAGATATCCTTCATCACTCCTGAGCTCCTGTGAGACTTCTTGCCTGAAATCCCATGGTTTTGCCTTCAGTTTGATGCATATTTCTTTTGCATTGCTCTTCAGCAATGAGTATTCCGTTTCAACTCTTCATTCAGAGAAGATCAGTAGCTCCTTCTGGCTCTTCATCTCTAAAATTTGGGAAATGTGATATAAATAATCTAGGGATCTAAAATTCTTCTACTGAGGAATGAATTTCCTGAAAGCATGATTGATTTAAAGCAGGCACCTATCTGCTCCCTGCATTTTAAAGGCTGCCTACTTGCAAACAGTGGTGGAAGGAAATGCTGTCAGTATCAGTGGTATGAATCTGTAATTGATAGAATCGTAGAGTCAGTCAGGGTTGGAAGGGACCATAAGGATCGTCTAGTTCCAACCCCCCTGCCATGGGCAGGGAAACCTCCCACTAGATAAGGCTGCCCACAGCCTCATCCAGCCTGGCCTTAAACACCTCCAGGGATGGAGCCTCAACCACCTCCTGGGCAACCCATTCCAGGCTCTCACCACTCCTATTCTGAACAATTTCCTCCTCATGTCCAGTCTAAATCTCCCCATCTCCAGCTTTGCTCCATTCTTCCCAGTTATGTTCCTGACATCCTTAAAAGTCCCTCCCCAGCTTTCTTGTAGCCACCTTAAGATTCTGAAAGGTCACAATAAGATCACCTTGGAGCCTTCTCTCCAGACTGAACAGCTCCAACTCCCTCAGTCTCTCCTTGTAGGAGAGGTGCTCCAGCCTTACCTGACATGCTGAAAAATCCCTGGCTTTCTTATAGGCTCCCTTAAGATTTCAGTGTGCAAGGGAGAGAAGGGGAAATCTGAGGTTTCAGGAAGCTTGAAAACAGTTTGTATGAGCTATACCACTTCCTCCACTTCTGCTGGCATCAGAAAGCATTACCTGATTTTAGGAGAAACAGACAGTCTTGGCAGGAAATGTCCTGGAGTCATAGACTGGGTTATTTATTGGCTCTTCTGAAATTCATTTCAAAGATACTGCTTCCTGTGAAATGTTCTGGTGAGTGGTTTACCTGATGGAGTATTAAACCAAATGGTGAACTTCTGAATAGTTCAAGTCCTAGCAGGATTTGTTACAACAAAGAAAAGCTGTTATTCTGAAGTTCTGTAAGGGTGAATCACATTCTGCCATTCGTATTGACTGGCTGTGTTTACTCAAGGAGCCAGCCTTGACTGTGGAGATTCCAGCTTGGACTCCAGAAGAAGATTTTTCACCATGTTAGATGTTGGAATCATCTCCCAAGAGAAATAGTGGACTCCCCTGCACTGGACAGTTTTAAGGCTCACCTGATCAGTGTTGAAACATCTTATTTCAACTGCACTATAACGTAGAAAGGTTGGACCAGATGATCCTTGAAGTCTCTTCCAACCTGGTATTTTATGATTCTGTGACTTCTCCTTAGTATATCAGACAGCAGTGTTTGATATTTTTTGAATCATGGAGTGATGCTGTTTCCCCAACTACATTTAACCAATACTGAGGCACGACAGAAATATGTGCAACAAAACTTCCCTAAAATCATTCTTTCAGGTGAGGTTTCTGTCATAGTGAGATTTCACCTGGAAAAGTCCCTGTGACATCTGTGGCACTGAATAGATGTCATCTGTCGGTTTTCAGTCTATATTGGTTATGCTCTGCTTGCCTGAAATATTTTGCAGAGCACTAGCTGAGGGGAAGGATTCTCTCCTAAATAGTTAATGGGTGCCAGTGAATCATCTCATTATACTGAATGATCTGTTTCTGTATTAGTTGGCAAAATAGGCTGTGAGAGAAGCATCATCCAGCTAACTCTCGTGGCCCAACAGATCATTTTATCAACTGTACTCTGCAAGCAGTGCTTCTTTGTAAAGCCTGTATTGCCTGGTTAAAGGGGGATCCTCCTTGGATTTTGCCTGGATTCACAAAAGAGAAGAGTACTTAGGGCTTAATTTGGCAGCTGTGTTCCACTGTGTGTCTGTGATGGTTTGAGTGTTA